>OX418226.1:28313669-28843669 GCA_948455865.1 Conomelus anceps
TTTTCTTGTTGTAGTTCTATTTCTCCTTATTCATCGTCATCGTCTTCCCCACACACTACTCCTCTTCCTTCTTATTTCTCACCCCGAACTGTCTTCTATTCTTCCTCCTCCTCGTCTCCTTTCTTCTCCTTTCTAGTTGTAGCTGTTGTTGTCAACATCATCTTTTTCTTCTTCTCCTCCTCATCTCCTTCCTTCGCCTTCTCCTTCTCTTCCTCCCCCTCCTCCTCGTCCTCCTCCTCCTCCACCATCTCAATTCTTGTAGTTGTTGTTCTCATCTTCTTCTTGCTGCTCCTCTGTTTCTTCTTCTTCTTCTTAAATAAGAACACTCATGCAATTTTTTAAACCTACTATAATACCTTGTTACGTGATTTATTCCCCATCTCATCCTTTTCCCACCTTTTATCTTGTAGTTGTAGACGTTGTCAACTCCCTTCTACTCTTTTATTTTTCTTCCTCTTTTTCTCCTTCTTCGATGACAACACTTCTACAATTTTTTACACCTACTTTAAAGTCTTGTTACGTGAACTTAAAAGCCACGTAATGAAAATGTTAAATCTATATTAACTTGTATATTACTTGGCTCATGACATAACAGCACACTTCAAGTCCAATTCAATGGAACTGGACAAAATTGCAGCGCCTATTACTGGACTGTGTGATAGGCTAACTGAAATTTGCCCCACATCTGGGCCAGGGCAACAAGTGCTCTTTAGGGTCTCTAAGTGAACGCGGTCTAAGCCTCCAGGCAGATTTGAAACCTCCTTATGGGACTTACATGTCCTTATGGGGACTTAATGTGCACTGTGCGCGCGTAAAGCCCCACTTTTGAAGTACCGGCAATTGTCCAATAACGATGCCGTTCACTAGATGAACATATTCACTTTACTAAGTTCTGTGTCGGTGATTCGGGAAAGCTTTTCAACTTCGCTCTTCTGCTGAAAGATTTTCATTATTTAGTCTTATAGGCATAGTCACGTGTTCCACAGTGGTACAAAGTCGTCAAAGCCGCTTATATCCTATTTTCCACAACATGCGCTTTTCTGTGTTATACATGTTTTGATGAAAATGACCGGTGATCTCCAACAGCTTCCCATTTTAAGCCAACAATTGCACACAATGCTTTAGAATTCACACTTGATTCAGAAATGTTGTGCAACTTCTCCATTTAAGGTGAATGAATAAAACAGATGCTGTCTATTCTGCATTATTTAATGTGGAATAGACAACATCTATTTCATTCATTCGCTTAGAATTCTGTTGAATTGGGTGAACGACATGTTCTTGGGAGATTCTGTGGAAAACATAATGATGTAAGTGGCATAGCAAGCAATCCTACAATAATATAAAATAATTATGAGAACAAAATATCAACTCCCAACTCGAAAGGAAAATTAAAGAGGACTTAAGATTCAATTTCCATTGCTTAATCGATTTTATTGATGATAGAAACCAATAATAATACAGTATAACCAAAAATTTGTATTTTTTGATTGAAAATGTGTAAAGAAAGCAGTAGTGGGCTGTGCCTGTTGTATCTTTACTTGATAGTGTTTTTTGTAATAAATAAATAAGAATAAGCGAAAATCAATATTTGACATGTTCAAGATTTTGGACAATCCCTAGAAATTACTCCTTATCCCTAATAAAGGGTTACTATGGATTCTTAGCAGTTCTTAATCACTATATCCAGTCATAAAAAGTTTAAATTTTCAATTAAGAAAAACGTTTTATTTTTTTCACCTCCCATTTATCCAGTGGAATTTAGCGAGTTACTAACGAGTTGTTCTTAGCTTCAAAAATTATTATTTTTTTTTAAATTTCGGATTAGAGTCTGCAGAGTTTTCATGCTCAAACTTATAAGAAAAAGTTCCCAATTAACTCATATTATGCTTTTGAAATTTTTCATACCCCCCTGCAAGCCTTCCAATCAATATTTAGAGAGAAGCTCTAGTGTCAACCTTCTTCTCAAAGAGTTACCCTCGTTTTCTGATCGAAAAAGCAGGAATTATTTACAAAATGAACTTTTTGAAAAAGTAAATTTTCATTAATTTTACATAGATTGTTAGACTTTAAACAGTGTTGAATGTAAGAACAATACTATAACATATAATGCATCTCATCGGTGATAGATATTGATGTAATAATTTTGATAAAAAATGAGAATCGATATATTTTCATAGAATAACGAAGCTTGGACAATGTTAGTCCAGTCCCAATAGAAACATTGAAAATCATTGAGTTGTTGTCCGCAGGGTTTTTGGTCATAATTTTTTTCAAAGTTTCTTGTATTGAATATTATTGGTGCTTTCAAATGTTATTTACTGCTGTGAATTTTTTTTACAATTTTTTTGTGAAATACGGGGGATAAAATTTGATATTTTTCGGTTTTTGGGGGCAATTGATCTTACCCATGAGTGGTTTTGAACTTTTGATAAATTTTCCATAACTGAAAGACACATTGAGGAATAAAATGACATATTTTTAATTTCAATCTAATCAATAGTTTTCCAAAAATATATTTTTCAAATTGACTTTTTTACAGATTTAAAAAATGTATTTTGAAAAAAATGTTTCATTGGAGTGGAAAATATGTTATTTTATTCCTTGTGGGCTCTTCCAGTTACAGAAAATGTACCAAAAGTTTAAAATCACACATAGGTAAGGAGCATTACAAATGCCCTACAAACCCGAAATAATTCAACTTTGAGCCCTCATATTTCATAAAGTAATTGGAGAATAAATTTCCTCACAGCAATAGATTACATTCCAAAGCCATACATAATAATATTGATTACAGGAAACTTCGAAAAAAAATTATGACCAGAAAACCTGCGCTCAGCCTTTATAAACTCTTCTATAATAATTAGCTGTTCTTAATAACCTCATCCATAAGCTTCTATAAGCTTATGTAAGCTTCTATAAGTTTTCGGAGATTATCAAATGATACGCGTTCCTCCCTGAAGACAACCATCTTTTTTATTATCTGGCGTATCTAACATCATGAACATTCTCAGAATGAATGTCATATTCTGATCTCATCCTTATTGCTTTGGGGAAAATACGTAGCAGATTATAAACGGTGAGCAATAAGAAAGCAGGTTAGAGAGTTTTTGCGACAGTTGAAAAAGTGGTTCACTCAAGATTATGATCGTAATATGAAACAAAATACCGGTGCAGCGATATTCTGAATAGAATCTGACAATGGAAAAATGTTATTCAATAACTCCTGGAGCGCTCATCTTGGTCGCGAGAGTATTTTCACTCTATCTCTGGAATACAGGAATGCTTAAGAGCTGGAAACTGTTACAATTCTCTCGTTCCAAGGAAAGTTACCATTTTTGTTAGAGCGCAATGTGATTGTCTCTGTTCTGTCCTTAGACGATTGTGTCTCTCCTGTTATGTAAATTATTCGGGAAGTTTCTGATCTGCTTAATGATGTAGAATATCTTATTTAAAGTGATAGATATTATTCACTTCATGATATCTCATAAACCTAAAAAAGATTGTAGGGATGTTGAGGTTCGGTTACTAAATGATACACACCTTTGTACCAATCATTTATGTATCATTTCGTGATCGATCCCCAACATCCCTACAATCTTCTTGTATCAATCATGTACGGTCAATCATTCACTCATAAATCGAAAGCTTGTTAAAAACTCATACAATATAAATTCCCACTAGAACCTACTCGATCACGATTCCGGACTAATACTTGTACTTGCATCCGAACAACAAACTAGTACTTGTATTCTTGAGATAGTCAATTATAAAAGATTAGTCCTTCATTATTGAATAGTAAAAATCATTATTGAAGTCCTTTGAATAGAATTGATGGTTTTGAATTCATTAAGTGGTAAAACAAAAAACAATTTGATATTTTTAGAACAAAGACTTAGCAAATCTTGAAGAGCACTCATCACATTGATGACTACATTCTTCAAAGTCTAGAAACTCTTATCAAACTTAATTCTTATGAGAACTCTATGTAACGGCTCTGGTAGTGCAGTTTGTAGGAACCCTTGTTTGTGATAAGATGAGGTTCTGGCTGGCTTCGTTTCCTGCAGCCTTGGGTTCGAGTCTCATTCAGTCATGGATGTTTCTCATCATTCCCCAAGCGCAAGTCTCCAGACTCATGTGGGAATAATCTGCAATAGAAAAACCAACATCCTTGTGAAATATTAGTGGTCTCTTTCTCTCTCTTGTTGTTTCTTGAATGTTACTGTATGTAAATAACAGATTTTTTTCATTGGAGTATAATTTTAATGATTCGTGTTTCTATTCGTATTTGTGAGATGGGCTGCAATGTTTCATGATATTATGGATTGAGGTTGTGGTGGACAAATTGGAAATTCATTTTATCAGATTAAACAGTAGCGTAGCCCGAAAAATTCTTGCGCGATAAGGATCAAGTATTGAATTATAATAATCTTTCAATTATTGATTCAGAAGCTATACTATAATTCGAAACAATTATGCTTTTTCGAGAGATTATACCCCCTCTAAGTTTATTTTCTTTCTAAGTTATTCTCCTGCTTATAAGTCTTCTAAATCAGACAGAAATTAGCAGAAGGGGTCGGATTAATAGAGTGGGAAATCATCGTTTTTGAGCTATTCAAAGACAAAAGAAAGTTTGCGTTAATCTATAAATCATGCAGAAACGAACACAGTTATTTTGAATTAATTTCCATGTAGATATCGTATTCATAAAAGGACAGGAAAAGCCAAGAAAATTCAAACATATGTTAAAGAAGTGGTTATTGGAAAGACAGGATGTGGAGGTATGGTTTGCGAATCTAAGATGAAAGTAAAGTATGATCTCTCAATTAATAAATGAAAACATATAACTGTAGTACATAAAGTATAATAAGTGTTGTATCATTCAACTTAATTTTGTTACTTTCTTTTAACTTGATTGGAAAACGAGTTGTAAGTTTTGTTTCAATTTAAAATATAAATGTATTTATTAATGCTACGAGTTTAGGATGTAGCTTATTAATTTTGTTTTCATGTTTGCAAAATGTATTTAATTTTACAGCTGGTAACTCCCATAAAGGAATTCTCGGGAGTACCTAATTTTTTAAACAAAAATGTTTAATGAATAGTATTATTTAATATGTAACTATTTCTGTTTTATTTAAAAATTTTAATTTTCTTTTTGAGAGAAATAAATTGATTATTATTATTATTATTATTTATTATATTAGAAGAACTGAATCTCACCAATAACTTAATATTTCAAAAAGTAATACAATTGAAACAAAAAAACAAAAACACTGTAAATGATGGTGGGACTATTTTATCTCGACCTCTTCTATTCATAACATTGAATAATTTTTTTGTTCTCATCATTTATGAAGCAAAAATAGCTGGCTTTATATGCCTACAATAGCAGAGGAAGTTGAAATTTCGAGTATTCAACGTTCAATTCATTAAAAAATTGAAACAGAATATTTTATAACAAGGAATGTGTCTATGAAAAACATAAAATATACGTTATTAAATTTAGAAAAGAATTATTTTTAAATATATATTCTCTGTAAACTTATTATATGGTTATTCTATGTTTATTAGCAATTATCCTGAGTTAGAAATTTAATAAGATAATTGAGTGTAATGGCCAATGAAACATACAGTATGCTTAGCAATAATTGATCCTCATTCACCAGTTCACATCTTGCTTTTTGCGCCTATGCTACTTTACTATTGCTTTTGTGCCTTCAATATTTTCCATATCCCTGTAAAATCCAGTTTTAATGACCAACCTGTTTTTTTTTTTGTGTTCCAGGTTCCCGCCACTTTCTATCAGCATGACACGCCACTCAAGAACACGTTGGCGAACCATTGCTCTTCTGCTCATCTGCCACTTCATCATTTTGGTCAGCACAACCTCAACCTCGACTCGATCAAAACTATCGGACCGGAAAAATGCAAACATTCAGGAATCAGACGACATGCTGAACATCTGCGAGCTGCCAGCAAACAGGCATTTGAACATCTATTGTATGTGCGATGACCCCCAGAATGCAACATCTGTTAATTGTCTGATATTCAGTAGCGGAGAAAAAGAAGATTCGTTTATTTGGGACCGATTTGAAGCACTGCCTTTGGTCAAGAAGCTTGAATTTCATTATAGAGCAGTTGTCACCCCGAATTTTATACCTAGTAAAGCTTTGGGACGTTTGAAGCAGTTGAAAACATTGGAAATCGTGTACGGGAATATTGAGCGAGTGGGATCCTACGCTTTTTCAAATTTGAGTCTCCTACAAGATTTAGAACTCACCCGAAATCAAATCGCTTACCTGGAACCATTTTCGTTTTGTCATCTCCCCGAACTAAAAGTGATCACTTTGGGGGAAAATCAGATTGTTGAGTTGAGGCGGGATGTGTTTGTTGATATTCCCAGTTTGACAAAGTTGTATATCGATCGAAATAACCTGACCATGGTTCATGATCGTGCCTTTGCACAGTTGAACAGTTTGGAAGAACTGGAGCTTCATGGAAACCAACTAACCAAGATCAATTCTTTGACGTTTTTCGGGTTGTCCCGTTTGAAACGTCTGGATCTCCATCAAAACCGATTATCCCTGATTGGGGAGAATACATTTTCTGAAATGCCACGCCTTGAGGAACTGATATTGGAAAGTAATCGTCTCCAGTACATCAACGAGAAAGCGTTCGTTGGACTCAAACATCTGAACCGTTTGATTTTGAGCGAGAATAGATTGCAGTCGATCCATTCTAGTCTCCTGGTACCACTTCGTGATCTCCGCTTCCTCGATCTGAGAGACAACAACCTGGAAACTCTCTCCTATGAAACGGTGCAGCCGATCGTGCCCAATCTCAGGAATATGTCTTCCTATCTCTTCCTTGATGGTGAGTCACATATTTACATAAATACCATTGAATAAACCAATTAATTTTTTCTAGTATACTAGTATGCGTAGAGTTTTTTCGTTAATTATTGCGTTCTTTGACGGGCCGCTTAGCGCAGTTGGTTGAGGTGTCACAACTTGCTGTCGTTTCAGCGGTCGTGGGATCGATTCCCGCTCCTCCGTCTGGCATCTATGTGAAAACATTCTCCTCATAACCCACGCACAAGACTCGGGCTCATGTGGGTATAATTGGCAATAAAAAATTAAAAAAAAAATTCGTTTAGATTTTTGGCATAATTTATTAATTCCTCAAAGTGCTATTAATTAAACTGCAGACTTCTAATGGCGGATATTGAAAACAGCATCGAATAACTAACGGAACTCGATGAACTTAAAATATAGTAGAATCTCGATTATCCGAGTCCCGGTAAACTGAGTTTCCGGGTTATCCGAGCTAGTGATGAGAAATAAAGCTCTTTTTATTTCAAGAATAATACTGTGGGAAGATGCGTTTTATACGTCTTATGATGTAATATCATGGTCTCAGTTAAAATAAGGTGTGTAAATGGCTATTTTACGTTTTAATCTTGTTATAAAAATTAAGTTTTTTGGCTTTTATTTGCCTTTTCCTGGTAGTAGCACTTTTTCTATTGCTGATGATGCCTACATGAGTCTTGGACTTGTGCGTGGGTAATGAGGTGAATGATTACACATAAATGCCTGACAGTGGAGCGGGATTCGAACCCACGACCGCTTAAAGGACAGCAAGCTGAAGTTGCGAAGCCCCAACCAACTTCGCTAAGCGGTCCGCCAACCTCCATATTATCCAAGCAAGGTGTTCTTGGTCCCAATTACCTCGGATAATCGAGATTCTACTGTATAAGGATATTTATTATTTATTTATATATTATGAACTTTAGGACTTCAGATATTTCAATTCAGTTGTGAAATCTTTTTATTCAATTGATACCAGGAGGGCCAGTCTCATAGTCTACATAGTGGAATTTACTGTAAGCTAGTGAAAAGCTTATTTTACTACTAGGCTTCTAGGATAGTAGAAACTTTAGTAGGATTTTTCAGTAACAAAAAAGTAAATGCGTGTGACTTTTATAGGTGGGGAGAACTCCAGCAATTCTTACGGCAATACCTTACCGCTTGAGTCATTTTATTGGAAACATTGCGGATACAATACAATTTTAGGTGGGTTCCGAACCACCGTGAAATGATTTTACAGCAGAGAACAGAGTCTATTTGCTGGCCAATCCAATCGGTCATTTAGTCACAGTGAGGGCCCAGGAGAGCGTAGCTCATCTAATCTGATTGAACAGATACCTGATACGGCTCACGGCTATCACTTTATATTTCAGTAACAATTACTGCTAACAAATAATTATTAATCTAAAAAAAAAAACGATGATATTATTGTCAATTTCATTCAATTCCACATATATATAACAGTTTATTTTATTGTGGAGTTCCACAATATCAATCTAGAATCTACTTTAGGCTTGTAAAAGCTATACTAATAAGCTCCCAGGCTAGGATGCTAGACTAGTAGAAGCATTCATAAGATTTTTTAGTAACAAGTACTACAAAAAATAAAGCTTTTTTCTTTAGGAGGGTTCTAAAGAAGGTTTTCATCTCATATGATAGCAGGACTTCTTTTAGTAGAGCTTGAAATCTTTCACAAATCCAGATACCCCTTCTATAGGAGGTCAGTGGACGCTGCCATATCTATCTATCTTAAATATAGTAGGTTCGTTTACTGCTTCCAATAACATGGCCCAAACAGGGAGGTGTAACCATCCGTAAGGGTCTCCCCACCAATATAAAAACTATAGGCTTCCCATTATTATTATTATCATTATTATTGTTATTGTTATCATTTTTTTATTGTTATTATTATTATTATTATTGCTAACCTCACAGCCTAATTGCTGGTATTAAGAGGACATACGGATCATTGATCAAGTATGTTATTATTATTATTATTATTATCATTATTTTTTATTATTATTATTATTATTATTATTATTATTATTATTATTATTATTATTATTGTTGTTGTTGTTGTTGTTGTTGTTGTTGTTGTTGTTGTTGACGAATTCTCCCTTAAGTAAGGCGATAAGCAGGATGAATCACAGACTTCTTGCATTATTATTTTAAATCTAAATAGATTCAAAAAGATCCAATTTGGAATTTAGACGTTCACTGCAATAAAAAAACTTAATATCCCGCAATCATGAATAGTCAATTATAAATAAAAATTTCAATGTAATGATAAGGAGATGCCAATAAGTAGAGAGTGTTGCATACACAGTGAGTAACAGGGGCGATCGGTCGTTGACACTGACCTAGTAAAGCAGCTGGTGACATGACCTGCCCCACGGAACTGTTAGTCTTGTTAGTGGTCAAGGTCATTGTGTTCTGACGTCACTAGCTCCTAGAGCCACTACCGTTGCATCGGCAACTGTGCCAGTACGTAGCTCACTCTGGTGGCTGACTGAGGAAACTATTGTTTCTTTACGTGAAGTTTGACTGTATCTTGATTGATTGATTAACCGATCTTTTCACCGTTTTTTTCCTTTGTTTAATCGTGTGATAGTTGTGATTATTCATCTTAGTCTTGCAATTACTATGAACTAATTTGAATATGAATGCGGTAAAAGAAAGGTAGATGCATGTGTGTTTTCTTCCGATAAAAATTCTTCTTCCTGTGTCATCCTTTTCTTATTCATCTTGGGAAGTGATAGCCGCGAGCCGTAGCAGGTATCTGTTCAATCAGATAGAAGCTGCGTTCTCCTAGGCACTCTTTGTAAGGGTGACCGATTAGATTGTCCAGCAAAAAGGACACTGTTCTCTGCTGTAAAATCACTTCCCGGTAGTTCGGAACCCACCTAAAACTGTAGCTACAACTCATCAATCACCATCATCCATCATTACCCACGCACAGGTCTCAGACCTATGTAGGCTTCATCTTAAAAAAAAATATTTTTCTTCTACCTCATCTTCTCGCTTCTTCTGTTTTCTTTTCTCAATTCTGAATCTATACAATGTGACATGTAGCATTCTTTACATATTTAATTTAATTTTCTTTCTTATCCTTCTCCTGTTTCTTCTTCTACTCATTCTCTCTCTTTTTCTTCCTCTTGACACTCATACAAACAATGCTCTTTATTCAATTTTTCGTTACATGCTGCACTAGAGTTTAGTTGACAGATGACAGTATCAAGACGTTTGTATGAACTATTTTCTTCAATATAAATGCGGTATTAGATAGATTTGCTATTTCTTCCAATAAAAGTTATTCTATACAATTATTTTTGAACTTTATGAACTGTTGAAATGTTATTTTTTACGAACTATTACTATTACCAACTTTACTATTATATTTTGTAGCGTCGCAGAGTTATTTATTGAATAATTATTCAATTATTAAAACAATTTTCAAATATACAATTTATTTTAATTCTCGTGCTCATTCACATTAATTTCTCCTCAAACCTCGATAAAGAACTAAACTGTTAAGCTCGAAAAACCAGAAATATTACTTTCTTCTTCTTAAATTAAATAATAAATTATCATATTGTACATTAAATTTGGTTCAGCTTTCCGATCAGATATATCTGGTACGTCTAATCAGTTGAGTTAATATTTTGTTTAATTCACCTGATTGACCAAAATAAGACTTTACAATATGAACTATTTTTTTTTTCAATATAAATGCAGTATTGGATAGGTTTGCTATATCTTCAAATGAAAATTATTGACCTTTCCCTTCCTCCTTCTTCCTCCTCTTCTTCTTACTTCCTCGTCTTCATTTTCCTTCTTCAATTGAATCTGAATCTATAGAATGTGACATATGGTAACATATGAATATTTAATTTAATTGTTTGGCTTTCTTATCCTTCTCCTCTTTCTTCTCCTCCTACTCCTCTCTCCTTTTATCTTGATCTTTATTTTATCTTATCTTTATCTTTTATTTCTCTTAACTCTCATATAAACAATGCACTTCATTCAATTTTTTCGTCACATTAGAGTTCATTAGTTTTGTCGACAGATGACAGTTTATATGAAATACTTTTTCCAATATAAATATGATATTAGATAGATGTTTACTTTCTTTCAATCAAAATTCCTGTTCTTCCCTTCACTTCTTCCACCTTTTTTCTTGCTTTCTCTTTTTTTCCTTCTCTTCTCTATTATATATTTGATTTATCAGGTGTTGTGTCTGAGAAAACATTAATATCAGGAAGGACTGCGATCCTAGTCTTAGAAATCGGGATAGGTATAGACAGGTATCTCATGTACATTATATAGGTATATAGTATGGTATAATACTAAAGTGAGCGAAAATATGGGACATAAGAACGCAACATGCGTCCCAAGAAGCCTTATTGATCCTATTCAGCCCTCAAACCAGCAGCTTTTCTCTGAAGAATATGTACCGACGACTTTTGCTGTTATAATTCAGCATGGATTTCATGCCGAAATGGAAAGGGTAATGGGATTTTGTTTACTTTATACACATGTAAAGCTTAAAATCCCATTCTCGTAGGATATTCCCACTGGAACATGATGCTTTCCACCTTGAAACAAAATCATAGAGCATGAATATGATGAGATGATAACGTTGATATGCGACAGGATAGCTAAGAAAAAGCAGGTTATATAATTTTTTCAAATTTGGTCCTTTGACAATTTTTCATAACCGTAGCGTAGGGATTATCCGGGGAAAGTTTTATGTGGAATGAAAATTCAAAGGAAAATTGTGATAACTTTCAAACTAAATAGTGTTCATAGATACTTTGAATATTATTGAATAAAACTGATGTTGTCACAACCACTTATATCATAAGGATTTTTTTTTGATAACAGTAGTATAGTGCCAGGAGGAAATTTCAATATAGAATGGAAATTTAACGATATATAATGATACTGTTGGTGTCTGGCCGATTTTTCCCCTTCTCCTTCAACTCTCTGCTACTGTGCATTGCAAAGACATTAGCCCTAGACTCAACTAGGCTAGTTGAAGTTGGCTGAAGCGCAGAAAACCTGTTTGTCTCTGGCTGTAGTTTTCAAATTAGGAATAAAGCATGAATAGAGCATGCGCAGTTGGGTTCCTACTACCGCCGCCCGCTCCCGCACCTAAAAACCAGGGATCATCTCGTCAGACCACAACTATACTGTAACTTTGATCCTCAATCAAATTATCTTCAAATATTATTTTAAATAATAATGAATAGGACTTAGGAATTATTTTAAATATTAATAAATAGGTGCTGTCACAACCTCGTTCACAATAAAAACACAAGATACTGCGTTCCATCTTATTCAATCATGATCGAATTAAAAATAACTAAAAATTCCTGAAATACATAATTCCTTTATTAAATAATCTTCATGAATTCTTCAAATAATATTGATTAATATAGACTGATGCTGCTACTACCACTTTCATTATAAAAACATGAAGTAGTTAAATGTATGTGAATAAAGTAGTATAGTGTATAAAATAAAGACGTTTCATTGATACAACAGTTGTGACTCACATCATTTTCAATCGCAATGAAACCAAAACAAGCATACAGTGTAGATTAATATTTACACTTCAAAAACGAACACTGTTGGTTCATAGATTGGGAGCCTCTCAAAGGCCGAGCTCCAAATTGGAGGCCTGTCATTGGTTGATAATAGACACGCTCCTTTGTAACAGATAGATCAATAAGTAACTGACCAATAACCTTTATGCACGATTGCTATTGGTTGATAGACTGGGAACCTCTCTTGGACCGAACTCCTCATTGGAGGCATGTAATTGGATTTCAATAGACACGCCCCTTAGTAACAGATATATCAAGTAATATCCGACCAATAACCTTCTTACACGATTTTTATTGGTTGATAGACTGGGAGCCTCTCATAGGCCGAACTCTATATTGGAGGTATTTAATTGGATTATAATAGACACGCCCCATAGTAACAGATAGATCAAGAAATAATAACCTTCATACATGACTGCTATTTGTTTATAGTCTGGAAGCCTCTCATTGGCCAAATTCTACGTTAGAGGTATGTCATTGGCTGACATTTATAATATATCAATAAATATTATGCACGATTGCTATTGGTTGATAGACTGGGAACCTCTCTTAGACCGAACTCCTCATTGGAGGCATGTAATTGGATTTCAATAGACACGCCCCTTAGTAACAGATATATCAAGTAATATCCGACCAATAACCTTCTTACACGATTTTTATTGGTTGATAGACTGGGAGCCTCTCATAGGCCGAACTCTATATTGGAGGTATTTAATTGGATTATAATAGACACGCCCCTTAGTAACAGATAGATCAAGAAATAATAACCTTCATACATGACTGCTATTTGTTTATAGTCTGGAAGCCTCTCATTGGCCAAATTCTACGTTAGAGGTATGTCATTGGCTGACATGTATAATATATCAATAAATATTATGCACGATTGCTATTGGTTGATAGACTGGGAACCTCTCTTGGACCGAACTCCTCATTGGAGGCATGTAATTGGATTTCAATAGACACGCCCCTTAGTAACAGATATATCAAGTAATATCCGACCAATAACCTTCTTACACGATTTTTATTGGTTGATAGACTGGGAGCCTCTCATAGGCCGAACTCTATATTGGAGGTATTTAATTGGATTATAATAGACACGCCCCATAGTAACAGATAGATCAAGAAATAATAACCTTCATACATGACTGCTATTTGTTTATAGTCTGGAAGCCTCTCATTGGCCAAATTCTACGTTAGAGGTATGTCATTGGCTGACATTTATAATATATCAATAAATATTATGCACGATTGCTATTGGTTGATAGACTGGGAACCTCTCTTAGACCGAACTCCTCATTGGAGGCATGTAATTGGATTTCAATAGACACGCCCCTTAGTAACAGATATATCAAGTAATATCCGACCAATAACCTTCTTACACGATTTTTATTGGTTGATAGACTGGGAGCCTCTCATAGGCCGAACTCTATATTGGAGGTATTTAATTGGATTATAATAGACACGCCCCCTAGTAACAGATAAATCAAGAAATAACCGACCAATAACTTTCATACGCGATTGCTAATGGTTTATAGTCTGGAAGCCTATCATTGGCCAAACTCTACATTAAAGTCATTGGCTAATACTAGACACACCTATTAGTAACCGGTAGACCAAGAAATATAATAACCTATCTGTGAAAAATAGCAATGTAATAAATAGGTGACAAAACACAAATCTTCATTATAATAGACGAGGAACATATTGAGGTTCGATAAACTAATCAAGGTTAAGGAACAGTAAAGTTGATAAATAAGTAACTGACATGGGATCCTTTAAAAATGATTTCATATCTGTGCAACACCGCAGTTTTTTAACAGTCGCCTAACTTGATGGCATGAATTATAGCTGTTTCAAGTAAAATTATTCCATTTGATTCTTCAAATTTACGTAGATATTTGTTTTAAAATCGATAGATTTATTGTTTACTTTTTAAGTGAATTTAACGACTTGCAAACAAATTTTTATTAAGAATAAGTAGTATTTTACTTACTCTCTAGGCCGAATCCACTTGGATTCCACTGAATCCACTTGGAAAGTTAATATTAACAACGCAGTTCGTCATGGAACAATAAATCTAGGAGATTCATTGTATTTATTTATTCTATTGATTCTTATTTGTTCTCTATTCATTTTTTATACGTCATTAGAGAAAATGAATTTCTTACTGGTCGATATTAAGACGAAGCACGAGAAAATAGATAATTGAAAAGTAGAAACTCAGTAGGAAACTAAGTTCTACAGGATACGTAAATATCTAGGATCCTAGAGGTAAATCGTATTTGAAGGAAATTGTACTCCAATAGCAGTTGGCTGTTTCTATGACAAGTTAAGAGAAGTTGCTAGCTGCTACAATGTAAGAAAGGGTAGTAGCATGCTGTTTCTTGTTGACTGGAATTAGTTAACGTTGATAGGCTTTGAGGTCTTCGACAGTTCAAAGACCAATAACGTTGACTTAGTGTCAACAGAGAGCTTAGACGAAGTTGGCAGACAAGATCAAGATTCCCTTCACTTCATCCGTTCCCCATCAAAATCCAGCAGCTGCTTATCTGGTAGATGATTGCCTTCAATGGTTGTTATCATTATCATCACTATCATCAATATTATCATCATTATTATCTTCATCAACCCTTGCCCGGACATCACCTGCTTGCTGTTCGTCCCAGAAATTCGCAAACTAACAATGATGTTCGATACTTCCATAGCATGATAGGTAGGGGAGTGTACTATCGAAAGATAACTCTCTAAGAAGATTGAAGTGGAAGAAATCTGAAGTTTTGCAAAAACATCGGCTAATTAATTTTCTTCTTGAACTAAACTAGATTGTGTTTCAAGTGGGAGCGAGTTAAAACTATTTGTATTTAAAAGTTGGTCTGTTTAGTTAATACTAAATAAGCGGATGGCTTTTATTGGTTCAGAAACATTACGAGTAACTCCAACTCGCCGTTCAGTTTTGCCGCAGTGGAAAAGAAGTAAAAGCTTCATTGAATTGCAGAAATTAGAAAAGCACGTTAACTTTCTCATTGATAGATATCATTGAGATAACTCGAAAAGAAACATTGGATGTGAAAAGATGAAGCAGGGTTAATTGCAAATTTAAAATGTATTCCGCTATAGATTTAAAGATTTATAAAGCGTATTCATGATGTTCTCTCCTTTTGTAAAATCTGTTTCTTCAGTACACAATACTTGGGAGTACATGTTGATTGCAATCTAAATTGGAGCATTCATATCAATAGAATTTGCGGCAAAATGAAATATACAACTCATGAATTTTATAGGCTAAATAAATTGAAGGATCGATTGATTGATTGGCTGCCTTTATTTATTTCCTAGGAGGGCGAAGTTAGGGCGCAGCCGGCCCTCTCTTACACTTAACCCTCCTATACAATTCTGACTAGAATTTCTAAGACAGCTAAATACTGATGAATTAAAAAGAGAGAAAAAAAAAGGATGGGAACATTGTTAGAATGGTTTACTGTGCCTTTGCACAATCAATCTTCCAATGTGGTATCCGGGTATGGGAGGCTCTCTTTAAAAAAATCAGTTTTATTCAAAGGCATATTCTCAGGGCAGCACTTGGCAGACAAAGACGCTTCCCCAGCCATTTATTGTATACCGAGCTAAATGTTTCGACTGTTAGACAAATTTTTTCATAAATTTTAGAAAAATTAGCCACTTGCTCGGTCACTGTTTCGGCAAGTGTAATTGAGCCATTAAAGATAGATAGATAGTTTATTCTCAAATAAATAAATTCACATCAAAAGAACATTACAATGTCTCAAAAATATTGATTGATTGATTAAATGCCTTTATTAGGGCGGAGTTAGGACTCCTGGTCCTCTCTTCCACTCAACCCTTTCAATTATGACTCAATTTCTCAAATTCACAATTGCATAAGTTACTAACAGAATACAGTATGCAAAATTAAATGATTACAAAATAAATTTCAAATTATATGCAAATTATAAATTTCAAATATTAACAGTCGAAAGTAACAAATTCAATATAAGCTATATAGAAACTAAATACAATATACAAAAATTTATTATTCAGATAACAGCTCCAGAAACTATCTATCCTTGACAACTAGCCAAACACCGTATCCTAGCAGCTAATATATTCCAATAAATAATTTTTGTAAATGCTCACTATAACACAGGTATATTGGAAAACTAATATTTTAATCCAGAAATATGAATTTTGTTATTATTTTTCTAGTTTATCAATCATTTTTCTCTTAATTTGTCTGTCACCAGGTAACCAGTTCATCTGCGACTGCCGACTGTCTTGGATGAGGAACCTTCTCAACGACACCCCCACCGAGCAAGTGAAGAACGCCCTCGAAGAGCTGACCTGCATCTGGGAGGACGAGGACAATGACATTGGACACGGAGTTGCGCCATTGACATCATTCCGCAGTCATCATCAGAATCATCAATCATCGGAACACAATTACGCCAAAGACGAACCCAATGACAGTGAATACGACAATGGACACAGCGACTATGAGGGGAAAATGAAGATGTTCCTTGATATCCCACCAGAAGCATTGCCATGTCCTCAGGAGTCCAAACAAACCCCCGATATCCTCGACTATGCAGACAACGAACTACTAGGGATCAAGGAATCGCCATTCAGTCAGTCAGCTGCAGCTCATATTCACTCGTTACGTCCTCTTGTGACTACTACAATTGTTGCAATCGCATCAACAACATTTCTGAGGCTGTTTTGAGAGACCAAAACGTTGTTAGACTGAAGAACTACTGAATAGGTTAGAGGTTAGGTTGGTATTGTGCGATGTTTTCTGTTAGGGCTCCAAAAATTTTGTTGGTCCGGTGTTTAAATTCTAGAATTTACTATGGAATTGATCAAGAATTTGAAGTTGCAGAAAAGTTCAAGATGTGCATATTCTTTGAAATTGAAGTTAGAAAAAAATGACTGCAATTGGTTCATACCGTTTCAAAATAGGTAGAAGAATATCAAGAAGTACTGATGAACCTAATCAGTATATACTGCATTACTCTTATTATTCCCATTTTTCAAGAATGCAAGATAGTTTGAAGAATCGATGAATCTTATCAGTATGCTGAATACATTTTCCAGAAAGAAAGGTGAAAGAACCCATAAAGTCAACTTATAAAGTAAATAAGTGATTTGATATCATTTTTCATGAAAAAACCCATTAATGCTCTCAATACATGTCACATTTTTCGAATAAGGTGAAAGAACCCAACAATTTAATCAGTACCCAATCACATTTTCCAAGAAGAAGTTCATGAATGCAACCAGTGAATATATTCTCCAAAAACGTGGAAGAACTCATGAATTTAATCATTACACTTTTAGTCCTCTTACATTTTCCAATGAGGAATTTGAAAGAATCCATGCAAACATTGAGATGAAAGAACCCAACAATTTGATGGGTACATTCTCACATTTTCCATAATCCAATTCATTAGCATATATGAATGCTACCAGTACATATATCATCCAAAAAATGAAAGAACTCATGAATTCAATCAGTACACACAACAATTTATTACATTTCCAAGAAGGAATTTTAAAGAGTTGTCGATTACAGTACAATAAGTAGGATTACATATAATCACATTTTTCATTAAAAAAAGCGAAGAAGAATCGGTTATTGCCATCAATACATGCCCATTGGAGTGTTAACTATATATAATACGCAGAACTCTTTAAAAGAACTAGGCTATCCATAATCATCAGATTCCGTTTGCAAAAAAAAGATAATAAATAATAATAATATCGTGTGACCTGGCTGGCTCAGGTCTGGTGTCAGAGTTATCAGGTCGCACCTGAATAAGTTCAGGGCCTCTGACGTGACTTAACGACTGTTTTTTAGGCCTCTGTATGAAAAAAAACAGTATAAAAAAGATGAATGCCTCTGTATGCCTTCAAAGTGTCAACTTCATCCTGCCTAAATGGATTACATCTTATTGCCGTTAGAGTTTGAATTTATTCTTCTGAGAATGAAAAAAGAGTTTTATCCAGTATTTGCAGTATGAGAATGAATTCACGCATCATTCTTCAACAACAAAAAGGTAAATTTTTTTCCTAATTGATTCATCATTTTAATCTATTATTTACACAGGTACTGGTCCTCTCCTACACCCAAAACATGTTGATCAATCTTTTGTAAAAAAAATGTATTTGGTTGAATACAGTGCAAAATATGCACTGGTCACACAATTTTATAAATCAATGGTTCAATGACCCTGAATGAGTAGTAGAACAGAATTTTGCTCTGAATTTATATAAAAATGAATGCAACTTCAATTTAGAAAGTTTCTCTAAAAGTATTCTTTTTTTTTTTTTTTTTGTAGATTACGTCTTGGAGACTCCAGTTAAGGAGTATAAGACAAGTCAGATCAACAATATTATACACTAGATACCATAATTACTTCAATTAGTTGAGGTGAGGCTCTTAATTTTGATGTGAAAGGAACTCTTGTACACTATAAAAAGCTTTATCAACTAAATATTTCTTCAATTGTTTTTTAAATATTTCTATATTTTCAAGACTCTTCAAAAACTGCGGTAGCTTGTTGTAGAATTTCCTACCAATATAACTAGGTTTTTGTTTGAATAAGCTACTATTGTGACTCACCAAGTGATAATCTCCTCGGCTTCTTGTATTATAATCATGTACATCAAGATTTTGGTTAATATCATTCGTTTTTACATATAAAGTAGCTTCATACACATATAAGCAGGGTACAGTTAGGAGACCAAGTCTCTTGAACAACGGCCTACATGAATCTAATCTATTTACTCTTTCTATACACCTAACCGCTTTCTTTTGGATCTTAAACACCCTATCAAGATTTTGTTTTGATGAATTACCCCATACTAAGATAGCATACCTAATATGTGACAGTAAGAGCCCATGGTAAGCTGTAAAAAGTAACTTTTTGTCATTCAATCTAGCGAGCTGTCGCAGGACAAATACCCCAGATGAAATTTTACTACATATTTTCTCAATGTATGGAGTCCAGGTCAATCGTCTATCCAACATAACTCCTAGAAATGCAATTTTTTCTTCCTGGTCTAATTGATTATCGTTTACAAACACGTTTATAGCCCTATCTTCATTTAAATTATGTTTGTTTTTGAATTGAAGGTATTGGCATTTTTTACTATTTATAGTTAATTTCAACTGGTTTAAAAATTGGACAATGGACTGCACACCTATATGGGCACTTATTTCTAAATGATCTAGAATGGAATTGCTGAAAATGAGTGATGTATCATCAGCAAATAAGAGGGCTCTACCACTAATTAATTCTTTAGGTAAACGGTTGACATATAACAAAAAAAGCAATGGACCTAGTATTGACCCCTGAGGCACTCCAGCTTGCACCTCTAATTTATTAGATTTATTCTTTACTATACTATTACCAACTACTGTAGTTAGTTCTACACATTGTTTTCTCCCAATAAGATATGATTCAAACCATTTCAGTTCAACCCCATTTACACCTACATTTTGCAGTATTTCCAATAAAGTTCTATGATTAACACAATCAAATGCCTTTGACAGATCTAAGAAGATTGCAGTAGCTTTATCACCTGAATCTAATATATCTATTAGTTTTTCAACTAGAGAAACTATGGCTGTTTTTGTTGATCTCCCTTTCTGGAAGCCATGCTGTTCATCACAGATAAAGTTAGCTTCTTGAAGGTGCAGAAGTAACCTATTTAGAACTACTCTTTCAAAAATTTTACTTATTACATTTAAAATACTAATGGGCCTATAGTTTTCTACCTTTTCTCTATCGCCACTTTTGAAGATTGGCAAGATCTTCCCCTCTTTTAAATTATCTGGAAAAACACCTTGTTCTAATGAATGATTGATCAGATGAATCAAAGGGTCTAACAATTGATCTTTACATTCTTTCAGAATTTTACTGGATACCCCATCCATTCCTACAGTTTTTTTATTATTTAAACTATCAATGATATTTGACAACTCGTCTTGGCATACTGGGTGGAATTTTAATTCGTTCTGAATCCCCTCAGTATTCCTCATGTTTGCATCACTAATACCTGTATTAAGAGATTTTTGAAGATCCTTAGCAACCAGTTGATAATATCTGTTAAAGAAGTTACAAATGTCTACACTATCATCAATATATTTGTTATTTTCGTTAATTATTCTGGGGACACTAGTATAAGCATCTACATGAGCTACTTGCCTATTTTTGTTTATTACATCCCACACTGCTGTGTTAAAGTACACACTATTATTCAAAATTTCAGCTGTTTTCTTACATTTCGCTCTTTTCACTTTTTTCATATAGTTTTTCTTTAGAGCTTTGTAATTATCTTCACTTAACATATTTCTAGATAGTTTGAATTCATCATATGCATCTTTAACCCTATTTCTTTCTGCAAGGATATCATCAGTTATCCACTCTTCAATCTTGTCTAATTTGTTCTTTACAGGGACTTTTTTAACTGGACAACTCATAGTAATATGAAACCTTAAAATATTAATGAAACTATCATATTTGTCATTTAAACTATTGCTATTGTAAACCCTACTCCAGTTTTCTTGTAGCAGATTCTGCTTCAAACAATCGATATTGCCCTGTTCACATTGTTGAATTTCTTTCATTACTCTACTCTTTTTAATTGATTTATGACCTTGCAACCCCACCTCTAAGATTTGATAGTCATGATCAGATAGTTCCGAGCCGCCTAATCTTGTTTTAGAGTAATCTATATTAGTAAGGATGTTATCAATTATAGTTTGTGATGTTCTTGTGACTCTGGTATATTCATGAACTTTTATTTCCAAGTTATTCATGCATATAATATCCTTTAAATCTTCTGTCATTTTATTCTGTGTTGCAAAGTCTGTATTGAAATCTCCCGCTACAATAACGTTTGTAAAACGAGTAGTAGTAATCTCTAAAAGCCTATTGAATAGTTCACAAAAATTGTTCCATTCCCCATTTGGTGACCTGTAAATACCTAACACCGCTACTTCGAAATTATTGTCGATTTTTACTCTCAAACCAGTAACTTCTAAATCCATTTCCACAGCAAATTTCTCTGCATATTCTAAATTAAATGTTTGCATATTCTTAGCATTTTTAGTGAAGATAGCTACTCCCCCACTTCGATGAGATGTCCTGCAATACGACGTTTTCAATGAATAGTTTGGAATATTAAGTTGTGACAATTCATCTTCTTTTAAACCATGCTCTGTGAAAATAGCTATATCAGGAGCCTCTTCTTTAAAAAATACTTCGATTCTATCTATTTTGTTACGAATGTATTGAATATTCTGATGGAACACAGTGAGTACCGGTACTTCCCTATCATCCCTTATTACTTTATCGTTGCTTTTGCATATTGAAGTAGATTTACTTAATCTCTTAGAATCTTGAGAGCCTATCAGATTGCTACAAGAGTTCCTTCCACTAATGCTATCCTGATTTTTTGATCGATTAACGTCTTTTAATACAATTGAAGATATGAATTTATCATCTGAAACTAGTTTCCCTTCCCGGTTTTGAGCCACTTTACTAAAAAAGGTTCGTTAGATGATTGTTTAGGAGAATTATTGACAGTAGATTGCAAACGACTTTCAATCAGCTCTGCCAGCCTATTACAAAATATTACTTTGCCAGATTGATTTAGATGTAGACCATGATTAGTGAAGTTTTGTTTTTTCAGCCTTTCATTTAGAAAACAAATCCCCAACTGCTTAGAATTCTTATTTTTTAGGCTGTTGATTGTATTATGAATTGATTTATTTGTTGACTTAATGGCTTCATTTAGCTCTGGCCTATCAAACCTATACGGAATTGTACTTATTATTACATTAGTTTTTTGGCTGAGTGGCACAATCTCTTTAATTTTTTCATTTATTTCAGGAAGATGTTTTAGATTAGGTTCATTTATATTGTTTGAGCCACCCAGTACTATTAGAAAATCGTTTTTACCAAAATCTTTAGTTTGTTCCTGTGCTGACTCTACGATAGCGTTTATAGGGGCACTTGGTTTGAAAAAGCTCTGAACTTCATACTTATTTTTTAATCTTTTATTTAGTAGGTCACTACAGTCTCGTCCATGACTGGATGTCAAGAGCAGTACTCTACCTTTCCTATCGTTATTTGCCCTTACTTTAGTTTTGGTTGCTGTTTGCAAAACCTGACTATACGTTTTTGTTTGACCATTTCTATTTATTTTTTCCCCATTTGATTTAGGTTCTACTTTTTTTGTATTGATCAGAGGTTCAGATCTTACATTAGCCAAGTTTATTTTTGATTTTAATATTTCGATTTCCTCTGACATAGACCTACATTGACTCGTGAGATTTAGTATTTCAGTTTTATGGTCTTCCTGCTGCAATTTTATAATAACTTCCAGAGATTTTATGTGATCCACTAACCCTATTCGTTCTTCCTCAGAATTTTTTAGTGATGTTTCTAATTTTGTTTTCAATTTGGTGTGATCACTCAATAGTTTAGCAACCTTTTCTTCTACATCTACAGTAGCTTTAAGAGCTGTTGGAGATTTTTTCGTTAATAATTGCTGAGATCGCGTAGCTACTTGAGTTTTAGTTGAACAATTAGATTTAGATGCCTTGTTTGGACTCATTTTCCTAGCTAAAAATTGTTTTCAATTGATTTTAGTTAAATGTTTAATGAAATATTACTTAATTTATTACAATTGTCAACTTGAGACTATTTAATTACAAGAAAATTTATCAATATCGGTACACCTAACCTCGAAAATAGAATTTGACTTTTTATTTAAATACTTTAACTTATATTAGACAAGTTAATGATGTAAATTATTAAGATATTATAAATACTAATAATAATAAACAAAAATACTACTTATCCGTTCGAATTAAAATTCTATGCTTCAAAATTCGCAGAGCCTGTTCAGACAACGTATGCACAGTCATACTGGAGATACTGGAAGATTCTAATTTGAATATAATCAGTTTGAATTAATACAGAATTTATCTATAGATTTTTTCAATTATTTGATTCCTCAATCAGTTTTTAATTCATGAAATATTTTTTCATGATAGCGAAAGTTTCTGTGAAAGTCCTTCAGTTCAAGTAAAATTAGTTTGCACTGAAACACAACTGATTTTTTTAAATAAATTAAAGCACCAATCCATCATTGTTTGATAAACTGGTTGTGCATCACAGTAGTCAATTTTAAATATTTTACTGGTCTTTTTCAATTTATTTAGCGTGTATTTCTCCATCATTTCACCTATCACTGCCCTCTTGAATGCAACTCTGCAGGTCTTATTATTTTGATAACGCCAAATTGAAATTGATCAATTCACTTCTATTTGTTTGTGTAGTCCTATGTGTTGATGTAGTGTAAAAATCTTAGTTCTGTATTGGGCTAGCAGACTGTTCGAAGTTTTCTTCATTATAACACTTTAACTGTTCCTTTTCAATTTGTTAATCCTGTATGTTTCCATCAATTCACCTATCACTGCCCTCTTGAACGCAACTCTGCAGGTCTTATTATTTTGTGAACGCCAAATTGAAGTTGAATAATTTAATTCTATTTGTTGATGTGATGCGTAATTGTTATTCCTATGTTTTGATGTAGTGTAAAAATCTTAGTTCTGTATCGGGCTAGAAGACTGTTCAAAAGTTTCTTCATTATAACACGCCAACTAATTACGGTACTGTTTATGTGAGAAATGTAGTCCAAGGAGCTGGAGAACTAATTTTTGGGAAAAAATTTGAAATACTGGAATAGTTTATTGTTGTAGAGGTTGAAATATTATGAATAAGTGAATCTGAATGCAGTTGATGATCTGCAAAGTTCAATTGACTGTATGAACTTGATTATGAATGATGAATGTTAAGACTAGTGCAACATATTTGGTGATAGGAACTCTAAGATTATTATTTAAGATAAATGTAAATAGTTTCTCGTCTTCAGATTTGATACAATATTCCGTTGTTTTATTTCTATTGGAATACATTTCTAGCTAGTGTAAACGTTCCAGTGATTTTATTATTCCTATTATTATAATAGCCATTCCATTTTAAGATCTATGATGATTCTTACCCGATGAGTTTCTGGTCCTTTTTATGTTATTTCTTATCTCGGTGTATGCATTGTTCACCAGTATTAGGTTCATTGTTTTTTAAGGATCAAATATAAATTTGTCGAATTCAATCCAATAGATTTTGACATGATTACTCAATAAATATAAAGAATGCAGAGCAAAAAACTTAAAATCGGATTAATAATCAGTTTTGACACAGATGCAACTGTTATTTGTTGAATTAAATTGGTACATAGTTCACTCATTGCAATAGAATTTGAAAAAATAGAAAATTTTCATAAAATTTGAAAATGAAATTTATTTTGATTGAAGATAACTGAAGATCTAGTTTGCCTTGAAACAGACAAATTATCACATTTCCAATGTTCTCATCCAGCTCAGTTACTGTTCTTATTCACTTTGGTGAATTTTTTTCAATTTTTAAATAGTTATAGGAATTTAGGCGTATTAAAAATAAAAATATATATTGGAAAATTTGAATCAGTACAATTTTTTATTATTTTGTTCTGGTGGGCTTGGCTTACTGATATAACTGTATTATCTCAGTGAGGAAGACTATACCTCACTCATCGTTTGAGTGATAGGCTCTTTGACTCAAAACATAGTGTTGAGGTCCAGAAGTCACAAAGAGACACAGTTGTAATTTACTAATTGAACTATACTGATAATATTTGAGTCACTAATTTTTAAAAGTGTTATCAATATCAGTGGCTAAAATCAACACCTATTAGCAACCTTTATTTATGTATATTTTTCAATTGTGAGCAAATTTTTGTAAGACCTCTTGATTATTGGCATAATTAATATCATATAATAGTTGGAAAAATATCGATTATTCAAAGTGTTTGTAAACTCCACTGTTGAATATTTGTCTATTATATTAATTGAGTGATCATGATCAAGTTTTTGAAGTTGAACATTTCTGTAGGATCTCCATCCATAGTATTTGAATAAATTATGACTGTTCTATAACACTCAAGGTTGGTATAGTTATTTCTACTAATCTTGGGTCTTGAGCTATGACAAAACCCAAATGTTATATGAATGTTATGATAAGAAAAATGATATCACAAAGTTTATTATAATTCTGGTCCCAGTAGGTATCAAACCAGAACTAAACCATCATGACCTAGGTTCACTTAAAACTAGACCTTTATAACTGACTTTTAAAAACCAGGGAGGATAATATACCTAACAGCAACCATCACATAAGTATTAATGTGCATATAGTAATGAACCTGAAGTATTTTATAGTTTAGATTAGTAGAATAATTATAAAATTAATGTAGACACGTAACTTTGATGTGAGGCACTGATTGAATGTAAATTTGCTGATTTTAACTATGAGATAAATGAAATGAGAATATTTTTATCTACTACATTGGATAGATGTTTGTAAATAAATGTAAAAATCTCCTTATAACTACAACTCATAATATTTAACTCACTACTTTATTATTATATGGATGTAACTTGATTAGTATACAATTTAATCTTTCATTTTAATTTGTTTTTAATGGGGAGACACAAAAGCAAGAAAGAGAATAAAGTCTGTGTACGGTAATTATTTTCTTCAGTTTTGTTAAACTAGAAATCTTTGTAACAATTTCAATAAAATTCTAGTTAAGTGTATAAATTGGGATATTGTATGTAACAATATTAGTTTTATGTTATTTATTGTCACAATGGAATTTTATTATTAATTCAATATTGTCCATTCCCTCTTTCTGGAGCTTTTTACTACTGTGATAAAATAACTTACTTAATTGTTCCACGATAATTTCATCAATAAAGTTTATATACTTTGTACTCTATATTTTTTCAACTATGGCCATTTCTTTTCAGATAAAATACCGAAGTAGTATCTATCATAGTTCAACCAGATAATGAACCTGTTGATATTGAAGCATGCCGTTATTACAAGAAATTAAAATTTGATATTCAAGAAACGAAAGAACAGCAGTTGCATGAATGCTGAATTTCAAGTTTAGTGGGGAGCTGGAACATTTTTCGACATTGGAGCAGTAAGTAGAACGATTTTCAATCTCTCATCTTTCATGACAAAAACATTAAAAAATCCTTTTAAGTGAAAATTATAACTTCCGTTATGGCGTGACGGCCGTTTCACTCTGTTGTTAAGAGTATCGTCCGACGACCCACAGTCGAGACTGTGGGTCGTCTGACGATGCTCTTGACAACAGAGTGAAACGGCCGACAGTCCCGACTGTGGGTCGTCGGACGATGCTCTTGACAACAGAGTGAAACGGCAGTCACGCCATAACGTGAGTTATAATTTCCACTTAATAGGGTTTTTCAAGTTTTTATTATATATTAGTGGAAACAAGATGGATCTTCAACATCATAATCTTATCTTTCTTTGTAGAGGTGCAAGTGATATGGTGGAAGATATCCATACTGAATAATAAAATTTTCATTCTACTAGTACGAGGGTTAAGAAACAGCATACATAAATATATCAATAATATTTTATTTACAATTTATCTATGGAGAACTGTAGTTGAAGACAATTCAAACTCTTTTTTATTCAATAATATGATGTAGTTGATGTGAAGAAAATATTGTAATTTTTTTTAGATTACATCTTGGAGACTCCAGAGTATAAGACAAGTCAGATCAACAAAAATTATTGTACTATCTTATACAGTAGTCAGCATTGTACCAGCACCGACTTCATATTAGTTAATTGAAAAAGGCCCTTATTTTACTTGCCAGTGTTATAAGTAGATAGGGTTCAAGCGGCGAAAACAGATTGATTCATATTTAACCATAAGTATATTTACTTTTTCAAAAACATCAGATAGGCCCTGATCATTGTTTAGATATTATTAATAAATTTTTAAATAAGGATTTCATATGAATATTATACGGTACTGTATGGATGATTGCAAATTTATTGATACATTTTTTATTAACTTTTTGTTGTAAATTTAACGACTTGCAGTCAGTTTTATATTGTGAATATATAATAAATGTACTCGCATTCGGCCGAACGTTTTCGAATGTTAGCACATTTATTACATATTCACAATATGAAACTGACTGCAAGACTTTAAATTTACAACAAAAATGTAATATTAATAACGCATATCGTTATATAACAAGAAATTCAAGTGAATTTTTTTTAATACTTTATTCCATCAATTACAGTAAGTTCTGATGCAAAATAGTAGCTTAGATTGGCTGTGTTGATGACTTAGGAACTATCCACTATCCACAAATAAATATTGTTGAAAAATGAATGTTTTGATGACTTAGGGACAATCCACAGATAAATATTGTTGAAAAATGAATTTTTGGATGAATTAGGAACAATCCACAGATGAATATTGTTGAAAAATTAATGTTTTGATGATTTAGGAACAATCCACAGATAAATATTGTTGAAAAATGTATCAACGTCGTTATTACTCATGTCAAACCTGAATAAGAACGAACTTAACAGAAAAATGAACATGATAAATTCAAGTATTGAATGTAGTTGCAGTAACAGATGCAGTGTTTGGAAAACTCCACGGCAAAGTTTCACTTCTCATGATATCAGGGGTTTGATATCTTCCTTTGGCTTGGGTCAGTTCCTAAAGCTTCTGGCTGTTTTCCCCTCCTCTTTTGTGATTTATCATTTGATATTCCCCCATTTTCTTTCCCCTCACCTGTTATCCTTTTAAGAACTCCCTTCTGAACATCCACTATATATGTCATGTGTGTTCTCATCTCCTAGTACAGTTGTAGATAATTCTTCAGTTCGGAAAATATTCAGGTTTTATTCTTAGATTCTTGAGCTCAAACTTCATGAGAGAATAACTATTTTTATTATTTATTTTTTGTATCATTGAAAGTAAACATTTTAACAATACTGTATCTATGATATTTCGTGATATGATAAACAAAGATTGGGAAACAAAGAAATATTTTTTCAAAGATAGACTTTTATTGATGGGGAGACCATTACGGGTAGTTCCAACTCGCCGATTGAGCCATGTTATTGATAAAATGGAGGACCCACAGTTTTAGGTTGTTTCCGAAACACAGGGAAGTGATTTTACAGCAGAGAACAGAGTATTTTTTGCTGGCCAATCCAATCGGTCACCTTTACAGTGAGGGCCTAGAGAGCGTTGCTTATTTAATCTGATTGATTTTCGCACTCTAAGCAAGTTCAATATTTGGGAACCACCCTTATGTTTGATAGTAACTGGTGAGTTGATATATTTATTATTTATTAACTATCTACTTATTAATGACTTAATTGAAATATTTTCTATATATTAGCCTATACTTAATACAAATTTAAAAACACTTGAGTGGAAATTATGACTCACGTTATGCCGTGACGGCCGTTTCACTCTGTTGTCAAGAACATCGTCAGACGACTTACAGTACAGTAAATAATACATTTTTATTATATTAGTGGAAACAAGATGGATCTTCAACATCATATACTTAATAAGTTTAAAAATTTGAAAATCATTCTGAAAAATAACACTGACTGGTCGGTTCGTCAATGGAATTCGAAATAACTTCATGAAGGAGTGAATATCTGTCAAACTATAGCTGCTGGTTATTCCAATTCATTGTGTGAAGCTCATACCATACAACACTTGTGCTAGATTGTTTTCCTAATAATTATTAGCGTTCAAGAGCTCAAGCCATAAGATTGATTAGCTATTGGAACTTATGGGACAAGCTACGGTATATTCTATTGAATTTGTTGTGTTTTAAAAAAAGTGAAACTTGTTCATCATGAATAAAAAGTCTGAAATTGTCGAACCACTTAATTCATTTGACACAGTACATTACCATAATTTCACAGGTTACTTTTTTTCTGAGATGAAGCCCACATAGGTCTGAGACCTGTGCGTGGGTAATGAGTTGGATGATGGTGATTGATGAGTTGGACCTTCAGTTCTAGGTGGGCTCCAAATCACCGGGAAGTGATTTTACAACAGAGAACAATGTCCTTTTTGCTGGCCAATCTAATCGGTCACCGTTACAAACAGGACCTACGAGAACTTGCTGCATCCTCAACTGTACTGTGAGAATACTGTTCAGAACATCTAAGCTAAGGATGCAGTAAGTAAGCTGTGTAATCATGGTACTGTATCAAGTAAATTAATTGGTTCGACAATTTCAGACTTTTATTCAAGTTATTTCATTAGATAACTTTATTTGATACAATAAAGCTGATCCTTCATATCAAGTTCACAATGCTTTCCTTATCATTCACATAAAAGGGAGATAGAAGATTGGACAATTCCACATCAGTACTATAATCTATCATATTATATAAGCCCTCTTCCAAAACATATAAGAAGAATCTTCTTCTCAATACATTTATTTTGAAAAAAAAAACTATAAGATCCCCTATATTCATAGGTATTACCACACTTGAGATGCATCTTTTGAAGCTATACCCCAAAATATATATACCAGAAGAATCTACATTGGAGCTGGCTGCATCCTCAGCTATACTGTGAGAATCCTGTTCAGTACAGCTGAGGATGTACAACTGATGAATACAATGTAACTTCAATAGCAGATTGTTTAATAACTATTTCATCTTGAATCACATTACACAAATTCAAAGATGACTGCTGACTATAATGAGCTTTATTTCAGCTTTCAGCCTTGCTCAAGCTGTTTCGTTCAACAAAGTACAAAGATGTTTCTTGATTACTTCAAGAGACTCACTGGTATTCCTAGTTCATCAAACTATGGCGCACTCTTTATGAGGCTGTAGGCCGCTGAATATTAAAACTGCCTTCAACTTTTAAAGTTTCTGACTTTAATTCTGACCAACTTGCTCGTAAATCTGAAATTCTTTGCTTAGCTCTAGGAAGAAACAAAGAAGTTGTTGAAATTTTTCAGCCGTTGTTTCCTGTCTGAATAATATACTTTTCCGATGCCCATAAGATATTCAAGTAGCTCAGTTGCAGTTAGTAAAGTTATTAAACTGTAATTTGAAGTTTTTAATGAAATTTTGAATTCTAATTTTTCATTCGGAATGGCGAGACCATTAAAGTTGTAAAGAATTGGAAAACTTCATTAAGAAGCGGAAAGGAAAAGGGGAAATCGTTCTGAGGGGAGGGAGGACTTGGGAAGGGTTTGAAGGGGGTTGTGATGACTCAAAAACGGTAAAAAGAGAAAGATAAAGATAAAGAACTCTTTTATTGACTAGACGGTTCAATTGCCTCCTTGGTATTCCAACCAGATATTTATCCTCTCATGAATACAAAATTGGAAGTAATTATCCATGGTTTTCTTCTATCCCATTGATAATTCGGTTATAACGAATTGGTCTTCGACCAACTGGTCGCCTTTTTGCAGAATGCCATGAAAGTTTTCAGACTTAGTTTCTGAATTGGTGGGAACAATTTTTTCTCCTCAATTCATAATAGATAATTTTTCTCATTAGATGAATAATTAATGACTATCATTCTAGGATGAACACTACTAACAATAAATGATCATGATACATTATCACACACTCAATAAATCGTCCCAAATTTAATAAACTATTGATATGACAGCTAATAATGTATTGACATTGAATATTATCTCTCTTTGAATATTGAATTATCTCTTGAAAATAATATTTAGTATCGTGTAAACTGGCTGGCTCAGGTCCAGTGTAAGAGTTTTCAGGTTGACAAATAATTTAAAAAATTAATTTCCCTTATCATTTCATGATTTAAATTATTTGCCTCTGACAATAATATTATTGAAAACAGAAAACTATTGAAATTCACCGATACATGAAATCTTAGAAATACTCTCATATGAATTCAAATGGGAATTATGATTATTATTTTAATTGAAAAAAATAGTTTTCAAGTAGGAGCATTGGTTGAGTTCATGGAAACCTTACCAGTAACCATTACCGGTGGCGTTTGATTGGTCTGCTCAGATTCTTCAGTGGCGTAACTAGAACTTATGGTGGGAGGGGGGTTGTCCCCCGCCCCACCGCCTACCACCCTTACATATTTCTCCCTTCAAAAATTTACTCATAATACAGATATAATATATAATACAATATTTATGAAGGGTAAAGGAAGTAGAAGCTCATAAAAATCTTACCGTTAACATTTACCGTTAAATGAGAAGGCTACCAAGAACTCAAACATCAAGAGTATTGAATGACTCGAGTGAGAATAGACCGAAATTGTACCAAATCTTACATTTAAAATCATCAATTGAGATACCATTGTGCTGGTCTCTATAATATGTACTAATGGATCTATGCACTCCAAATACAGTACCTTCAATGTACTCAAAATCTTCAGAGCGTTGAGTGGTGGATCAACATAAAATATTTCATTATTACTTATACTATCTGTTGTTTCAAGAGCTTTTTTGAAAAATAAAAAATTATCCAGACTCATTAAAGCACCCAGTCTCAGGCAATACCCAGAATATCTATAAAAAGGTATTCTTCATGTAACAGATAAAAAAATAGTTCTGAATTTCAATAATTATTAACATTTAAAACTTTAATGTCAAATCAATACTAAATTACGGTACTCATGTTTCCACATTACTGATTACGATTAGGTGATACTAATCCTTACTCAAAAATACTGATGGCGAATTAATATGGGTGGGAACCAGTAACTTTCTGAAGAAAAAAGAGTAATCATTTTGGAAAATACGAAAAATTATTGCTCTTTAACTCCTTGCTAAATGAATATCAAATTCCAGTACATCATAATTTATGGACCGGTACATAGATGTATATCATTGATTTGAAGATTATATTTATTTTCTTAGAAAATCCGGTGGTTCAGAACCCACCTAAAACTGTAGGTCCAACTCATCAATCACCATCATCGAATTCATTACCCACGCACAGGTCTCCGACATATGTGGACTACATCCTCCGAAAAAAATCTCTTCCTCAGTTCTAATGAGCTTCCAAAGAAAATAGTTCTTGACATTTATTGAAATCATTATTTAGGTTAACGTTATACAATCTTTAATATTTTTTTTGTCTTTCTGATATTATAAACTCATTTTTATAACCATGTTAATTCTAAGACAGTTGAATAATATTTTTCCATTTTTTAATTATTTAGATTTAGTATAGATTCACTATTTCAGATTTTTTAAAATCTTGCACATTTTATTTTTTTAATTGTTGAATCAACTTGAACATAAGACCTAATCTCTTACAATTATTCAATTAAAGAAAATCTCAAATTTGAGACTTACAGGATCTTTGTAATCGCACTGTGATTACAAGACCATCAATGATTAATTATTCTGATTTCCAATTATTACAAATATTCATAGTAATATGATAACAGTCATTCTTCATACGTATGAACGTATATTACGCTTCTCTACAGTGTATTAATGAATGTATTGACGAAGAAATCCGATTCAAACTACGACAAATCAAACTGAAAGAAAATGCATCGCACCAACGGATTAAGCAGAATTTGAATCACGCGCTAAACCCTATTCATATCGGTATTTGAAATCAATAGATCGATTCAACATTTCATCGAATCTTTTGTTTGTAAGCAAATATATCGATCAAGTATTAAATGTAGATAAATAATCGAAAGCTGAGTCATGAAAAGCATTAAATCTTGGAAATCAAATATTATTACTCAGCGAGACAGAGACGGCTGGATCTCTTTGGAGTGCTCATTCCGTTCCCGATTCTATTGTCTTTGTCAACCGTCAACGGTCAGCGTCTATGCAAGATTGAACTTGAATGTTCAAGTCTGCATCGGTTTGCCTGAAATCTACGCTGATTTCCATCGGTTTTATTATGCTTATAGAAGTTTGTGCTTCGAAAATTACTCAAATTATTCTTCATAATGTGATAGTGAGTGTATTTATGACCCGGGTCTTGTATTTTCGAAAGTAAGATATGTGTTATTAACGATTTTTGTGTTACCGGCTCCGACCTCTGCTCGTTCACCTGAAAGGGAAATGAAGTCGACTCAAGGTTCATCATTTCAAGGTAAATTTCATGAATTTCTTCTTCTAATCTTACTAGGATTCATGATTTTCCAAGAAAAGAGTGTGAATTACAACTGGCACATAGATTTTTGATTGTAGGACTGATAGGTTTACGTGAATAATTGATCTAAGGCGTGATTTAGTCCTATCCTTCATCCAAAATGTTTATGATACGGCAATAATTGATGATGTAAAATTTTAAAGTTCACTTCCAAATTACAATGAACTGTACGGTGCCGGTACGGCTAATATAAGCCAAACAGAATCTAATCAAGTTTAGAGCTCAAATAATTTTTAAATATATTGTTTGATTCAGAAATTGCACGATATTTGAAAAAAATAATTTCAACGTCGAGAAATAAATATCTTCATTTGATTTGTATGTTACCATTTGTATTAAAAATCCGTTTGTTTAGCTACTCTATAAAAACCATACAGAATATTGTTTCTAAACTTTATTCTGTTACTTGATATATTTGATAAGAATAGCTATCATTCATTATTCGAGATCATGAATTTCTACATACTATAATTATATTCACATTGGGAGAATATTTCTCGTTAACTGTCTAGGCTTGTTTTGAAAAGTGTTGAATCCAACAATCAATTATTATTGACTGGATTGGAAAGAATCGCAAGTCATCTCAATATAATAATTATATGGTAGAAGTATCTCGTCCCAGATTATTAAATTTAAGCGTATACGTTGATAATAGTTTTTCTATGATTGGCTCTCGATGTGAGGTCTAATAATTATATTCATTCGGTAGAAGTGAGACCAGAATAGTTTATGAGGGTTTTTCAGTCAGCTACACATTTCACATGATCAGGCCTGAATTTGCCATTTATTTTCTCATAATAATAATCGTAGATTATTAAAATGTCTAAAAATCGATTGATTCATTTATATTTCAGAATAATACATTTCTCCTAATTTAATTCTAATTTGAAATGATATTTCGGGTTTCTTTCCGTTTGGCTGTTATTTTCTGCTGATATTCTGAAGTTGAGGCATAGGCAATCTTGTGGCTAATGTTTGAACTTTGCTTTTTCGAACAGTTTCACCTATAATTTGATGAATTTTTGAACTTTCGGCATTTTTACCCATTCTTAGGCTCGGTGCACACTTGCGTGTTTTCAAGCGGCGTGCACGCAGCGTAAGACATTCATAATATTATTTTATTTCTATCTCTCGTCAGTGGAGATGAACTATACCTTTTAGCACCTATGAAAGTTCTATTTATCTTATCCAATCATTCATCAACACATATCAAAAGTATTATACTTCAAAAATTAAATTAAACTGGAATTTTTATTCAATTTAATATTAACTAACATAGTTACAGATTATTTATTTTCCTTCTTATATTTTATCAGTTATTTATTTGCTTTAATCAAACCAAAAATTAATTTCCACTGTTTTCTAATTTTATATGAAGTTATTGATTTTTTACGAATCATATTTCTCCATTTTGTTGTTTGATCTTTTATTTCTTTGTGTTTGGTATTTTCCTGCTCTCAAATTACTCACGTCCTGAATCACTTCAACTGTTTCATGGCTTCTTTATTAATTATTATGATGCTTGCACAGTGAAGCATCCAATACTCGATGATAATCACCGTCGAAAATTCAAACAAATGCTGTACAATGGCGTATGACAAGTTAAAGCAGTGTGAATACCACCATTACACAGCATGTGTTTGATTTAACAACGGTGATTATCATCGAGTATTAAATGATTTATTTTGCATTGCAAGTACCCATTATTAAAAGCCTCCTTACTAAGTCAACAGAGAAGGCCTGTGCTAAAATTTTGATTATAATCTGACTTCATTGTGCTGTCCTGTGCATTTTTTTTTGAGGATGGAGCCCACATAGGTCTGAGACCTGTGCGTGGGTAGTTGGATGATTGTGATTGATGAGCTGGACCTACAGTTTTATGTGGGTTCCGAACCAACGGGAAGTGATTTTACAGCGGAGAACAGTGTCTTTTTTGCTGGCCAATCTAATCGGTCACCCTTCTAAAGAGCGCCCAGGAGTTTCGTAGCTTATCTCTGATTGAACAGACACCTGCTGCGGCACTCGGCTATCACTTCCCTATCATCGGGTAATGACAGTCACCTGGATTTAAAAAAAAATGTAACATATCAATCATAAACTGATAAATAAATAAATAATGAAAAATAGATAATTAAGAAATTTAGCAAGGAGCAATTTGAAGATACAGATTCCAAACATTTCTTCCTCAACTGAGGAACTAATCGCTAACTTTCTACTTTTGATAAGGCCTGCCTTTTTGCATAATCGTGAACCACACTTTCCACACAATACTCCACACTGGAACACACTTAACACCCACTGCAACCCCAAGCTCATACTATTTCTATTCAATTCATGATCAAATAAGACTGAAAATCGTTCCTCTCAGAATTTCCCTCTGTATATTTCAAACTTGATTCAATTTCTTGAACTTATCACTTAGCGTACATACCCGTTGACAGCCGGGAATTTTAGATGAACCAAGTTTGGGTGGGGTGACGACGAGTAGCCATCAGATTACCACTCACGATGTTGACGATGGGGAATGTGGACTCGAGTAAGTGACAGTGATGCATCGACATTTAACAAGTCTCCTGATGTCCTGCTGGGATGTAAAATGGATGTAGTGTCACTAGCAAATATGAATATGGACGTCACCCTCTTTGTGTTCACCGTCTTTATTTATTCATATTTCAACGGTTTACACCATTACTACATAGAAACATAATACAAGAATGTGAATACAACAATAGCAGTTCATGAAGAGAGATACATAACCAAAAAAATCTAGTTCCTTTGAAATATAGTTTAAAAAATATTTTTAGTATGCTGCACTAGTTGCATTGAAAGTTCGAGTTTTTCTCTTTGAATAGTCCATTTATTTGTATAATGACTTCCAAACAGGGGCGGATTTACGGAGGAGGGGGGGGAGGGGCTTTCGAGCTGAAGCCCCCCAAAACCTCCAAAAAGTATTTTGGAAGAGTGTAAATTTTTTACCATTATAATCAGTTTGAAGCTAGTAAAATATTCATAAGCAAGAATTACCTAATAATTCTGTTTAGATTAGTATTTTAAATGAAAATACAGAGTTCAATATTATAAGCAATGTATCTCTAATGTGGTTTATGACTGAACTGTTTTCACTAACAAAATAGTCTCTTAGTAACTAATCATGTGGAACAGCACAACATATGTCAATTTATATCATCCTAATGCTGGGCATTCACGTTCCGATTTGCAGTACGACTAGTAGTACTGCTAGTTGGATAGTCGACTCCACTCACGCTCCTACTTGCAATCCAACTTTATTCCTACTCAGCTGTGAACGTCGCTCCCGAAAAATGTAACTGAAGTTGCCCGAAGGTCAAGCACTGACTGAGGTACGTTGGACGACTTTGATCCGACTCCCCCACACACGCTCCAACACCGTCGACAGTCGGAAGTCGGACCTTCCAGTCGTCCCTCCAGATGTTCCGAATCGTCCATCTACGCTTCCAACTATCCAACAAGCCCATTCACGTTCCAATATCGGATCAACCTTGGAGGTTGGACCACAAGTAGTACTGCAAATCGGAACGTGAATGCCCAAATTTCACTACTAAGTCTTCAATTGTATGACATCCGTTAACGTTTTAATACTGTATAATGTCTTAGTTTACATGTACATTGCCTGCAACCAATCAACTCGGTGTTCAGATTTTTGTACTTGCTGAATAGAAACACTACTTGCCGAATAAAAAAAGTAGTGCAACATAAAATTGCAGTAATTGAATCACGACAGTATCAAATTTCTTTTAATGGAAAGTAATGAGGTACTGCATTAACATATCAACCAATGTTTTTTTTTAACATTCTATCACTGTGGTCGGCAAACCAGTGATCACCAGCTACTGAAAAATTCCAGATACAACGCTTGCATTGGGTTTACTTATATATAATATGGATCTAATTTTAACTGATTTCTGAAAAAAAAATTGTAAAGAAACTTTCTGGGAAAGTAACTTCAGATCCCATATTCCCATAAGAGGAAAACTAATCGTCATATTAAAACTATAGAAAAACATCTCCTTTTACAGTGTTGAATTCACACAAAGTTTATCTATTAAAAGTAGATGAAACATTAGTTAATTTAAAAATGTTTAACTAGTTGAAGCTCTCACATTGATTTTCATTCTTAAAAATTGAATAACATGACCGTAATAACGGAATAATACTATGTTCATCGACAAACTGCTGAACACACCAGATTCAGTCGTAATTCAATCAAAATTTCCCAATATACTCTAAATTTAAATTAATTTTTCCTACAACTGAAAACGAATTGTAAAATACCTCTTTACTGCTCCGCAAGCGGTAAAGTACTTTACGCTCTCACAGCTGTTTTCTTTACGCTTCTGTTTTATTTTGATGTCTTCTCATTGGTGGATCATGGAATCCATGAAATTCACATAACCTCAAAAAAGTCGAACGCTAACCAAATCCGCGCACGGTCTGTGATGTTACAAACTACAAACGTTTATTGTGTTGGAATCCAGAACTGCAGTTGTAGGAAAAATATCGTATGTATTTCGCGCGTGAAGCTTCTTTATCGCTCTCGCAAAATTACTGCGCTCCGCTGTGCGTCGCGCAGTAAATGTTTTTGCTCGAGCGATAAAGTCGCGCTTCACGCTCTTAATACATAAATAACTATTATCGCTGATACAATTCAAAGCACTAGTAAAAGTATTTTTTATTTCCCAATAATATGAATAGTTATAGTTCGGGTATGATTGATTATTCAAAAGCTTTCAGAATATTACTTGTATTCAGTACACCTCTGCCCCCCCCCCCCCCCCCCCAACAAAATCAACAGTAGCTGCTACCAGTCACCCCGACACCCCGAAGTCTTTTTCTAGATCCGCCACTGCTTCCAAACTTATAAGTTTATTGAAGTTTTTTTTTATTCGAACAATAATTCTGTTTTTATTGAAGAGCTTAGTGTCCTAGTAGGAAGTAAAGTGGATTCACTGTCACAGTCAAACATGTAATGGACATGTGTGTTATCCATGTTCCCATCAAATCGAGTTTTAAAATTTTTCAAACGCGTTGCGTTGAGATTCCATTCAGTTTTTCTTTGTGAATAGTCCATTTTTTTGTAACTCGCAAATTCGGCAATATTTTTATTGTGTGATTTATCATTCCATTCTTGCCCCATGTTTAAAGTTCTCTTTATATTGTTGTCGAATGGTATTTTTATTTCAAATCGATCAGTGAACAATGCGTCTCAATAAAATAACAGTTCAATTGATCAATTTTCGAGTTTTCGAATTCAGGAGCTTTCTTACTTAAAAATATACTCCAATAGATAAATATAATTATGAACTTATACTTTACTGTAGTATTCATATAACTTGGCAGCGTGTAGCAGATGGGACATGCTACATCTAAACCCAACATACTGCTGCAAAGTTATATGAAAACTACAGTACAACATATTTTTTATTGTTTTTCTGTGTTTGAGCTTCACTTATCAGTTTTATGTGGAGTATTAGGTTTCAGTTGCAGTTGCCATGAAAGTGGACTAATTATCTATTCAAATGAATTTATCGATTTCCATCAATAACAAATCAATCAATAATCATTGTTGGAATGGTGGTTGACGCGTTCAACTCATTGGAATCATTATTATTGATAAAATTGTGATGTGAACGAACAGTATCACATGAGCTTGTCATCCTCATGATAATTATTACCGACATTTTCTTAAATTTGAACTGAAACTACTAAAATTTTAACTACAAGAATTTATAAGAATTATTCATAGAAGCCTTCATGCCATACTCAATTTCAAACTCCAGTTATTACTAATGTAATACAAAATAAAATTTCTGGATTTCTTGTTCCATAACGATTTGCGTTTTAATATTAACTTAATATGGTAAATTCAACTACTTGCAATCAGTTATTTGTTAGCAGCCTTTAAAGATGAGTCTCCAAGACTTGAAAACATTTGGCCTGAAGTGAATAAAAATATCATTTATTCTCAATTAAAATTGACTTTAAGTCGTGGAATTTACCATAAAAAGTTAACAAAATACAACTTTGCATGGAACACAGCAATTTAACAACTTCCAAAATTTGTATCAACAAAGTCAAAGTGCGCTGGTGCAATGTGCTATCGAATTCCTAATAATATACTGATTTTGATTGAATCAAGAGATAAATACGCTATTTTGTGAATATTAGTAGAAGCTTAAATGATTCAATACTTTCCAATTACAGAAACTACTACTTTCATCAAAAGTTGAAAGAAAAGATATTTTGTTTAATGAGTACTGTAATGATTTTTACTTTTTCCATTTCTATCAATTTTTTCAATGTTTTGTCTTTTTTATAGTCTCTATAATTATATTATTGTGTAGAGGGAAGGTCTTATAGGTCCATTAATTACTTGTGGTAAAAGAGTTATTCCGCTCAATTTTAAGCTAGAATAACTTCAGAGAAAATGCAATGCTATAATGAAGTGGTTGTTATTATTCATAAGATGAACAGGATTACATTCAATTCACAGGAAAATTAGATTAAATTAATGTTGGAGCACCGAAGCATTTGCACTACCAACATTACGAAACAAATTTGTTGTCAGCTACCAAGGACTTGGAGACAAGCATAAATCGCGCCGCTGTTGAATAAAATTAATTCAAATCCATCCCAGCAGCCCCCTTTCATGACTAAAGCGGAAACAAAACTTTTGCTTTTCACCGATTTGAACAAATTGTTTAAACATGGCCGGTTTAACAGCAGGTCGGTTTAACAGAGGGCCGGAAGCACATTGAAAACAGAAATCAACATTCTGTCTACAGTCTACAGGTTTTCTGTGCTGTAGATGTTGAACAATCAAAAATGTTTTTTTGAATGTGCAGTTTTCGTACAGCTTAAAGTCTCGGGAGGGCTCTTTACACTATTATAGCCATTTATAGGCTTTTATTATAGTTTGGCCAGCTTCTAGATGAAGAAGCTAGTTGGTAGAAGTTTCAAACAATTGTTACTAAACTTGGAAATAGGATGGAAAATGGTCATTGATATCTATATCTACACATCGGGCATCGTTTGAACTCATCGTGTACTTTACATATCTATATATCTAGCACTCAATAGATCTTTATATCTATACATCGTGCACTTTATAGACGGTTCTCGATTGCAGGGGTGTCTTCTTGTTCTCTTTGAAGAAGCTGTGTCAACCTCTTTTGAGGGAGAGAGTTCTCTTAACCTCCTGCACCCCTTCCCCAGCTTATTAAAGTACCCCAGGAACCCTCAGGGTCCGGAACTGCAGTGTCCATTCAAGAACGGTAGAGGCTTGAGCGATTCGCAACTTTTATCTTTGTGCAGACTCTTGTCCATTCAGCTTTATCCTGTGAACGGTCCAGTGATTGGTATAATGTCTTTTGTAGTTCCTTTCCTTTCCATAGTCCACTGCTACTTAACAACGTGCTGTTAGCTTTGAACGTTGTTGGATTACTAAGTGACCAAAGATTAGTTTTGCTTTTTCTATTGGATAGTTCAACAGGATTTAGTTTAACAGATAGTAGGATGTTCTAGGGATTAGGACATTTTCACAGTTTTGCAACTAAATTATTTTTTTTCAAATGATTTCCCAATGCCATTATTTCTCAAGACTTGATTTACTCAATCTAAATCAAGCTGACGTATTTTATGACTCATCTAAACCGATACGTAGAATTTTTTTTTTAATGATAATTAGACTTTGAAGTGGAGCTTCTTTGAATTTAAATTGGATTGAAATTTTCTAAATAATGAGCGAACTCTGAGAAGAGGTTCAATTATGAATTTGAATAAAAAAGTAGTTATTTTCCAAGTGGGAATCATGAGTAACTTCACCAGTGTGAACAGGGGCGCACTCACACTTTTGGTTTGGGGGAGGATGGTCTGAGATTTTTCTGTCTTTCTATTGCAAGATTAGCCCTCTAAACCTTCTCTCACTTCGCGCGAAAATTCACGTTCTTCCATGATTGAGTAGTTTATTTAGCTTATCTCTAGAACAAGGCCGAAAAAGGTGAAATATTCCCGAAATATTTGCCGAAAACTGGCAATTCTTGAAATCTTATTAATGTTGAGGCCAGATTGAAATATCTCTGAAAATTTAGTTTATTGCCGTTTCTCAAGAGCCATGTGACCTAGAGAGTTTAGTATCCAGGGTAATTCAAGTGTATCTTTCAAAGTTTCCTCCAGAAAAGGCAAAAATTAATTTTTTTAATTTTATACAAACTCTTCCTTCCAATCACTAAACAGCTGCGAGCGAAGCTGACTCAATTCAAGGTGGTCAAGACAGTGCCGGCTAAATGTCAACAAACCAACAATAATTTCAACATTTTCCCTCATTTCTGCGTATTTTATAGAATATCTTAATAAATTTCGCTACCAGCAGTTGCAGACTTGTAGAAATTTTTAATGGATTTTCAGTTCTTTCAACATCAAACTCATTCATTTAAACGTATGAAAGAAAACCCTAGAGATTCAGAATAATCAATATAGATAGTTGTAATAACCCGCTATCTTTACCTCTTCACGAGTGACGTCAATGGGGCTAGACCACTACGCCTATTTCCATCTATGGCTTTCCCAATATACTTCTTATGGTGTATCAGATAAATGGCTGTCATTGGCTGAGTGGTATCGACTGTGAGGGCTCAGTTAATTACTCATATTTATTTGAAGTATGGCGTCGTTTACACGTATTGAAAACGTCCCGTATGCTGTCCATTACCAAAACAATACAATAATTATATAGTGAGACATTGTCAATACTAAAAGTGACTTATGCTCATATTTGTGGATGTTTATCCAGTGTCTCTTTACTTGAGAGACTTTTAAAAGCCTATATAAATAAATTACATATGAAGAGTCCCTTGAGTCAAGAGAATCTGAAGAAACGTTCATGAATGTGGCCTTTAGTCAATAACAACAATAATAATAATAATAATAATAATAATAATAATAATAATAGATAATAGTAAAAATAGTGATAATAATAGAAATAGATAGTAGTAATAGTAAAAATAGTAATAATACCAATAATAGTACTAATGATAGTAATAATTGTAATAACAGTAATAGTAGTAGTAATTAAAATAATGAAGAGTCAATATTCATAGTGATTTAGTAATAGTGGAGACATTGAAGCTGAACAAACTCAGGTCAACCCTCAACAACAATAACAAAAAATCAACAACAATAACTAAATATCATCAATATCAACGACAGTGGTTCAATTCACGTTCAATTCCATAGACAATGTTTTTCAGCGTCTGTAAACAATATTTATGAAAAACTAGTTTCAAAAACCATAAATACAAAATTGATTATAATAAAAATAAAAAGCTAAATATCCAATAATAACAATAACACAAAATGGCTGACAAATACTGTAACAGCATTGTCTGCTTCTAAACTAGTCTTCAGCTGTCAGCTACTTAGAACACTGAAGAATCTACAAAAACTTATCCCAGTGTCTTCAAAACAATCTTATATTACAGTATGTGTGAGATGAATGATGATTCAACGAAGATTATAAACTCACTCTGTAGGATCATGTTGGAATTAAAACGCGGCTTACCTAAACAAACTCAGGTCAACCCTCAACAATACAAAAAGCTATCAATTTCAACGGCACTACTACATACGAGAAACCAATTTTTATCAGCATCTGTATTTAACATTTGCCCAATACAAGTATATCTCTCTGAAAAAAACCCATACTACACGTTTGAGATGTATGATGGTTTAACTGAGATTATAAACTCACTCTACAGGATAATGTTTAAATTAAAACGCGACGTACCAGCCTGATAAAAAAAGAGGATTAGTTTGACAAGATCGGGCCAACGGGTACGTAGGCTGCAGATCCAATTTCTTGAGGGCAAAGCACCAGTACCGTTTCTTTAAGATATCTCATCATCTCAAAGCAGGTGTTTTTCTGTTTACTTAGCCTTGGGGTGCTCTCAATGGGGTGAGGTTACTCACATGGCCGGGTCTTCAATGCGTTCTTCCTTTGTATGTGCTTTGAGGGTGAGTGAGGGTGGAAGATAAAGATAAAGATAATGTTTTACACAGGGAGAGAGAGAGAATGATTGAGTGAGAGAGTATGAGAGAGAAAGACGGATTGTAAAAGAGAGTGATCCTGTGTGTGTTTATATGTGTAGGTTTTGTGCTAGACGAAATGTGGCCATTAATATTAGAACAGCTGTATTAACTGAAGGGTATATGGATGAACGGCTGAGCTAAATTGAGACAGTACAGTAGAGCAAAGATGCTGCGTAGTGGGCTTCACTCGGGAACCTATTATACAAAATTCGCCCTCCAGCTGATAGGTGTTTACATGCACTCGAGAATGGCTGCACAACGTTCACTAAAAAGGGGTTGATGAGTCTACTGTAATAATTATTCGTCAAACTAGAAACTAATTTCTACAGCGCTACTCTAAGAGTACACTCTTGTTGTGTGCTAGTAGTGTTTTCAAGATGTTCTCCCTACATAAAACCTTGGGAGACTGAGTTCTTAGACTGAAACTACATGTATTTACTACACTTTAATGCGTCAATACTACATTTTAATGCATCTAGGTGTAAAACTTTGGCGTGAAAAAGTGTGTTATTAAGATTGTGGAATGGAAGAATAATTGAAGAAATGCATTTATAAAAAAATATGTTGATTAAAAGTACAGGATGTCAGAGATAGCAAGGCACAATAGATGCTCAAAAATTTAAAAAAAGATACAAAACATCTTTAGATAATGTCCAAAGATACCAAGAATCTATAGAAAATATCCAAAAATCGATGGAAAATATTCAATGATATCAAAAAATACAAGTTCATTAACTGAGTTTGGAAGTTTAAGTTAAAATAAGTTATACAACAGCCATAATCAGGGATTTATTGTATTTTTAAATGATGAACTTGACTACTGTAACGAAAATACTGTCTAATGTCAGTAATGAATAATAAGACGGAGTTGTCACAAACACATTTATTAAAAATATATAGAGATACTAGATTCGGATGTTACTCCACTATCAATCTCAAACAAACTCGGGGTTAGTTTGAGATTGATAATGGAGTAACATCCGAAACTAGTATCTCTATATTTTTAATAAATGGTGGTTGTGACAACTTCGTCTTATTATTCATTATAGATGTCTTCCACAATATCACTTTCATCACTACAAAGAGAGTTAATGTCTGTAAATTTACAGGGAATGAAATGACAATATACCAAAATAAAAACGAGCAAGACAAAACCCAAAGAAGAAATAATAGCTATACAGACGTTGGATGTTCTGCTACATTGGATTTTGAATGTTAGTCTGTTTTAGATTTTTTCTTAAATATTTTTTAGTTTTATTTCTTATATTTGCGCATCCAACTTGTCTTGCTATTTTTGACACTGGAGATATTCTAATCTTTGCTATGTTAATATTTATCTATTTGTTAACCAATATCTATCATCACCGTCTTTATATCAGCCATGATATAACATATTATGAAATATAGCTAATTAACTATTTTTCATTACATGTCCTGTGTTATCTATTATGTCATAGATAAAGATAGGTGTTTCAGATACTCCTATATCTATGCTCCTATATATGCTCCTATATATGCTCCAGTAATCTAAATTGGTGTTTTATATGTTTTTAACATTATCCATGCCAATGTATCACTATAATCGATTCTCCAATATGGAATAATTGCTTGGGGAGGTGCATACCAGTCAATTCTTACACCCTTATCAATCATACAGAGAATTGTTATGAAAAGTACACTTAATCTTCCTCGTAGGTATCCGACAGAAGACCTTCTCAACATATTCCAAGTTTTTAATGTAACTCAACTATATGTCAAAACCTTAATTTTGTATATTTTCAAACATAAAACATCTTTATTTTCAAAAATTCGCCATAATTATCAAACCAGATCTGCCACAAATACCGGAATCACCACCCCCAGGCTACTTAAATCTTTTACTACTACTTCCTCACATTATATAGTCAATATACTATTTTCAAAATTACCAGAACACATTAAGAATCCCCAAAACAACAGAATAGGCCATTATAAAAATTTAGTAAATAGCTGGATTTTAGGAACAAACAGGCAAGAGATTGAGAATTATATAGTCTCAATATACTCAGATTAAAGAGCACTGAAATTACCGCAGGAAATGCATCACTGGGTCCCTTCTAAGTTGCTTGTGTGTGTGTGTGTGTGGGTGTGTGTGTGTATGTGGTGTGCTAAAACTATTTGACAAAACTATTATTATATAGACTATCAGTCTTCTCATAAAATTTCAAAACAATCAGGTTCTGCCATTGCTTGTATATTTTTCTATTTGTTGTAACCTGCTATACTCTAATGTACATATTATATAGTTCTTTTTCATATGGTTTCTAATATTGTATTTTGTTATGAAACCGCTTTGGAAAATGTTATTTCAATGAAGTGATGTATCGATTTTAAGTTTTAATCATTTTGTATTGTTTACTTTGTATCTGATAGGAACTCTTTCCTCTTCCACAGGCTTCGGCCCATAAGAGGAAATTCTTCATACAAATTTTTATGTATATTATTGCTGTAATGTATTTTAATGAAGAAATAAAAGAATTTCAATTTCAATAATATATGGTTCGTGGTAAATGAAAATTACTGGGAAATTGTAAAATTCCACTGAAAACTAATTGAATATGATGCAACATTATATTGTTATGCGTGCTGGATCATAGCTTTTTGCATTAAGTTTTGTAGTCAATGAAATATAATTCGACATCTACGGAGTGATTGGCCGCTCTTTTAGCGTGGTGTCAGGATTATAATGTTCAGTCAGGGTTGCTCGAGACTGTACCAGGAGGGTGACCGGTTGCGATGACATGTCTTTATCAGCATTCACCCGGTGGATGTAAGCCACTTACTTCACGCTTGCCATTTATAACATCATTGTAACATTATTCACCTCTTGGACACGCAAAAGTCTCATGTTGGCTTTGTCAGCTAGACATCTGATTAAGGAAAATTCTACAAAATTCGTACAAGGAAAATTCTATGATTGATAGATAATACAGATCGTCCCCGTTCTGGCAAAACTTATCAAGTCCAAAACTCCTATTTCGAGTTATAAGCATGAATGGGATTTTCTGAAAAAACATCATGCAGAATTCAAATTCAAATTCCAATTTTATTGAAAAAAAAAACAGAGTACATTACATAACAATGAAAATACAATTTTTGAACATAATAAAACCTTTGGATAATGTCAATGATATGAAAAGTTATAAAGCAAGAATAGAAGAAGACAAAGAAAAAAACAAATGAAAGCCCCGAAAAAACGTAGATATTGTCCAGAACTAAACACATACTGCCAATAATAATATTATTCAATAATCACTAACATTTTTTGTTGATATTCATCTAAAAAAATGACTAAAACATGTAATTTCAATGGAAAATGCAATTCAGAATAGAAGTACTACACTTTGTTAATTTTGTCTGTCCACTTATTAGCAAATATCGCTCACAATAATGATGTCATAGTTCTCTATTAATAGCTGCGTTTTAAAAACCACAATTAACATTTGATATTATTGCCTCCTCTAAAGTAATCAGCATACGAGTTACTATAGTTTAGACTGTCACGCCATTTTCAATCTCTATCTAACCGTTTGATGTGTGTTTAATACGGATTTAATGTGACGTGATAGTCGAAGCTACAGTATCTCATATGTTGATTATTTCAGTAGTTGTGACAAAATCTGCAATATTCATTATGGATATCTACCACACTATCATCATCACCAATACTGATAATGTTAAACCTATGAACATGATAATCAGCCATTTACTTGTAAACCTGATAAAAATTTACTGTTTCCGCAAAAAGGAAAAGTCATAGGTATTGTTGATATCAATGATGTACAAACAAAACATTACAAAAAGTTTGATAATAGAACATAAAATCATTGAAGCCTGAGAACGTGTTCCTTTTTGATATTGATTTCACATGGGTTTGAACCTGTATAGAGCGGTTCATAAGACTTTTCTTTCCATTCTGCGTCATTTGCTTTATATCGAAGCTAGCTCGAAGTTCTGCCTGATGATCGTGTAATCCCAACGAAAGGAAACTTGGAAAACTTCGCAGCCGACTCGTAGAGGGAACTATTTCCTTGCTACACTTTCCAGAATACATTGCTATGTATTTATTGGATTTCCGTTAGGTAATCTGGATTACCTTGATGCTCTGGAGATTTTTTTCATCTATTTTACTGTTAACTTGCTGAGTTTTCAATTTCAAGCACCATTTCATTTTGAGTGTAGGTGATTTCTGTTCATCATGTAAGTGTTTTTCATAATGTTACGGGTTCTATCTCTAAAATAATGCTGGCAACACTTAAATTCAATACTCGAACTTCAGTAACACATTTTATCGACAACTCGCACTAATCAGTTATTTCTTACACAAAAAATGTAAATAAAGAGACAGATAAATCGATAATGTTCACCTAATAAAGATTTTGCTATACTACTGTTCAAAACTCAATCACTAAATGTTAAAAGGCCGATCTACTATTAAATAATAACTGTTCAATAAACTGTTAAACAATTCAAGGAAAAGCGTCTAAAACATAACAGTTGAAACATAACAAGCACTTACAAGTCACTTTATAAACTGTTAAAGTAAGACTGAATAATAATCTGTCACAATATACTGCGATTATCACTTTAACAACAAACGTTCATAACACGGTTTGTAATCGCGCTCACTAGTAATCCGGTTTGTATGAGCGGAAACTGTCACTCTCACTTATCACGTTATCACATTCGAATCACAACTGACTACTTTTACAAGAGTTACCCCTATTTATACATTTTTCAATAATCTAGAAAGAACTAGATTATTCCCATTTTTCTATGAACTAATAAACAGATAAGACATTCTACAATATTCGATAAAATTCATTGAGGTTCTAATTAAATTTTCTACAGGTGGCACAAGATAAACTACAAGGCGAGGAGGAGAGTAATTAATTGCTTCTAGAAATCTATATTGACACAGCAGTTAACGCTGAAAATCACTGTTCTTTCTTTGTATGTCCTCAACAATAATGATGAATATCTCTTGCTGATGAAGCTCGTATTAAACTGAGACTTGGGCGTGGGTAACTAGGTTAATGATCATACAAAAATTGAGTTAGGTAAGATTGAATAGAGTTGAGGTAGGCTCATAAATACGAGCCTTCATATAATTGGCTGTATAAAATAATATAATTGTAATAAACTTACCAGAATGTTCTAGATTAGTTCCGAGACTGTCAAACATTGAGGTTAGGAAGCATATTTCTTTCACATTAATTTGTCATATTTCATCACATTTGGCTGCGTAATATCTCCATGGAAGGATATAATGGTTATAGAATGAAAAAGAACAAACAGAAAATTGTAGAATGCACTAGAAAAGAGTTTTCTATGGGTGATATAATAAGCGCTGCTGGGGGCCATAATGTTCAGTCTTGAGTTTAGAAGTGAATAGTCAACGATCAGAGTGGCAGTAGAGTGCTTGTGGTTTCAAGTAGCAGTACCAACTTTTCTGTAAGGCCGTGTATTTGTGTTGAGAATCCGTCTTCATGTGTGTGAATCTAAAACCTGTGAATTATTAAGGATTGTTAGTGTGAGTGCTGACAATATTGTTGTGGGTTTTAAAGCTAAAATAAAGCTGGCAACACTAAAATTCACACTTGCGCTTTATTTACATAAATTGTTCTATTTACACACACTTACTTGCAAGTTCAATTAATGAAGAAAAAACAGATCAACAAATGACAAGCTAATACTTATTTTTAGTAATTATTTACAAGAATTAATGAATAATTAATTACAGGCCGATCAGTAATAGAAGAAACAAGAGTCCAAGAATCTGTCACATGAGCTTTGTGAAACTAAATTTACTGGTTCACGTGAGCTCCCTTATATAGTTGTCATTCAAGTACTGGAGGCCACTAAAATCTTCGAGAAATCCATGGAAGGTCATCGAATATAGTAGAACAATCAGGAAGTGTGTAGAACTGAGGAGAAGCTTCGACAGTTTTCAATACAGTGAGAGAGATGCATATTTGAAGAATAAGAGTGACGAAGACATGTGAAAAGCAAGAGAATAAAGATTCAGATTACGTGCGTCTATGAATGGAAACGATGTAATTAGAATGAGTGCTTGAAAAACTGCTTGTTTTGCATTTGTAACGATATTGAGAGTAAGTGGACTGTTATTATTCTGTAGTTGTATCAGTTTGACAGCTATCGTGATTGACTGAATCTGTTCTTATTTGTGTTATGTATTGTGGGTTAAAGCGGTGAAGTGTATTATTGTGTAAATGAAGTTCTACATTCACTGACTAAATCTGTTCTTATTTGTGTTACGTATTGTGGGTTAAAGCGGTGAAGTGTATTATTGTGTAAATGAAGTTCTACATTCACTGACTAAATCTGTTCTTATTTGTGTTACGTATTGTGGGTTAAAGCTGTGAAGTGTATTATTGTGTAAATGAAGTTCTACATTCACTGACTAAATCTGTTCTTATTTGTGTTACGTATTGTGGGTTAAAGCTGTGAAGTGTATTATTGTGTAAATGAAGTTCTACATTCACTGACTAAATCTGTTCTTATTTGTGTTACGTATTGTGGGTTAAAGCTGTCAAGTGTATTATTGTGTAAATGAAGTTCTACATTCACTGACTAAATCTGTTCTTATTTGTGTTACGTATTGTGGGTTAAAGCTGTGAAGTGTATTATTGTGTAAATGAAGTTCTACATTCACTGACTAAATCTGTTCTTATTTGTGTTACGTATTGTGGGTTAAAGCTGTGAAGTGTATTATTGTGTGAATGAAGTTCTACATTCACTGACTAAATCTGTTCTTATTTGTGTTACGTATTGTGGGTTAAAGCTGTGAAGTGTATTAATGTGTAAATGAAGTTCTACATTCTTACATTTTCCCATCATTAACTTTAGTGATAGAACCCGTAACATAATAAATTGTAGCAAAAATTCAATTAGATATTGTTGCAATAATTCACCTGAAGGTTTAACTGTTGGAGAAGGTTTTCCATATTCAATTTTGCTCTAATTTTTTTGTGAACACAAAATCTTACATTTTGTAGGTTTTTTATGACTAATTATATCACTAAGTTTGGTGTTACCTATCGGGTTGATAACACGAACCCTGCACTTTACAACCTAATAGCTCCTGACAGTCTTCCCAAATGCTCGGACTTCCATAGCTTTTGACAGGAAACCTCGAATAGGTTGATGTGTATTTTCCTCAAAGCTGAAAAGCCGAATAGATAAATATTGATGAGCTATTGCATATGAAACGTGAAGTGAAGCAGCAGCTGTAGCAAGCTGGGAATGTTCACTGGCACTAAAGAAACAAAGGCTGAGCAGCTAAAGGCAGAGAATGTTATTAATTAGGGCGTGACACTTGCTTTGAGCAGACCTGTTTAATCCCTTTTGCAGCAATGAGAATCCACAACCCTCTCGCTTTCTTTATATCTATACATTCCCCCAATATATATATCTCTCTCATACTCCATCGTTTCCTATTGCTCACACACTCATTCTCTTTCACTCATTCTCTTTCCACCGCTTTCACTTCTTCATTTACTTCTCCCTTTCACACACACTCTCTCTCTTCTACCTGTAACACTCACATTTTTATTCACCTATTTATCCCTCGTTCTCTTTGTCTCTTTATCATACTCTCTTCTTCATTCTACCTGTATGTCTTCCCTCTCACTTCCTCTATATCTCACAATTACACTCTCCTCACTCTCTTTCATTCACTTTCTCACTTTTTCCTTCCTCACTCTAAATATTCTCTCTCTCTCTTTTATCTCTCTCTCTCTCCTAACTTCCTAACTTCGCCTCAATAAAGACAAATTATCTATCTATCTATCTCTCTCTTTCCTCTATCTCAATCTCATCTCACTCTTTATCTCTTACTATCTCACGTTCTATCTGGCTCTTTCCCTTTCTCTCTTCTTCATACTATCTCATTCTGGCTTCTAGCACTCTCAATCACTCTCGCTCTCTCACACTATCCCTCTTTCTCTCTCTCTTACCTCGCCACACTCCTACGCACTTTCTTCTACTGTTATTTCACTCTTCATCTCTTAGTATCTCACGTTCTTTCTGACTCTTTCCCTTTCTCTCTTCTTCATTCTATCTCTTTCGTGCACTCACTCATTTTCTCTCCCTCTCTCACACTGTCTCTCTTCTCTCTCTCTCTCTCCTCTCTCTCACGCTTTCTCTCCTTCCGTTATTTCACTCTTCATCTCTCAGTATCTCACGTTCTTTCTGACTCTTTCCCATTCTCTCTTCTTCATTCTATCTCTTTCTGGCACCCACTGATTCTCTCTCGCTCTCTCACACTGTCTCTCTTTTTCTCTCTCTTACTCTACCTCCATCGTATACTTCTCCCTTTCCCTCTCTCGTTCCTCCCTCCTACACACTCTCCTTCTGTTATTTTACTCTTCATCTCTCAGTATCATCTCTCGTTCTTTCTGATTCATTCCCTTTCTCTTTTCTTCATTCTATCTCTTTCTGGCAATCACTCATTCTCTCTCGCTCTCTCAAACTGTCTCTCTTACTCTACCTCCATCGTATACTTCTCCCTTTTCCCTCTCTCGTTCCTCCCTCCTACACACTCTCCTTCTGTTATTTTACTCTTCATCTCTCAGTATCATCTCACGTTCTTTCTGATTCATTCCCTTTCTCTCTTCTTCATTCTATCTCTTTCTGGCACTCACTCGTTCTCTCTCGCTCTCTCAAACTGTCTTTCTTACTCTACCTTCCTCGTATACTGTCTCTCTTCTCTCACTCTCTTTCCTCTCTCTCATGCTCTTTCTCTCCTTCTGTTATTTCACTCTTCATCTCTTACTATCTTATGTTCTTTCTGACTTTTCCCTTTCTCTCTTCTTCATTCCACCTCTTTCGGACACTCAATCTTTCTCCCTCAGTCACTCTTTCTCTGTCCTCTCCTCTCTCTCCCAGCATTCCAGCACTCTGGTGCTGTATTTTGTCATTTCGAAGTAAGACTGGTAGGCTGCAGGTGTAGCCATTGATTCTGTGTCCTCATTAGGCTAATAGGTTGTAACCTACGATGCTACCAATGGAATCAATAGCCAATTACCCACTGGAAGCTGTTGTGATACTTGGGGAAATCTTCTTTACTGCTTTAACTACTATTAATGGAATAGGATCTGAGGATTTGAATGTTTGGTGTGGTTTTCTATGTTTCAGGCTTCAACTTGAATGTTTTGAGTTTCACTCTTGTTGTAGGTTGAATAGATCTGGCAATTACATATGTATTGAGTGGAAATTGAAGTGATATACTTATTAAAGAATTTAAATTTGACAAATTTGACAGAACCGTTGAGTATTGGCCGAAGCCCGACTTAACATTAGGACATTGGTATGCCTTTTGTATGTTCGCTACCATCGGACTCCCCCTAATTGAAGTGTATATATGTTTTTTATATTTTATAGTTACTATATATTTTTTTTAATTTCTGAGGATTCGAATATCTAGGGTGGTTATTAAAATTAGAGTCTTTTAATAGTTTTTTTTATTAGTTGATTCTACTCGCAGCTATAACGCGATTCTAACTATTAAATACTAACTATTTTGGTGAACTCACTGGAAGCTGTTTCTGTGTGATTAAATACTTCTCACAGTCCCTCAGGCTCTATTATTACAACACATTTTAAATCCATAATTTAAATATATATATATTACTTTCTTAAAATGTAAAATTTTAATATTAATTGTTATTATTACGTAATACTTTGTATTATATCTAAGTCTTCATTTAGATAATATTGTTTTTGTATGTATGCTACGGAGACTCCTCCCCGCTCACGGGCACGTCATCCATGTGGGGAGTTTATTCATGATTTTTTATTTCTGATTATCACAATTGACTAGGTATTAAAAAAAAAAATTTGGAGGATGAAGCCCACATACGTCTGAGACCTGTGCGTGGATAATGAGTTGGATGATTGTGATTGATGGACCTACAGTTTTAGGTGGGTTCCGAGCCACCGGGAAGTGATTTTATGATTTTACCGTAGAGAACAGTTTCTTTTTTGCTGGCCAATCTAATCGGTCACCCTTTCAAAGAGTGCCTAGGAGAACGCAGCTTATTGAACAGATACCTGCTACGGCTCACGGCTATCACTTCCCTATATAAAGTTTAGGAATGTTTTTAGGATTTGTCTGTTTAGTGTAGCTTCCAAAGTTTTTTAATATTTTGTGTTGTATCTTAGTTGTGGATTGAAGTTAAATCTGTCACACATGATTTAATTGAAAGTGATTGACTTAAATTTTGGGATAACGTTTGAGGATTCCAATAGTTAGGGCGCTGTCTTTTACGACTGAGTGCTCCTGCGGTCACAGGATAGCTTCTTGTTCAGCCAAATTTATATTGTGTCATGTTTCACTTCATTACACACGCACAAGTCTGAGGATATATTACTTATGTTAGGTGTATATTACTTATGTGGACATCATCAGAAAGAAGTATGGTTTTTAAAGCATGGTGCTTTCAATTGGGGCGGGCCGCTTGGCGTATTTGGTTGGGGCGTCGCAACTTCAGCTTGCTGTCGTTTAAAAGTGGTCGTGGGTTCTAATCTCGCTCCACTGTCAGGCATTTATGTGTAATCATTCACCTCATTACCCACGCACAAGTCTCGGTCTCATGTGGGCATCATCAGCAATAAAAAATCTTTTTTTTGGTGTCTCATTTTTGCTGTAGAAGTGATATTTTTAATTTCATTTTGTCTGTTTTTGGTGTTTTAAAACTTGATGAGCCAAAGAAATAGGAAAAAATAACTGAATTAAATTGAAGAAAATGGAACAAATGAGATGAATAGAAAGGTTTTCCTCTGTTGGAAGATGCTGAACTTGTGTTTTGACTTCATTCAGGATAGAGACTTCCAATTTGCTCAAAAGTGGAATTTCAATTCTTATATTCCAGTGTGGCAATAAATCCTCTTGACAAGTCTAGCTGGAAACTTATGAGAACTGTTTTCTCTGTCTCGTGAATTGTGGAAATCCAAACTCGAGGGAATTCTCACATCATTCCAACCAATTAGTTGGGAGGAAATATGTCATTGCGAGTTAGGTTTCATTCCTTTTTCTGTGAGGTTCACATCTGACCAAAGACAGTCCTAATAGTGCCCTCATTTCTATTTTTGTCTTGTTCAGGGTAAATTGAACTCCAAATGTTTGAGCATCCACTATACAGTAAGATATTATACTTCTTTTAAAACGTGGGGACAAGTTTATGTTTCAGTTTCAATTCTTCCTAAATCATTTCTATCAAATTGACTAGAAGGTCTTACATTTAAAACCATCTAAAGTAGCAATTTCAGGGTGCAATTTTATTGAATACTTCACGTTGAAATACAAAATTATTGTTTAAAACTTAATTTTAAAGAAGGTAGGTAATAAATTTAAGGAATAAGTTTTTCTGCAATTCGTAGAGTTATTTGGTAGTATTACTGTAGATATATTCGAAGGAAATAGTTCCATGTAGATTATATGAGAATCATTGTTGAAAAGTTCAAACAACTGTGTTGTTATGTTCCCCTTTGGGAAGTGATAGCCGTAGGCCGTAGCAGGTACCTGTTCAATCAGATAGAGATAAGCTGCGTTCTCCTGGGTCCACTTTGTAACGGTGACCGATTAGATTGGCCAGCAAAAAAGACACTGTTCTCTGCAGTAAAATCACTTCCCAGTGGTTCGGAACCCACCTAAAACTGTAGGTCCAACTCATTACCCACGCACAGGTCTCAGACCTATGTGGGCTTCTTAAAAAAAAGAGTTTCTTTCAAAAATGCTCTGTTATTTTTGGGATTGGGTAGAAGGACCCTAGATTTTTACAATTTTTTACATAAGATTACTTGGGTGTGAGTAGTCTCTATTTAATTGAAATTGAAATAGTTGCCCTTTAAGTACATGTAAAATTTGGGAAAAAATCTATCGAGAAGTACAGTTATCCGTAGAAATAGATATGAATGAATATCAAGGATACAGGGTTTTGTTCAAGGATACATTGAAATAATTGGATATCGTTTTGTTCAAGTATATCTTGAAATAATTGGATCATGTCATTTATATTTATGTGAATAATCTCATGCTAGAATAATAAAATTGGGTATAACTTGTGTATCAACGTTATTATTTATTTAGTTCATTTATTTTATTTGTTGATACAGTCAAAATACAACTTATTGTAAAGAAACAACAGGCTTTTAGCCCAAAACTGTCTCTATTAATAAATTTTTACAGACGTCTAAATTATATGTAAGCATAGGTTATGTTTAATTGTTCACGGTTTGATTAAAATATAACTTGAGTTTTCTGCATTATACTAGTAATTCAATTATTATATTGAATTATTTTAATTATATAGCTGCTTATTATATTGGTTTCTAATTTTATTAAGAAGGGTGAAGAAAATCAAGGAGTGAGATATGCTTGAAAATCAGCTTATTGTGTGGAATAATAAAGTAACACTACTATGTACTCTTTTAATTCTTGAAACAAAATTGGGAATTCTATGTGAACGAGCAGTGCTTCACTGTGTTCCACTTAATATTTATGGAAAATGAATATAAAATCTCAAAATAGCGCGTAAGCTACAGAATCAGCTTGAAATGTGCTTAAATATGGAGTATACTAACATTATTTCTTGGAATATAATTTGAAATTCTACGTGAACTAGTGCACGAAGCAGCTTTCCACTGTGTTTCACTTAAAACTTGTAGCTCTATCGCGCAACATTCAACTTTCCGGAGAAAAGCAGTTCAAATCTTTTAACGGTTTCTCTTGGTGAACTCTAGTACTCTGCTTCTATTGGTTTTATCCCTTTTAGATTGAGTTTTTTCCGTTATTCGAGATAAGAGCGGAAGCCTTGTGGGTGGAAGTAGTTTCAGACAAGTTGGAACTTGACCGAAACGGTTCTTTCATACTTAGTTCTTGAATTTGATAGAATTATCCGAGTTTTTCTGGTGGTGATGTTGCTTTTTGATTTAGAAATTACTATTTTCCGCTCATGGATAACTACATACTATGATGCAATTCTATAATAACTTTATTTTTATTAATGTCTGAATGGTCTGGCAATCATCAAACTATCAATCAAGAATTATCCGAGTTTTTCTGGAGGTGATGTTGTTTTTTGATTTAGAAATTACTATTTTCCACACATGTAAAATTATGCATACTATGATGCAATTCTATCATAACTTTATCTTTATTAATGTCTGAATGGTCTGACAATCATTAAATTATCAATCAAGAATTATCGGAGTTCTTCTGATGGTGATGTTTGCTTTTTGATTTAGAAATAACTCTTTTTCGTTCATGGATAACTGCATAGTATGAGGCAATTCTATCATAAATATATCTTTATCAATGTCTGAATGGTCTGACAATCATCAAATTATCAACAAAGAAGCTTAGTATAGTCAGTTCAGTTGCAATCCCTAACATCGAGGAAATTACTTTAAAATCAATAATTTTGATCAATTAGTACACACATTTATGATCATTTGAATGTAGAAAATTGAAATTAAATGATATAGAACCTAATAACAATTTTTGTACATAATAACAATAGCAATAGAGAAGTCTTGATAGCTCCTGAATGTAGGCCTACTGTCACTATTACTATTGTGATCATTTAAATGTAGAAAATTTTAATCAAATAATATAGAAGCTAATAACAATTTTTGTACATAAGATCAATGGCATTATAGAAGTTTTGATAGCTCATGAATGTAGGCCTACTATCAGAATAAAAACTGTTTCACAATAATATTCTCGAATAGCGCAGAGTAACTTTTCATTGTACGATAGCATGAAATGAGAATTACATAATCATAAAAATTATGAGAAAAATATATTTTTATCGGGCAATGCAAGGCTAAGTATATCATCTGAGCCAGTTCCACTTCTAACCACAAGTTCATAGTTTTTTATGAATGAACATGAGGTTCTTCTGCACTGAGAGAAACAGTTTTTCACGAGCCAAAGGCGAGTGAAAAAAGTTTCTCAAGTGCAGAAACAATACTTTGCGCTCGAATTACACGTTAAATTTTTCCTATAGTAATGTATAAAGTAATTTAAACAGAACAAAACAGGACATACATAACCTGGACATTCCTCACATAACCTATCTTCGAATCAAATCGATTTCATCAACAACTACAGCTGACTGTTTTTCGTAGCTAAAGCAGAGTAGCCAACCTATTTTGGAATGCAGAATAGATAACCTGCGTATTACATGCTCACTATTTTGTGTTGTAAGTTTGCAAATCTGGAGTGCGGAAAAGTACTTCCGCACACTGCAATTTACTTTCCCGCACTGGTGCAGGAATAGACTATTTTGCGTGCTACAGTTAGTGCAAAAGTAGGCCCTTTTTCGTGTCATTGTAGGAGAAAATATCTGTGGCCACGGAATTGTTATTAATCCATTAAATGTAGAAACGAAGAAAAGTATTGAATTAAAAAAAATCTCCATATGTAAAACCAACACCTTTTAAAAATAGTCGGTATTAATAAAATCCACTTGTGAGCTGTACCAATCCGACTGTAATGCACCTATGGCCATAATATAAAACTATGTTGAAAATTACGATAAATCATCAGGCATGACAATAAGGAAACAGATAAATTATGCATAGTGGAGAAGATTAGAAGAGTACAGGAGGCTGCCTATAGAGTAAAGAAATAAGAATTATAAAGAATCAGGTTGTATGTATCAATTATTGATATTGAGAATGAAATATTTTTTGAAATCGATTGATTGAGCCTGGATTCAACGTTTTCGCATAGTAGTTTCTACATTTTCATGCTTAATTCCGAGAATTTTTGCACCAAGTACGTATTTTTAAGCTCTTCAGAGCGATGGTTATTATCTTGATGGTAATTGAGCCCCGAAAAATCAATGACATGTCAACTTTATTACCACAGTATACCTCTTATATACGAAGTTAGAGGAACTCTAGTGTCATTGCTTTCTTTTTCAATCATTATCATACCCTGCTATAGCCCTGAACGTCTCTATTGCCTATTCTGTTCCCTACCATTTTCGCAATCTACTGTGAGTCAATGACTTTCCTTTCTCTTTTGATGCTCATTTTATTTCCGTATCTTATCCTGAATAGAATCGTAAGAAGTAGCTCGTGGAGAGTTACAGTCGTAGCTTGAGAGTACTCAAGTATTCTTTCGGTTGATGAGGGGACGAAGTACGTCGAAACCCCAAAATATGCAGAAAGCTACCGAAATCTAAGACTAGTGGATGCTTTACCTTTATCCTAGTGTGCTTTTTTCTTGGCCTAATTTTATGTTTCGAGCCCCATCTCGAACGACGAGCTTCGGTCGTTTTTTGTGCAGAAATACTCGCCTAAGGTTGTGTATAGTGTATGCGGAACTTGAAGGTTTCCACCTACATGGGGGAAAGGAGGACAAGGGGAAGAACTAAGGAAATTGAGTCGAATGGAGAGGAGTGGGGTGAAGAATGATAAGAAAAAGAAAGAACAGCCCATTGAATACAAATGCGGTCTTAAAAAAGATTTCCTCGTTGCCTGAAACAGTAAACAACCGCCTTCGTTTTCATATGTGCCAGTCTTTTTAGCTTTCGCTTGTTGTAGTGCAGGCTCTTCCCATTATTGTACATTTATCACTCCTATCAATAAAATTCGGATCTACGTAATGATTATTGAAATGCCAGAGTCTCCATATTCAATACTTGAATGACATAATATTTTCCTTTTCCAACTTTATTATTGGATAAGTCGATGACGTAGTCATTTTTCTTCTAGAAATCTAGAATGTTGAATTTTTCCATTGAAATTGAGGCTGCCGTTTCGTTTCTTATCCACAAAACATCTTCCCAACGAATAAATCGATTGAGAGAATCGATTGTCGATGTGAAATGAGCGTTAGGTTTGACTATTATAAATCATTTAGGTTTTGTTCAGATATCGATAATTTTTGTATCGAGATTTTCATTCGATTGTTATCGGAGATACGAAACTACAACTGAGATTAAAGTAACTTACTTAGCCATATTTATTGTAGAAACGATTCAAGGAGTTTTTGAACAATTAAGAAACAAAAATAATAAAAATAAAGTATTATAATACCAAAGATTTTTGGATAGTAGCATTAATCGAATTTTCGCATTATTATTTGTTACTGTTGTCAATATTTGGGTTCCGAAAGTCTGCAGTGCATTTGATAGAATAAAATTGAGAACTCAAAATTTATTTCCCTTCACTTACTAATCAATTGATGTAATTATTTTTTTTTAATATCTCACATTATCACAATATCTCACTTCTTGGAAGAATAAGACTTGATGTCACAGCTCTAATTGATTTATTTACGAACTTATGACATACACACACACTTATTTAATTTATTACATCCATTCTTGTGCAAAAAAATACCAGAAGTACTTCTGTTGACATTGGTAGACTTACTAATCAAATAACTAGATGGATTTAGCCTTGACATCTCACACTATTGTGGAATTAGGTTACCTTTTGAAAGGATAAAACGATACTTATTAAGAAAGCCCGAAATACTATGACGCTCCTTTCAGTGTTGCCAACTCTTCATTCTCAATCTCAAACTAGAACTATACTATACTATAATGTTTCTTTCAGTGTTGCGAACTCACCATTCTCAATCGCAAACTAGAACTAAAATTCAGAGCAGCTATACATAAATAAAAATATTACCCCATACAAATATGGTACATATAGACCGGAAGTCTTTACTAAGCTCTAAAATGGAGGCCTGTCATTGGCTGACAGCTTAGGCTATAGACACACCCACTCATAGGAGTGAGTACCTTGTGCGTCTATTCTCATTGGCTTGTCAGACAGCCAATGACAGGCCTTGAGTAGGCCGTTCTATAAAATACTCCCATTCGCCAGCCAATAATATCGATTTCCTGAATTTATTATCATCTCCGTGTTTCGATTACAACTCACTGTTCCGTGCTGTTATCTTGAATATGAAGCTGTATTTTAGTGTTTTAAACCCAGGTCATACTGAGAGTGTGAATTCTGTATTATTATTATTGTTTATTCGGATCACCCACTTTGGGCTACGTTGAATCAATTATTTCTTCATGGATGCTTCTTTCCGCTTCTTCCAGTACTCCTTCATTCTCTCCGATGTTGTCTTTCTTCTCTCCTCTGATACTACAGTACCTCTTCTAGTTTTAGGATGTTCTTGAAATCTTCTATTTTCATCTCTCAACAAATTTATTAAATGTTCAGTGTTCTTGATTGTATTCTCTGTGATATTAAATTCATTAATATCTGATTGATTATTATCATTCTTATTATTGTTATCAGTTTTATTATTATCATTATTATTATTAATTATTATTTGAATGTTGTTATAATTTAAATTCATGCTATTATTAGACAATTGATTTGTCACTGGTGGCAGTGGCTTGTGACCGATGTTTTTGATAGAAACATTTGATTAATAATTATTAATAATAGTAATATAGGTATATACAGTGCGGTTTCTGTGAAATATTGGTTCCGGTATGAATTTCCTTCTTGTGGGAAGGTGAGAAATATTCAGAAAGTGAGGAAATATGGAGGTATGGTAAGATCCCAGTTTAGAGGAAATTAGCTTATTGAAAATTTGGAAACTGTAACTGAGCCAAACAAATAGTGTGTTATTTTTAAGTTTCTGTTTATTGGACTACTACTTTTGAGTGATATCTTTACAAATTCAGCAATGATAAAATCATCAATTTTACTTCTTTTTAGAGATATCGTGACTAATTCAGTACTGATAGAATCATCAACTTTGAATTTCTGCTAGACACCAAGGAGTGTCTGATATTCACAGTTATACAGATACATCTTTATCCTCTTTTCATCTCTATCCCTCTGTCCTAACTCCTCTCCTCCTTTTTCTCCTATTTATTCTTCCTCTCCTACACCTCCTCCACCTTGCTTCCTCCTAAACTTCTCCACACTGGTATTTTAAAAATTCAGATTCACCAAACCCACTTCCAACTTCCAGTTGTGGAATATTTTGAAATACCGTAGCATAAAAAAACTGCACTCTGCAAAATGGTACTGTACACAGTAGCATATTTCCCATATGAAAAAAAATTGGAGATAAGAAAAAGTGCATAGAAACAGTATTTCTCTGATAGAAAATGGTAGTGATGAACAAAAAGTATGGCGTGCATTTGCGATGGCTGAAAAATTAGATAATTAGGATGCCCCAGGCGCCGAAACGTACCGCCGAAACTCATTAGTTAGAGCTCTGACCGAATGAAGTAATGTAAACTTTACCGGTATGTTCGAATATCGTTGCCATAACAAACCTTGTTGCTTTCTTCTGTACAGCAACTCTCAATATGAGAGCGCTTCTCATTTGAAAATATTTCAAAAACAGAGAATAAGCTCTTCACAATTAGTTTGAAAATGGTTCCTCTTGAAAATACTTTTATATTTTATATTTAATATCAGCTCTATTTTATCAAAGCTTGCAGCTGAGCTTTATATATTTTTTGTCTAGAAATAGATGTGGGTCAAATTTATTTGATTTGTTGGTTGAGTGGAGGTGGGTTCTCAGGCTATAGTATATTTCAACTGAAGGCTTCCTTGAATCGAAAGATACTGTAGCGAATATGAGAATGGAAATGGAGAGAAAGAAGGACAGTGGTTCTCGGTGTTATCTGCTATGTAAATGTTTACTTGACCCGTAACAATACTTGAAAAACATTCACTACAAACAGCTGAATTGTAGAAGCCCGTGGTCACCTTGTTGAAGAATAAAAAAATTAATTCATTCAATGAATTCTATCCAAAGGGTTTAAAATGTTCTACAAAATGATATTTTTCTCATTATATCTCAATTTTTAAAATGTACAACAGAAGATTATCTCTCTGCGGATGAAATATAGCCGAAAACAGATCACATAGCCTTGAAGATAACGACAAAACATCTTAGTTTCCAAGGGTCAAAATCTGCGATGAATCGGAACTTATAAACCCAATAATTTGAATCCAATCTTCTCATCAGAGCAACAGTAATGTTCTTTCCGGACTCATCAAGAGTGAATCCTAACAACATTTCACTAGAAACTTGAGAGATAGTGAACAGCTTCTGGTGGTTCTACTAATTTGATTTTGAAGGAACTGCCAATCTAAATCTACCAAATATGTAGAACATAATTTTAATAATTTCGAATTCTTCTAAGTGAACTCCCACTTTGCCGGTCCGGTACCTCAATCACTAGAAAAGACTAGTGGATGAGCTGCCTGACCGGTAATCGGGAGGTCTGTGGTTTGTTTCCCGGCGGTGACTACGTAATTTTGTACTGCAGCATTCATCGATTTCCTTCAATGGCATTGATAATATCTGCGGAAGTCTTCAGTGTAATTGATAGTACTTTGAGGAATTCAAAATCAATATAATCATTATTGTTGCTGATATCCATTTTTCGTGAACTGCAGTAGAACTTTTTTTTTTTTGAGGATGAAGGTTTTTTTGCTGGCCATGTGTCTCTTGTGCTGGCCAATCTAATCGGTCACCGTTACAAACAGGACCTACGAGAACGCAGCTTATCTATCTGATTGAACAGATACCTGCTTCGGCTCGCGGCTATCACTTCCCTAAACTATTCATATGAATAAACTTGCTGTGCAGAACTGACCTCTTTTAAGTCGCGGCGGACGCGTTTTGAACTATGTCGTTCTTCTTTGGCGCCGCTGACCATGCGCCGAAGCGACATACAGTCGAACCTCTATATTACGAACCTCCAAATAACGAAGTCCTCCACATAACGAATTTTTACCTTGTCCCACGACATTTTAGAATTTATACTGCTTATTTACCTCTATGTAACGAATTCCAGACCTCTCAAAAACGAATTTTTTTCTTCACTTCAACTAACGAAATGTAGTGTATATAGGAAGCCCACAAAGTCATTTACAAGGAATTGTTTATTTTCAGAAGGAAGGTTAATAAAACCAAAAATAATGAGAGATTCAGGTAGGTCAAAAATAGGCAGTTAGTAGAGGTTGAAACACATGTCGGAAATTGAATGCAGGATACTAAAAACATAATTTTAAGAACTGGTCATTTATAAACTCGTCAATCCTATGTAAGTTTATTCACAGAATTATGTTGCATTTAATCTGATAAATACAAAAAGTATGTGTGCAAAAAGTATTGAAATACATTTAGTAAAGGCAGTTGTACATTCTATACATATTCAAAAAACATGTTTTTCATTATTTTCAACAGCATGAATTCTCAAATTACTAATGTATATTAACGTTGGCCTATTACCCTTCCTACGCTTGCGTTATTATACTGTATTTTGGATTCATTTTATTATCACCCGCAATATATTATAAGATCTGTAAGATGGGGTGGCAGTATACTTGACACAGCAACCTCTCAATAACGAATACCTCTGTACAGCGAATTTTTTCTCAGGATAATCGACTTCGTTATACAGAGAGTTCAAAACGCGTCCGCCGCGACTCAAGAAAGGTCAGTTCTGCACAGCAAGTTTATACATATGAATAATATAATCATGTTTTAATAAGGTTAAAGGGGGACTTGAAAGCTGAATCTTAAATTTTTTCGTACATAAAATAAATTATTGTCTGTTGAATTCTCATTTAATTTTAGGACATCTAGTTTTTCCAAGAGCCAAGAGCACTTGGATAATACGCAGCTGCAGACGGCCTGAAATTCGCAAATTTTGATCAGTATGTGAAATGTAATATCAATATCGAAATGGAATTAAATGAGACCAAGGACGCTGAAAACCACTAGCTCATGAAGTGTTAATTAGTTTGAGATTCCAATGAAATGACAGCCCTGGCAATGTGAGGAAGCTTGTTTGCATTTGCTGGAATTCTGCTGCGACTAAATTCGAATTTGTGGGTGAGTCGATGCCACCGCAAGCGTGCGCAAATTCATGCGGTGCAGTGCTGCATATGTTTGCATGCTTTCTAATCAACCCATGCACCATTTCATGGATTGTTTTCCCGCAAATGAAGCTGTCAGCACTGGGGCTAGATGACTCGATTATGGATCTAAACTTTCTATTACGCCTACATACCAATTAGATTGAGAAGGATTTCTTCCAGGTTCACCAATAATTGCTATTGGTAATTGGGAGTTTGTCGCTTTGAATTGATGTTACTGTGCAACATTTTATTTATTTATCTATTTATTACAAAACACAATGAAGTAAAGATACAACAGGCACAGCCCACTACTGCTTTCTTTACAAATTTTCAATTAAAAAATCCAAATTTTAAGTTACGTTTAAGTTCAACTAGAAATTTTACTTTTGAAGTGAAATTCCTGATTCTATCCAAAGCATGAATATTAATTTAGATGTTAACTTTGAAAACGAAGGACATGGTGCATAGTGCATAGTACCTCAGATAAGGATTTTCTTTAATAGTACATAGTACATCCATGTGCAGTAATGAGTTGCGTTTTGAAATTGAATCCCTTTTCTATTTTTAATAATGTGCTAAAGACTATAAGGAAGATGCAGTAGAAGAAATTCGATAATTTGCAACACTAAGACTAGACTGTGTGCCGGGTTTTTGTTCATAGTATTTTTTCGAATTTGTATTGTATTGGATGTTATTAGGGCTTTGAAATGTTATCTATTGCTATGAAAAAGTTTTTTTTCACCAATTTTGTGAAATATGGGGGTTCAAAGTGTAAATTTTTCGGTTCTTGGGGGCAATTGATCTCACCTACGAGTGATTTTAAGCTTTTAATAAATTTTCTGTAACTAAATGTCACCTTGAGCAATACGATGACGTATTTTCTATTCCGATTCAGCTATTAGCTTTCTCAAAATACATTTTTTTAAATCTGTTGGAAAATTAAATTTTTCAAAAAAATTTGGAAAAACTATGTGTTAGCTTTAAATACAAAATATGTAATTGAATTCCTCTCAAAGTCTTTTTAATGTTATGGAAAATTCATAAAAAATTTAAAATCACACAGGTGAGATCAATTGCCCCCAAAAACTGAGAAATTTCAAAGTTGAGCCTCATATTTCACAAAATAATTGGAAAAAAATCCTACCAGCAATATACAATATTTCAAAGCCCTAATAATATTCAATACAAGAAACTTCGAAAAAAAATTATAACCTTAAACCCTGCGCACAGGCTTTTAATTGTAGTTCTTTCCCAACAATCACAATGTTTTTCTTGCCAAATTATACATTATAAGGCCGGATTGAGTTGGAGACACTTCCCACTGTTGTGATTGGTGAATAGCGTATTCTGAGTGCCTCAAAATTCTGGAAGTTCTTCTTGATCAGACTCTTAGCTGGAAAAATCAAACTACTCATGTATGTAATCGTGTATTTGCAGGAATGCACCAGTTCAAAAAGCTCAAAAATTCCCTTCCTGGGAGCATTCGAATTTTTTTTTTCTGGAGGATGAATCCCACATAGGTCCGAGACCTGTGCGTGGGTAATGAGTTGAATGATGGTGATTTATGAGTTGGACCTACAGTTTTAGGTGGGTTCCGAACCACCGAAAATCATTAATACAACCTCTGCTTGACTGCTGCTGCTCAGCTTATATTGATATCACCGCTGAGCAGAATACAAGGTTGCAGAGGTCACTGAATTATGCAATCCGCTTCATTTTTGATGCTAGGCGTGATGATCACATCACTCCTTTCTTTGAGGAACTAAAGTGGCTTAAGCTGGTAGAGCGTAGAAAATATTTTCTGCTTATTTTGGTCTACAAACTGATGGTGAAAAACGAGGGACCTGACTATCTTCGTAGCTCCTTCGCTCTCCTCACTGATGTCCAGCCTAATCGAGGAACTAGGTCCAATGAGCTGACCCTGCAAATACCACTTCATCGTACTGCAGTTTTCAATTCATTTTTCTTGCGTCTGCCTGCCGTTGTTGGAACTCCCTTCCTTACCGCCTAATAAAATCCAATTCATTAGCTAGTTTCAAAAGAAATCTGTTCAAGTACCTACTTGATGGTAACTAGACTGTCCTATTGGTTGTGCTGTGATTGGAATTCTCATTTATTTTCTTTTTAATTTTCATGTGAATTCAATGACTTGCAGTCAAATTTGACTGCAAATCGTTGAGTTCACATAAAAAGTAAATATTAACAACGCAGTTCGTCATGGAACAAGAAATCCAGGAATTTATTTTCTTTCTTTATCAATTATTCTCGCTTTTTTCTTCTTTATTCATATATTTTTCTCCCTCTTCCAATTCATCCTTCCAAATTGTTTCTACTTATCTCATTTTACAACTTTTTACTAATTTGATTACTTGTTCCTTTCTATTGCGCTCCTTGACGTGTTTTAATCTCATCAATCTCAACTTCATCATCATTCTCATTTTTCTTTTGTATTTCATAAGTCCATTATATCAATTATTTCCCAGTTATTCTTTCTTATTTTTACTTCTTTTTTTTGCTACATAAATCTCATAAGTTATGTTTTATTATTAGCAAATCTGTCTTTTTCTTTTTTTCAAATAAATCTTTATACCTTATTTCTACGTTAATTACTTTTATGTATTGTAATATATAATTTTGACTATATTTATTAGTCCTTTCTTAGTAATAGCGAAGGTGATATTGTGGAAGGTATCCATAATGAAAAATAAGACGAAATTGTCACAACCACAAACAGAGTTTGATTGAGATTGATAATGGTGTAACAACCGAAACTAGTTTCTCGAAGTTTTAATAAATGTGGTTGTGACAATTTCGTCTTATTTTTCATTATATTTATTAGTGTTTGCCGTGGGTCTTGTTACACCTTGCAACGTAAGATGTAATAAATGAATATCAAATATGTATGTCACTCCCACACACTGACTCTCCCACTCACTTCACACTTTGTAATCGCGATGAAAACCGTGAAAGTTATTCTTTGAGCAAGAGACATAGAAATCTGGATGGCTGTTATTCAGTGCTTAGCTTCAGCTTCCCTCTCCTATGTACGCAGATAAAGTCTTATTACTCGGTAATATTCGTTCGAGAATTTTCAGCAATCATCAACTCAACTCAGCAATTCTAATTACAACATGAAGATGATGAAGCGAAAGATAAAGAAGACGAGGAGGAGGAAGAGTAGGAGGAGAAAAAGGAGAAAGAGAAGGATAAGACAAAGAAGAAGAGGAAAAAAGAAAAAGAAGATGGGTAGACGTAGGAGAAGATAAAGAGGAAGAAGAAGAAGGAGAAGAAGAAGAAGAAGTAGAAGAAGAAGAAGAAGAAAAGAAGGAGATGGAGAAGAATGAGAAGGAGGACGAGAAGACGTAAAACAAGGGGAAGGAGGAGAAAAAGAATAAGAGGAGGACGAGGGAGATGAAGAAGAAAAAGATAATGGAGAAGAGGATGATGGATATGAAGGAGAAGATGATGATGAAGAAGGAGAAAAAGAAGAAGAAGAGGACGAAGGAATGCAGAAGAAGATGATGAAGAAGAAAAAGATAAGAAGATGCTGAAGAATAAGAAAACGAAGGAGATTCAGAAGAAGAAGAAGAAGAATAAGAGGACGAAGAAATGAAGAAGATAGCGATGAAGAAGAAGAGGACGAAGCAGATCAAGAAGAAGAAAAAGAAGGATAGAAAGAGAATGAAGGAGAATAGGATGAAAGAGATAAAGGAGAATAGGATGAAGGAGATAAAGTAGAAGATGATGAAGAAAAAGAAGGAGATGAAGAAAATTAAGAAGATGCTAAAGAATAAGAAAAATAAGACGATAAAGAAGAAGATGAAGAATAAGAGGACGAAGGAATGAAGAAGATAACAAAGGAGAAGAAGAAGAGGATGAAGCAGATTAAGAAGATGATAATGGAGAAGAAGAAGAAAAGCAAAAAGAAGAAGAAGAGGACGAAGGAATGCAGAAGAAGATGATGAAGAAGAAAAGGAAGTAGAGAAAGAAGTAGATAAAGGAGAAAAGGATGTAGGAAATAATGGTGAAGAAGAAGGAGAAGAAAAAATAAGAAGATTCTGAAGAATAAGAAAAAGAAGACGATAAAGAAAAAGAAAAGGAGGAGAAAGTGGAGAAGAAGAAGACGACAAGGAAGATGATAAAGAATAAGAAAATGTATGAGAAGATGGAGAAGAAGTAGAAGAAAAGGACGAAAGAGATGTGGAGAAGAACAAAAATAAGAAGATGAAGAATAAGGAAAAAAGGAAATAAAGAAGCAGGAAGAAAATAAGAGGACGAAGAAATAAAGAAGATAACGAAGGATCACAAGAAGAGGACGAAATAGATTAAGAAGATGATGATGATGAAGAAGAAGAAAAAGAAGAGGTCGAAGGAATGCAGATGAAGATGATGAAGAAGGAAAATAAGGAGAGAAAGGAGATAATGAAGAAGAAAGAGAATAAGAGGACGAAGAAATAAAGAAGATAACGAAGGATCACAAGAAGAGGACGAAATAGATTAAGAAGATGATGATGATGAAGAAGAAGAAAAAGAAGAGGTCGAAGGAATGCAGATGAAGATGATGAAGAAGGAAAATAAGGAGAGAAAGGAGATAAAGAAGAAGAAAGAGAATAAGAGGACGAAGAAATGAAGAAGATAACAAAGGAGAAGAAGAAGAGGACGAAGCAGATTAAGAAGATGATGATGCAGAAGAAGAAGAAGAAGAAGAGGTCGAACGAATGCAGAAGATGATGATGATGATGATGAAGAAGGAAAATAAGGAGAGAAAAGAGATAAAGAAGAAGAAAGAGAATAAGAGGACGAAGAAATGAAGAAGATAACAAAGGAGAAGAAGAAGAGGACGAAGCAGATTAAGAAGATGATGATGCAGAAGAAGAAGAAGAAGAAGAGGTTGAAGGAATGCAGAAGATGATGATGAAGAAGGAAAATAAGGAGAGAAAAGAGAAAAGAGATGAAGAAGAAGAAAGAGAATAAGAGGACGAATAAATGAAGAAGATAACAAAGGAGAAGAAGAAGGAACGAAGCAGATTAAGAAGATGATGATGCAGAAGAAGAAGGAGATAAAGAAGACGCTTGCCTGAGATAGAGTCGTTTATGCAAAACAGCACCGTGAAAGGGCAAAAGAGACAATTTTCAAGTGGCAGAAATAAGTTGGTGGCTTTGAAAATCACATTATTCCTTCACTCGTACTGATATCCGACTCCTATTACTGATTCTCGAACTTTGCAGCGTCAAGTTAGTGGAGTAGAATCTTTAGCTTCTAACTTTGAGGCAGAGGAATGACACAAAACCCGGAATGAGTGGCTGCAACGTATATACATTCGTCTCCAATGAAGTGATGCCGCGCCCTGAAAGGCGGGAAAATCGAACCGAGTGATGCTAAATGAGACGAACGGCCTGGAAAAGTGGAAAGTTTCAGGGAAATGCCACCGCCCATCTTTTTCACCTCACCAGAACTGCTAAGCGACAGCTAATTTGAACTAGCATGGATTGGATGAATATCCTGCTGTAGGCTAGTTGGTAATTCTACTCAACTTCAATCCAAATACATTTTCTAATAAATGCAGGTACATACAGTAGAAGTTATTAGAGGTAGTTCCGTGGAGTTTAATTTCTAGAGGAGTTCAAATCTAGAATGAATGTCAAGTAAATGAAGAGTCATGTTTGTGTACAAGAATTTCGTTATAAACTGAAGACGTATTTTTCTTTATCAGTGGTGAAGGTGCTATCCTGGAATGAATAATAAGACAAAGTTGTCACAACCACATTTACTAAAAATAGTGAGATACTGATTTCGGTTGTTATACCATTACCAATCTCAAACAAACTAAAACTAAAGTACAGAGTAGCTTAATATACAGGATGTTTCGGAACTCTCTACCAATTATTCTAGGCAATGTTTCTGGACCACTAACAAAAGTAAATATCGTAATAAAATTTTTCCCAGTTACTCACACAGCCGCCATTTTGTTTTTCAGTCATTATTATGTTATTCGAACACCTCTGAATGTATAATTTTGAAATTTTGCAAACAGCCTTATAACAATTGAAACAATCTTAAAAAAATTAAGCAAAATTATCCGACATCAAAAAACAAAGAGGCGGCCATTTAAAATATTTGAGAAGGATTAAATTAATAATGGCTAATGATATCAAAATTTGACTGCAATAACGTTTTTTAGATATTTTTATTAAGAATCCAACGATACCTCATTCTCCAAGATAGGCTAACAATTAACAGAGATATGCTACTTCTTAGGTGTGCGGTGGTTGAGAACGAGTTGCAGTTTGTCGCTTCCAACCACCGCACACCCTAAGAAGTAGCATATCTCTGTTAATTGTTGACCAATCTTGGAAAATGAGGTATCGTTGGATTTGCAATAAAAATATAAAAAAATCGTTATTTAGTCGAATTTTGATAACATCAGCCATTATTAATTTAATCCTGTTCAAAGATTTTAAATGGCCGCCATTTGTTTTTTGATGTCGGTAAATTTTGATTAATTTTTTTAAGATTGTTTTAATTGTTTTCAAGCTGTTTGCAAGATTTCAAAATTATACATTTAGAGGTGTTCGAATAAAAAAATAATGAGTGAAAAAAACAAAATGGCGGCTGTGTGAGTAGCTGGGGATTTTAGAAAATTTTTATTATGATATTTACTTTTGTTAGTGGTCAAGAAACACTGCCTAGAATAATTGGTAGAGAGTTCCGAAACACTCTGTATACTAAACATGGAATGATACTATTGGCTGAGAGATAGGCTGACCTTCATCAACGGTTTGTGATTGGCTGATGGCCAAGTCACGCCCACTGGGCGTTCGTTATGGCCTACAGCCAATCACAAACCAACGAGTTTTATCTATTCTTTGTGAAACACTATTTTTTACAACTTGTGATACAAGACCTTGTTTGCTACAATTGTAATTTACATGACTTGCAGCTCTGGGAAATGGGCCTCAGAAATAATCTAGAGCAATACGTTTTGTGACATCTCCATTTGGTATTATTTGATTGATTCCAAGTATAGAGTGATAATAATGTCGTGGTAATAGAAGGGTTTCTGAGTGATATAACCTCAAAGCCCATGCTTTGAACAGGGAAACGCCACAGATGTATACCCTTCCACAATGTAGGCAATTGAAATGAAAATTCGGCAGCTCTCAAGCGCATTGTGATGAGTTGTTCAATATAATCAGTGCAGCATACATGATTATAATTGAAGATAATTAATGTGCTGGTTTGACGTTTATCATATCATTGCCACTACAATAGTCATGGATGACAGTGGAATCAGTCTGCCATGCATAATTTCGACATATGTGGCTTTGGTTTGTATGTCGCTCAAAGATGATAAAATTGAATAGCTCAGATGATATTTCGACACATGAATTAGCCAGCATAATGTAGCAAGGATGGAGAATCTGAAACCACTTGATCTGAACTGCTTAATTGGTTTTTGTTCGGTTTTATGGGGACCCCGTTTTAAAGCTCATATACAGTTAGCCTTACTCACTAAAATGCTGAAGATTATATATTATTACTGGGGCCTGTTGTATGACAATTAGCTAACCAGTTCTTTTATAAAATTTTGTATTTGTAGATGTGGGTAAAGCGGTGTTTTATTGTAATCACTATTAAATTTACTATTTGTAGACTGAAGTTTCAGCTATGAAATTGTAATGCAACAGGTCCCAGGCATGTATGAATTATTTCCTGGAAATAATCTAAAAAGATCCAAGATTCCAAAAATCACTATTTTATATGCTCAAAGCAGGAGTTGACAATCTAATTAATTCTATTGGGACATTAATTTAGATTTAGAGCTATTGCAAAGTTTTATTGCATATTTTACTTGAGGCTGTAATTGTTATTTTAAATTTTTATGTCAGAGGCCTCAGGTTATTCGGGAGGAAAAATCGAAATAGATCAAACACTTTGAAAATCAGCTTATGTCTAGAAGAAGAATCAATTTAACAAAGTTGTACGATAAACAATTATTAATTTTATAATGTTTTCCATGACGGAAGACTTGATGAACAATCTAATATCAAAACTAACATCGTTTTTCAATTAAATATATGATTTTCACTCACTTTTACTGGAGATACTGGAGGAATGCATTTCACTTCTGAAAAGAAGCTTCGTCAGTCTCTTTCAGAATGAAATGAATTCCTCCAATATCTCCAGTAAAAGTGTGTGAAAGTCATATATTTAATTGAAATACAGTGTCAGTTTTGATATTAGAAATAATTAATTATTATCATGATGATTATGATAAAATATTGATGACATGAACTAACATTTTTAGCTAAAATAGAATTATTGCATGAAATGGACATCTTCTCTTATTCTCTTATATTCTCTGTACTACCGAAGACAGTGTGCTAATTATCACTTTGAATCCTGTGTGGTGCAACCACAGAAGATATAACTACTCTCTTCTGAGGTAAAACAAAATAAATTAAGAATTTTTCTCAATGAACGTATCTTGCAATCGATATAAGTACACGAAGAAGAAAACAGGCCCATATCAAATAACAATGAGTCTTTTTATCAATAAATAAAATAGAACCTCGATAGTTTAGATTTTCAGTTGCCTACATACGATACAATAAAATAGTAACATACAAAAACAGTAACAAGGTGCAGTTTTATGAATTTAATTCACTTGAAAAGATGACACCATAGTCTTCAATAATAGCTGTCACTTCAATAAATTAGCCCAATTCCATACAACAATTCCTACGATATTATTAATTTACATTCTGTGATGTTTTTCATGACGTATTAGTTTATAAACAGTCTGATATAAAAGCTGACACTGTATTTCTATTCAAATTATGATTTTTACTCATTTATATGAGAGAGATGCATTCAACTTATAAAAATCATTAATATTTAAAAGTTACACAATATGGAATTTAATTCAAGGGTGGTGTGAAATTTTGCACTATATTTAGAGTGGTAATGAATGAGTGGGAGGGGGAAAGGCGGAGAAAAAAATATGTGTGTGTCTTATGTTTTTCATAAAAACTGCACCGATTTGGAACACTAAATTTGGCACAAAGCTTCCTCCAAACTTGATTTAGTGCACTTTGAAGCCCCCCCCCCCATTTTTGATTTTCCTTTCAGACTTTTCAAAATTATAAATCAAAATTCCATAAATTGTTTTATTGTTGGCCCGTAATCATAGTTAATATGTTATGAACTATGAACCCAGTGGTTCGCAACCCATCTAAAACTGTTGGTCCAACTTATCAATCACCATCATCCAACTCATCACCCACATAAGTCTTGGACTTGTGTAGGCTTCATTCTCTCAAGATTTTTGTGTTCAAAACTTCAAAATTTCACAGATTGTTTAATTGTTGTCCTGTAATCATAGATCATATGTTAGTCAGAATTATTAAAGAAGTTAGAATTAAAGAGAAGCTTCATTAACCTGCCATCAGGCTGCACACTGATGAAGCTTCCCTTTTGAAGTGAAAAATAATAAATTCATCTTTCTCATATAAGTGAGTGAAAATCTTAATTTAAATAGAAATATAGTGTCAGTTTTGATATTGAATAATTTATAATATTACCTTAAGTTAAAGTTATAGTAATTTTATTTCTACAAGTACTACCAACTGTAATTTTCAGCAATGTAATGTCTGTAAGAAGTGTAAGAACCATATCCAACATTTTTTCCTAGATGTTCATTTCCAAAAAATATGATAAAGTGGAAGGAATTTCGAATTCATTTACTGTCCTTATCACGTAGAATACCAATTATTATTACTCTTTCTGTAATCACGAAGCATATTCGGAAGGAAAAATGCTATGCAATATGCTATGTTCAAAAGGCAATATTGGGTACCTGTTGCTTCCATGAAATATGCAAATAAATTACAGTCTAGCCCAACTAATTACAATCAAGAATATTTTTTTTAAAATAAGCTCCGTTATATCGTATCACATATCTTTGTTTCACGAGAGACTGATCCCAGCTTTCACGTTCAATATAATCCTTTCCTAGGGACTATTGTAACTTAAAGCCATTATGTAACAAAGCGAGATACTATAGTGGCTGGTACACAATAAAATATCAAGATTGATGTACATTTACGTCATATCAGCCTTTAAAACCGCCTCTAATGTATATAAATGCATGGCAACGTTGCATACATACGACACACATTTTGGCACACATGTGCAAGCTGGTTATCTGTCATCGGATAAAATTTATGGAGTCTTCTCGTAAACACAGAAAGAGAGAGGGTGTATGAGAAAGAAAGAGGAAGTGAGAGAAAGAAAGAGAGGATGTGAGTGAGGAAGAGTGAGTCGATCAATATTATCGTATGAATCGAAATCAACAGACAATAATTATTGCGCCTTGATATGATCTAACGAACGGTATGACAATATTGTTCACTAATTACAGCATGTGTGCAGTCAATTATTGAAATTTTCCGAGCCTGTGTATAATTGCCCTCCAACTATCTAGTTCATTACACAAACAATTGTTTTAAAGTCCAGCAACTGTCGAATTCTGTCTATGGATGTGATGTGATAGCCGCGAGCCGTAGCAGGAATCTGTTCAGTCAGATGAAGAAACGAACTATACGGCAATCTAATATCAGAACTGACACTGTATTTCTATTTCTAATACAGTGCCAGTTTTGATATTACATTTTTCATCAAGTATTTCGTCATGGAAAACATCACAGAACTACTGGTCACTCTCTGTAACGGTGAACAATTAGATTGGCCAGCAAAAGAGACTGTTCTCTGCTTTATAATCACTTCCCAGAGGTTCGGAACCCACCTAAAACTATAGGTCCAACTCATCAATCACCATCATCCAAATCATTACCCACGCACAAGTCTCAGACTTGTCTAGGCTTCATCCTCGGTCCTCTTTGTAACGGTGACCGATTGGATTGGCCAGCAAAAGAGACTGTTCTCTGCTTTATAATCACTTCCCAGTGGTTCGGAACCCAGGTAAAACTGTAGGTCCAACTCATTAATCATCATCATCCAACGCATTACCCACGCACAGGTCTCAGACCTGTGAGGCTTTATTAACCAAATTAACTTTTTTTTAACAGACTAATAAACGTTTAAAAACCAAGTATTGTGCGATTTTGGATACATTTCTTCTAAGTTTTATTACCACATAAGAACAAATCACGTAATTTATCATGATATATCAATCAGCTGTTCTCAAATATTCTCTCTGATAACTGTCACTGAATTGTTTACGTTCTAAGTTGTTCAAGCTGCTGACAACTTCATGATCGTTGCTATAAAAAAAGCAGAAACATTTTTAGTCTTATTTCTAAACATAATCCGTACGAAGGACGGGCACAATATCACTCTATAACACAAAACAAACGACTCTAAAACATCCTTTAGATGTTTAAGAACGGCGAATAAAAATCATTAATATTTAAAAGTTACACAATATGGAATTTAATTCAAGGGTGGTGTGAAATTTTGCACTATATTTAGAGTGGTAATGAATGAGTGGGAGGGGGAAAGGCGGAGAAAAAAAATTTATGTGAGTGTCTTATGTTTTTCATAAAAACTGCACCGATTTGGAACACTAAATTTGGCACAAAGCTTCCTCCAAACTTGATTTAGTGCACTTTGAGAATCAATTTTTCATTTTCCTTTCAGACTTTTCAAAATTATAGTTCAAAACTTCAAAATTCCACAAATTGTTCTATTGTTGTCCCGTAATCATAGTTCGTATGTTATGAACTATGAACCCAGTGGTTCACAACCCATCAAAAACTGTTGGTCCAACTTTTGAAACTGTTGTATCAATCACCATCATGCAACTCATCACCCACACACAAGTCCGGGACCTGTGTAGTCTTCATTCTCTCAAAATTATGGTGTTCAAAACTTCAAAATTCCACAGATTGTTTTATTGTTGTCCCGTAATCATAGATCATTATGTTAGTCAGAATTATTATTGTATATCATAGTTTCAAGTGTTCATGCTAGCGGGTGGGGGTAGAAAAATAAGGAAAAATGTGTGTGTGGGTGTGTTTCCATAGTGTGAAAAATATTTAAGGAAAAAAAGGGGTTCGGGAGGCTAGATACAGAATGGGAGAATGTTTTATATGTGAAGTAAAAGAGAAGAAAAGAAAGAGTGTAAAGGAAAAAGTGAGAGAGTATGATAGGGAGTGTGTGTTGTGTGGTGTGTAAAATCTTTTATACAAGGATGGAGATACGATTCAAGTGTAAGAATGAGTTGGTGTTGAGTGAAATTGCGTTGAAAGGATAGAGATAGAGATGGAGAAAACTAATCTGAAAGTGGAAAGAGTGTGAGAGAGAGAGAAGTCAGAGTTGGAAGAATAAGAACAGACTATGAGTTACAGATGAGCTGAAAGGTGAAGTTTGGCTCTTCGAAGTGAAAAGCTGCGAGAAAAGTTTTACTGCAGCAAGCCTCAGAGCGGAGGAGTAGAACGGAGATGAAGGATGAGGAAGAGAAGGAAAAAGGAGAAGAAGAAGGAGGAGAAAGAGTAGGACGACTTTGTTGTGTTCACCTCTGAAACTTTATTCTGTGGACAAAACGTTTTGATGCCACTGAATATCGCTTTCAAAGCCAGCAGATGAGATTGTTTTGGCTTAAGTAAGCAGATTTATTGCTGCTAATTCGCTTCTGTCGAAACTTTGAGATTTCCAGGAATGTCGGCACTACTTCACTGTACAAAGAGCGATGATTTTAACTGTTGATCATTTCATGATCTTTATGATAATATTAGCGTATGAGTTTTGTTGGAGAATTGCGGAAAATTCTGAGCTATGATTGTTCTACAACATCTGTCGAAGAGTGACTAGAGCTATGATAACTCCATCATGCAGCAGTTTTGAGCTCATATTAGCGTATGAGTTTTGTTGAAGAAATCATTGCAGAAAATTCTAAGCTATGAGTGGTGAAGAACCTGTGTCGAGTGTTACTAGTGTTACGATAGCTTCAATATTTGTTTATTGTGATAAAATTACAATAATTAATGTTAAGGAACAATACACTAAAGTCCAAACCACCCCTTCACAAATTTTGAATATGCTACATTGACCAAAACATTGAGGTTAACACAGATTAAAAATTTAGATTTCCTAAAAAACTTGACTCGAAAAATAACAAAATGATTCTATTTTACTTAACGACTATTAATTTAAAAGTTCATACGAAACGAAACACTAAAAAAGTAGATATTTTCTTATACATGATATGCTATTGATATATGAATATATATACATGATATATATGAATAGAACTATTTAAAATTAATAGGAAATTTGAATTATTATTATTACTATTATAAATAGATAAAATTTATTAATTGATCTTTACAACAAAAAATACAAAAATTGAAATAAATTCGAATGAAAGAAAATACAACATACATTATTCTTACATGTCCTGTTCATAGCCAATACAAAAAAAAGGGAAGTGATAGCCGCGAGCCGTAGCAGGTATCTGTTCAATCAGATAGAGATAAGCTGCGTTCTCGTAGGTCCTGTTTGTAACGGTGACCGATTAGATTGGCCAGCGAAAAAAACACTGTTCTCTGCTGTAAAATCACTTTCCGGTGGTTCGGAACCCACCTAAAACTGTAGGTCCAACTGATCAATCACCATCATCCAATTCATTACCCACGCACAGGTCTCAGACCTATGTGGGCATCATCCTCCAAAAAAAAAAAAAAAAATCGATGTATCAATACTGCTTATATGAAGTTATAATACGAAGTAATACTTATAATACGAAGTTATATGTAGAGTTATATGTACAAAGTTATTATCACATTTGTTCTATGTACTCCGGTAAGTCTCTAATGGCTTTTTCTGAGTTTGTCAAAGAAATTTCAAGAAATTCATCATCTGTTGAGCTCATTTAGATATTATTTTAATGCAAAGAAACAATTTTCTGGATTTTTTTCCCAGTGTGTCAGATATCTAAGCCAAGATTCATTATTTGTTGAAGCCATTAGAAGCTACGTAAGGCGTCAGTTTTTTGTGGGCTTGTCGAGTTGTCTACTTAGCCGAAATAATGGTCGATGCTGGAGTGGGAATAATAACTTTGTAGTAAATCTTTTAATTAAAAGTTAAGCAGCCGCCTTGGCAAGATAGAAGGGTCCGCCCGTCTGCCCTAGTCACCGATATCTAAGGCAGGAAAGATGCTGCTCCACTCACTCAGCTGTCGAAGTTTACATCAGCTAAGAGAAAAGTTTCAGTATCATGAATCCCGGTTTAATATTAAACATGGCGTCTCTTTAAATCGTGCACTCTCCTGTTTCATCTCCCTTTATGCACTGATTGTGAGTGCGTATTCTCCCTCTCTTATTCAGAGATTGACTTATTTTATTAAACTTTGCAGAATAATTCACGACATAGCAGTCATTTTTATAAGAATATGAACCGATATATTGGATTATCCAAGGACCCGACGAATTAAATTCAATTCAATTTATTTGCAATTTATTCACAAATAAACTTATGCTGTTAGAAATATATAATCTTATTTAAATAATTTACCGAACGAAGAGAGGTCTCTGTTTCAAGTCGACCGTTTCGAATTTGTTTGTAACGCATTTACGGCTGAACGCGTGGACCAAATTCAATAAAACTTAGCATGGATCTTCCTTTCAGGAATGCACGGCGATGAATGTGTAAAGATTTTCTAAATTTGCTTGCATTTCAAGAATATTAATTCAAAAGGAAAAAATGAGGCTATTAGGCTAACTTCTAGTATATGGAAAAATATAATTTTTTAAATGAGGTCCAACATATGCAATTGGAATTAGATTCATATAGCCCTTGGGGTTATTCTTCTGCGTGCGCTCAACTGTTTACAGAACTAGTAGCTATTAATTAATGCTATTATTATGCTGATAGGCATATCGACCATTCGACCAAGGTGCATACAAACATCTCAAACCTTGCAATACAACTGCTTCGGTTTCTATAAACATTCTATACTTCCCAATTCACGAAAAATGCAAATTGACAGTTCTTGAAAAAGAGGGTTTTTCCTTCTTTTTCTTGTTGAACTCGACGATTTAAAATTTTTTCCTACAATCAAAAATTGAAGCGTCAACGCTTGCTTGTAAAAAAATAAGGTGGATAATTGCGCTGAAATATTTCAGTAATAAACACTAGATATACATACTATCGTATATATGTTACAACGAAATATTAATGTCTGTGATGTTTTTCATGACGAAATAATTTTTTTTTTGAGGATGAAGCCCACATAGGTCTGAGACCTAAGCGTGGGTGATGAGTTTGATGATGGTGAATAATGCGTTGGACCTACAGTTTTAGGTGGGTTCCGAACCACCGGGAAGTGATTTAATCGCAGAGAACAGTTTTGTTTTTGCTGGCCAATCTAATCGGTCACCCTTGCAAAGAGTGCCTAGGAGAGTGCAGCTTATCTCTGATTGAACAAATACCTGCTATGGCTCACGACTATCCCGAAATACTTGACGAACAATCTTATACATCAAAACTGACTCTGTATTTCTATTTAAATTATGATTTTCACTCAGTTATACTGGAGAGATTCTTTTCACTTCTAAAGAGAAGCTTCATCAACCTAGGAGGTTGATAAAGTTTCTCTTTAAAAGCATAATTTAAATAGAAATACAGTGTCAGTTTTGATATTAGATTGAAATATATGTGTTACTGAGTATAGTGGCATAGAGTTACATTTTCTATGAAATCCTGTACTATGTAAGCTCAACTGTGTAGCATACAGGGAATCCAATACACATGTGATCTAAAACAATTCAGAATCAAAGCTCCCTTTGTTTTTCAGTTAAGCACCATTGTTTATTATTTTGATAAACAAGTGAATTCTCTATCTTTGTCTCTCCTATTACCAAATTTCGATCATAGTTCCTTACTTCCATGAAATAACATTGTTTTGAGAAATTCCCGGACGCCTCATGATAAATTTTGGCAGTTTGAGTATAGCCACCATGTTTGTAGCTTGTATTTGTTGAACAACCGATTAACTTGTAATCAACCTCATGCAACTGCTATTGACATCCGACTATGTTGTGATTATATTCCGAAATTTGATGGTCAATATCAACATTCATCTAGGACAAGAGAAAACAACATGTGATCGTTGTTGTAAACTATATTGTTCCTTGTTGTTATAATCAATGTTGTCATGTTATTTTAGGACAACAATAACTACATTGACAAGATTTGGCAGTTTTGAAATCGTGTTTTGTGTTGTATATCAGCTTGCTATTCATGTAAAGTTACATGTAACAATAATATGAAAATCAATAGATTATTTTCAGAACAAACTTTAGAGGGTTAAGCTTGATTTACAATTTCGAATTTCATTCTGTAAGATTATTGATTGAATTACATTCTAGTAGTTTTTTTAAAAGATTATTAGTTTTTGTGATGGATAAATTTATAAAGGAATCACAGTATTTCAAGTTCTCTCTTCGTTCTCCGTTAATACATGATTTTATGGCAAGAATCCTATATAATAAACAGCTACTGGATGTTATCTGTCGACGAGACTCTTAAACTGGAGAATAAGAGATTAAGAAGGAGAGGAAGACAAATGAGGAGATAATGATGGAGAAGGTGCAAAAGAAGAAGGAGAGGAAAAAAGAGAAGGAAATGATGATGTAGGGAAGAAAAAAGGAGAAGTATAAGAAGGAGAAGTATTAAGAGGGTAGGGAAAAAGAAGATGAAGGAGAAAAAGATATTCCGATTTTATTGAATCAGGCAGCCTGCTATTATAACTAAGTGTATATTGTTTTTCTGAATAGTATTTAGGCTGATATTGGAAATGATGTCTTGATTACCAAGCGCAATTCCAAGTAATCGTGACTTAATCTCATGTCAATCAAATAAGTGGAAATATTGAGCTAAAAAGATATACCATGATTCAGATGTGAACAGACCTTATTTATTTTTTTTTATTATTTTAATATACAACAGGCTATTACCCACAACTAAATCTTAAGAAATCTTCAACTGAAAAATAAGATTTTTCGATTATATCCAAGTTTTACTGAAAATTTCACTTTGAAATACAAGAGATAGATTATTTTCAATTAAAAATAATTAGTAATCTAAAAATTCACTTGAAAACGCTTTAATCTAGAATCGCAAGGAATTACTGTACAGTATTCAACTTCTCTCTTTGGTATCAGACGATCTTTTTCATATAATTGAGAATATTCATTATTCTTTTGGTAGCCTACGGTACATAAAGAAGTACATAGAAGTAGATAGAAGTAGATACTCCTACCGTACTCATAATTTAAAGTCTACTTCACGAAGTTTCCCCAAGAAAATATAACTTTTTAATTTCTTGAAGATTCAATTGAGGATCAAGATACCTTTTGAGGTGAAGTGGTACGGCCTCTTATGTTTCATCATCAATTATTATTAAAAAGATGATTGCAATTTTAAAAAATTCTCAGAATTTTGAGTTTGAACTTGTGATCGAGAGGTCGAGAGCTATTAATTTCATATTTTCAATGACCACAACTCAGTAAAAAAATAGTCATCGGAAATTTCCCTGTATTTCAGTACAGAGTTCAGAGAAACACTTGACGTTCGGAGTTCTGAGAAAAACTAGGAGAGCGATCGCTTTTGAAGTCCGAAATTGAAGTCACGATGAAATCGGACCGTTCTTGCCCCAAGTTTCACTTGATGCTACAAAAGTTAAGTTTGTTGGATTTGAACATTTTTTTTCTTCGAAGTTGAATAAATGGCACAATTTTGTCCTGTTATTGGGATACGTTGTATCCTACAACGTATCCTGAGAATGCAAAGGAAAGGAAAGGAAAATGCAAACGAAAAAGTCTTGAAACTTAATGTACTTAAAATAATAGATGCAATCGAAACCGGATTTTCCTCTTATGATTTGCAGAATCAGATGCGTTTATGTGCGCTCACCTCCTAAGATGTATTTATATAAGCATAAAGGAACCAATTGATTTGGATTGGTTTGTCCTTGGTATAATGTTAGTGAGACGAGAGTATGGTCCTGTAACATCATGTTAGTTCATTGCAGACGGAAAAATTCTTAGACAATTAAATGTTTCGCATATTCAATTGCTAAGAATTTTCAGTTAAAGTAGAATCTCGATTATCTGAGTCTCGGTCAACCGAGCCTCCGGGTTATCCGAGCTAGTAATGAGATAAAAAAATTAAAATAAAGCTCTTTTTATTTTAAGGATAATACGGTGGGAAGATGCTTTTCATACTTTTTTATGATGTAATGTCATGGTTTCAGTTGAAATAAGGTGTCTAATCAATTAAAGTAATTGTAATTAAATTAATTAAATTGTAATTGTGTTAAAGTAATTTAATTTACGTTTTAACCTTGTTATAAATAAGTTTTGTCACGTTTTTTTTACTTTTAGTTGACTTTTCCTGTAGCACTTAACCTTCATATTATCCGAGGTGGTCTTGGTCCCAATTACCTCGGATAATCAAGATTCTACTGCACTCCCAAATATCACGGCTCATCCATTGAAGAAGCTGGAAAAATCTAGTTTGCTCAATGGTAATCGAAGATTTCCCGGTATTTTTTTTAAATAAAAAAATGAATACTGTTCTATATATATCACGAAATTTTCCAAAACTTTTAGGGGTTTGTCGGGGAAAAAGCACAGAAAATACATTGGAGACTTTCCAGACTTGATCTAATGGGAGTTGGATTAGAAATATCTCATTGGCGAGGAAAAAACTTTGCATAGTGTGAAGTTGGAATTGGTGTGGTGAGCTTCTACACCCTCTCTCTCACCCGTACTCTCTCGAACTTTCTCACATCCTCTCTTAGCTTTCTCACTTATCCTCTCTTTCTCTCTGAGTCTTTCTCCGACTCTCTGCAACTAAATCGACACTTGCCTCTAAAACTGAAGACCAACAAAACGCACTTGCGTCTGCTGTTTACTCTAGCCACACACTGTCAACAAATGAAAATATCCGACTCTGGAGCAGTCTCGGATTGGGGCCTGTTGACATGCTGCGTCGCTACGAGTATCGAATAGGGTCCATTGTGGTGGTCGACTTTTACCTCGCACACGCACTTTCGTACGCACATTACCAGATTTTCAAGTACAGATTTGCCGCCTTTTAAGCGAATGATTGTTTTTGGCGGCCTGCTGATCTCCAATACTCTTCTCACCAAAAGTGCTATTCCGTAACAGTTTGATTGCTATTATCTGGAAATTGTGGATACATTTGTAACCTACAAACCATCTGTAACCTGCACGATTGAATTGAATCTGGAGGTTTATAGCGATACATAACCTATTTGCAAACTTACTGGTCATTTTTTCATTCCTTTTTCTTTTTTCTTCTCTTCTTTTTCTCTTTTCTTTTTCTTCCTCCTCCTCCTCTCGCTCCTCTCCCTCCTCCCCATCTTACTCCTCTTCCTCTTCCACCCCCTCAACTCACCTCTTCCTCTTCCTCTTTGTCTCCTCTTTCTCCTCTTCCTTTCCCTCCTCCTCTTCCTCCTCCTTTCCTCCTCCTCCTCCACCACCACCTCCTCCAGCCACTCCTTTTCCTCCTCTTTTAACATGTCACCTCCTCCTCCTCCTCTTCCTCCTCCTCCTCCTCCTCCTCCTCCTCCTCCTCCTCCTCCTCCTCCTCCTCCCTCTTCTTCTTCTTCTTCTCCTCCACCTCCTCCGTCCCATCACTCTTTTTTATACTTCCCCTTCACCTTCCTCCCCTCTTCCTCTTCCTCCAAATCCTCCTCCCTCTCCTCCTCCTCCGTCCCATCACTCTTTTTTATACTTCCCCTCCACCTTCCTCCCCTCTTCCTCTTCCTCCAAATCCTCCTCCCTCTCCTCCTCCTCCGTCCCATCACTCTTTTTTATACTTCCCCTCCACCTTCCTCCCCTCTTCCTCTTCCTCCAAATCCTCCTCCCTCTCCTCCTCCTCCGTCCCATCACTCTTTTTTATACTTCCCCTCCACCTTCCTCCCCTCTTCCTCTTCCTCCAAATCCTCCTCCCTCTCTTCCTCCTCCGTCCCGTCTCTCCTTCTTATTCTTCCCTTCCTCATCGTCCTCCCGCTTCTCCTTTCACATCTACTTCTTTTCTTCCTCTTTTTCCGTCTTTTTTCCTTTGTTTATAGTTTATTTTTTCTATAAATTAATAAAATATCAATATTATATGATATAATTCCAATATAGGGCCTATTTATAATTTTTCACATATATTTTGCCGTGAAAATAGTTCTTTATTGTTAATCCAGTAACGAAGTTAGTATCAAGTTGGTAAAGTAGGTGATTCCAGGAAAACACATAGTAGTTTTCCAACCTATCCTCATATTATATTAAGATGCTGAATCCAAATCTAAACTCTGGCTCCTCCAAAAACGCTTGCGGCACGAGATATTTCTAGGACGACGGCCAAAATTCTATGTTTCAACAATTCGCGTTGGAGGAGAAAATTCCAGAGTAATTGTGGAATGATTATTAATTCTCTATGATTTCCTTAAGCTAAATATATAATCTCTATTTTCAAGAAAAAATCACGAGATATCTTCATTATTCTACTGGAAACCTGAAAAGCTGGTTTTTGGAAATATCTCAAATACCTGAGTTTTCTCAGTTTTCTTTAAACAATTTTCACACCAATTAATATAATATAATCATATTATATTGACATAATAAATTATCAAATTATGATAGCCGCGAGCCGTAGCAAGTATCTGTTCAATCAGAGAGATAAGCTGCGTTCTCATAGGTCCTGTTCGTAACGGTGACCGATTAGATTGGCCAGCAAAAATGACACTGTTCTCTGCTGTAAAATCACTTCCCGGTGGTTCGGAACCCACCTAAAACTGTAGGTCCAACTCATCAATCACCATCATCCAACTCATTACCCACGCACAGGTCTCAGACCTATGTGGGCTTCATCCTCATACATTTTTTTCGAAAGATTAAGCCCACGTAGGTCTGAGAGCTGTGTGTGGGTAATGAGTTGGATGATGGTGATTGATGAGTTGGACTTACAGTTTCAGGTGGATTTCGAACCACCGGGAAGTGATTTCACAGTAGGGAAGTCTTTTTTGGTGGCCAATCCAATCGGTCACCCTTACAAAGAGCCCCCAGGAGTTTTGTAGCTTATCTCTGATTGAACAGATACCTGCTACGGCACTCGGCTATGACTTCCCAAATTTATAATATATTTTGAAAGACATCAACTGAGAGTTGAAAAATATTTGTCAAATGTCGAGTGTTTAGCCTCGAATAGGAGAGCTAAAAGACTTGACTCAGAACTGTACTGAAGTCTATGACAGTTATTCACATTGCACAACACTTAAATAAAGAAAGAGAAAACTGTAACTCTCAAGAGGAACGTTTCATATGACAATAAGCCGTTTGTCAATTCACAAAGCAGATCTCCAAGCTGCTTTTCGGGGATTACTCTTCAACTGTCTTAATGATGTCTAATTCCGATGACTGATTCCTGACATCACGTTTCCAGGATTGCCTGTTTAAAGCTGCTAGACTTATAACATTGGAGCAGGCAATTAATCCAGCTCAACGTCATTAGAGTTCACGTCTTGACTGTGCTATCATTTGAATAGTAGTCTGAACTTTCAAGCATTTGTGTTTTACCTCATTTTACCACAATGCATAGAACAATAAAACTGGGTTACACGTTGCCAACTATGAACGGAAACATGAGCGCTAAGCGGGTTTAGCAAATTCGGAAATGTAAAGGAGGTAGTTTGGGGTGAAACTTGTTCAGTGCGGAGTGGTTTGATGAATTTTAAAATCGTTAAAACCAGCGTTGGAAGTTTGAACGAGTGGATTGAGTAAGAGAAAGTGAAAATAAAGTCATAATTTATTCAGAGCCGTTTTAAGAGACTTTGTTGAACTATATCATAGGAAAGTGAGAGGAAACTGTTGTACATTTGTTCATGTATATTGGAGGTGAGAGGCTAAATAATGTAAAAGGTAAATGATATCAAATTCGTAAACTGCTGGACGTCAACCTTGATAGTTATTGACATTTTATTGGTCGTGTATTTCAAAGTTGGCCTATCGATCATGAAATTGGGCGGGTGCCCAGAATTGCTGCTCACCAGGAAGATTTCATAGAAATTATGAATGATAAATTCACATAGTGTTCTCACCTTCTTACACACAGTGACAGCACAGAGTCCAATTTCTAGGATGAAATACTCATCTAAAAAGAGCGTTTGGTTGTGTGTTAACCTGCTAACCTGAACACTCTATGTATCTGTCTGCACTATAAGTTCGAGGCATGATAGTTCTCACCTTCTTACACACTGTGACAGCTCAGAGTCCAATTTCTAGGATGAAATACTCATCTAAAAAGAGCGTTTGGTTGTGTGTTAACCTGATGCTAACATGAACACTCTATGTATTTGTCTGCACTATAAGTTCGAGGCATGATAGTTCTCACCTTCTTACACACTGTGACAGCACAGAGTTCAATTTCTAGGATGAAATACTCATTTAAAAAGAGAGTTTGGTTGTGTGTTAACCTGCTAACCTGAACACTCTATGTATCTGTCTGCACTATAAGTTCGAAAGTTGTTATATTTCTCCAAAAATTGGATCTTTTTTTTCTCAATTTCAACCATCAACTTAGTCAAACATTATAATTCCACAACATAATTCTATTGTCAGTGTAAACTAACCTCCAAATGTTTTTGTCAATATAGCCACAGACCTAACATTCAAGAATTGAATGTTCAGTCTATGATATAGCCTAAACAAAATTTGGCGTTTGAGCAGTTTTAGACATTTTTGCATCATATTTTATTTTATCGATATAAAGGAATAAATGTATAATTTGTTTAAGAAGGATCTATAAGTGATCATGTAATCTTGAATTTTGATTTGATGGGCTGGTAGGTGGAACAGTAGCCTTCTAATAATTGGCAGGCTTTAAAATTATATTTTATTCTTATTTTCTTGAAAATGTTCAACCCATATTCCAATCAACTTCCAATTAACCTGAAAACAATAGAACTGTTTCAATTAACATAACTTTCCTATCCATTACTATCCTGTTAATATTCTTTTGTTGTTCACTATCATTAATAATTCTCTATCAACACTTTTTAAATCAAAACAAAATTCTTTATTCGCTACATTTCACAAATTGAACAGAATTTCAAAAATAAATATCTTATAGTTTGAAAAATGCGAAAAAAATATAAAAATATTACTCATAATTTATATGGGCATTGCCAGCAAAACCTTAGTTCGTGCGCTAGTAATGAGTATCAGTGATAAAGAGAAAGAATACATTTAAGAATGAAAGTGAAATAATGAAGAATATATGAATTAAAAGATTACAATGTACCTATGATTTTCCGTGTCTCTATTTTCTTGATATGGTGATTCTATGTTTGATGATCTGATTTCATCTGTTACTGTTGTTTTGAGAATATATAGATATTTATGTACCTTTAGATATTATTAAAAAATATAAGTGGTTATATTGTTAGATAGGACCCATTTCTCTATTCCACTTATTTCTCATTTTCAGTCCCACAGTGATAGATTTTGACTTTTCGCTGACTTTGCCTTGAGAATTTTCCCCTGTTTTGCCCAAGTAATTCTCATTTGTTCTGAATCATTGTCAATTATTTCCAGATATGGATTAAATCGGTTGAATTGGCATAACCAATGTAGTTGAATAACTCTCCACGAATACCACTCAAATTCCTTGAACAAGCAGCCTTCCCTCCAACGTCGTGAATGGTGTTCATGTGTGATCGCGATAAATGCCCACAGTAAAAATTCACGTAAAACCCTGAATAAATTCAAAAGGCAGCGGCATTTTTATGTAATTACTAACGGTTATATCGCATGTGAAGTGAACGGCAAAAATAAGGGCTTTTGTACTTTTTTCGTGGGACAAGGACATGACCGGGGATTAAGGATGGGGGTTCATGGGGGGGGGGGGGAATTGTTGAGGGACGGTAATAAAGATGCAAATTGCGCGAATTCTTGACCGTTAACGAAAAACTTAAAAAAAGGGCTGCGTGCCTTTCTAGCTAGCTACTACCCTCGTTCAAAGCTTTGTAGCTGATAAGGGCTACCTAACCCTACAAGTGTACTAAACGCTTGATATAGTCGTCATAATAATAATTACAGATTTACCCCGGCTTTATTGTCCCTTCAAGCTTGCATAACATTTATTGTTTCCTCCATTCAGACGACAAATCGCATTTTAAACAATTCCAATCAAGATTGAATGATGCCAGCCCGTTCTGAACGTGACTCATTACAATTAACGACTCTCAATTGATTCTGAGAACGATGATTATAGAGACTGGTATAATTAGAGTTATGAACAGGTTTATGGGGTGGTTTTTTCAGGAGCTCTTTTACAAGAATTCTATTTCAAATTGATAAAAATAGCCTTGAGAATACTCCTTGATGAAATTCATGATTGCATTGCGAATGCTTTGCTTTCTTCACTGAGCTGACAGATTTATATCAGTAGACTAAGCCCACCGGAATTAAGTCTGAAGCTCTATGCTAATATTAACAAACATGAAATTGATTTAGAGAACGATGATTATTTATTTATTTAATACATACATGAAAAAGCTCACAGACATAAACAGATATTAAGAGCCTTATTGACATTTCACTCAAGCACTATTCAAACAAAAGAAAAATAAAAAACAAAAAGAAATACTGAATAAAAAGACGAAATTTTCACAATCACATTTATTAAAACTTAGAGAAACTAGTTTCGGTTGTTACACCATTTTCAATCTCAATCAAACTCAATCAATCTGATTGAGATTGAAAATGGAGAAACAACCGAAACTAGTTTCTCTAAGTTTTAATAAATGTGGTTGTGACAATTTCGTCTTTTATTCATTATGGATAACTTCCAAAATATCACCTTCACCACTACAAAGAAAGAAAAAGAAATACATCACTTCATTAGATCAGAAAAACTGATCAAAAAAAATAAGATTAGAAGAGATGATATATGAGGTAAGGTAAGGTAGGCTACTATAGAACTGAAAAAGAAAAAACTTGAAGAAGAAAAATATGAAAAATGAGTTAGTAGAGCTAATTATGGAGACGAATATGATTGGAGTTATGAGCAGGTCAATAAGTGGTTTTTCAAGAGTAAGCTACTTTCTCCACAATTCTATTCCAAATTGATAAAAATAGCCTTCTGATGGAAATAGGTCTTGATAAAATTCATAAAAACCCCAAACATGAAATACTTGATGAATTGATGAAAATATTCCCAAACCAGGTATCTGTTACCATCCACGATTCTAATTTTATTCTACGTGTATAGTACCATAGCTGATTTCGAATATATGTGACTTTTCAGACACCAACATTGAGTTTTTGTACAAAGAGCATACTACACAAGCGAGGAGTGATTGATTGATTGCCTTCATTGAAGGGGGAGGTGAGACTCTTGGTCTTCGCTAACACTTGTAGGGAAGTGATGGTAGGGAGGGCAATAAGCTACGAAACTCCTACGCGCTCTTTGTAAGGGTGACCGATTGGATTGGCCAGCAAAAAAGACTCTGTTCTCTGCTGTAAAATCACTTCCCGATGGTTCGGAACCCACCTAAAACTGCAGGTACAACTCATCAATCACAATCATCCAACTCGTCATTACCCACGCACAGGTCTCAGACCTATGTAGGCTTCATCTTCCAAAAAAAAAAAATCAACCCTATCAAAACCCTGAGGTAGTTTGTGATTGCTTTCCTCACTGAGCTGACATTTTTATATCAGTATACTAAACCCACCGAAACAAAGTCTGAAGCTCTATGTTTGATAGTCCACTCTCACCACTTCACAGTCTGGCTACAAAGGGGAGTGCGTATACTATCCAGCACACCTCTGAGCTACTTCCTGTGTCCAAGCTCAATTCGATAGCGGAGTTTGAAAATAACTAGAATTGATGTAGCTTTTTTTTGTATTTCAGATGAACAGAACTCAATTCACCTCAAGCTGCAATAGGGTATTGATATTATTTTACCTCTTCGCTAATTATTATAACCTGACTACTCCATGAGTCCGCTTGCTATGAATGCAGGATGCTGTGAAGCAGCCTGAGTCATAGAGTGGTGAAGTTGGAATTAGCACATTGTTCTGCGCAGTTTTCCTCAAATTCTCTAATATACTATAAATGCTCAGACTCCTTGAAGAATAGGATATGCATAAATGTAAACTCTGTAGTGTATTTTTGTCCGTCCATCATATCAAACTCAACGGGAAGCTCAAAACAATAATTTTACAAATTTGCCAACTTTAGTTTAGTTGTATTTAAATATTTACTATAGTGAATAACTATCATTAAAGTATCATTACTATTTATTTTTTTCCTGTATATTACGTCTTGAAAACTCCAGTTGAGGAGTAGGGAAGTTATAGCCGTGAGCCGTAGCAGGTATATGTTTAATCAGATGGAGATAAGCTGCGTTCTCCTGGGCACTCTTTGTAGAGGCGTCCGATTAGGTTGGCCAGCAAAAAAATATTTTTCTCTGTTTTAAAATCACTTCCTAGTGGTTTGGAACCTACCTAAAACTGTAGGTCTAGCTCATCAATCACTATCATACAACTCATTACCGATGCACAGGTCTCAGACCCATGTGGGCTCCATCCTCAAAAAAAACTATCAGATAAGTCAGATCAACAATGATACAATCTTTTACACTAGTTAACATAATTAGTATATTAATTAGTTGTTGTGAAATTTTCGCTAATCTATACATACTATTTCACAGTATGTTTTAATTTTATATGTTTATATGTTCATGTGTTATTTAAAGTTTATTCTTAATATTTTATGTTTCATAGACAAGGGTCTGAGACCTGATTCTCAAAAGACTATAGGCTGAGCCAAGCATCATACAAAAACCAAACGAATGGATGGATGGTGAGGTTTAATTTTGATTTGAAAATAACTATTGAACACTATGAAAGCTTTATCAACTAAATATATTTTTTCAATTTTTTTTCAATATCTCCTTATTTTCAAGACTCTTTAAAACCGCGGTAGCTTGTTGAGCCTACCAATATAACTATGTTTTTGTTTAAAAATGCTACTATTGTGATTCACCAAGCAATAATCTCCTCGGCTTCTTATTTCAATAGCTCAATAGTAGAAAAAAGTTCCTATGTTGTTCTTCCTACGACATCGCAGCCTAGCTGTACTAATCTCTTTGTTTCTGGTACATATTTTCACTCGGATGACATGCCAAACTACTAAAATGAATTAGAAATTGAAATTTCCCCAACTTAATAGAGGCAAAACATGTTTTTTGTAGGAAGCCCATCCATCTTTTGACTGAGAATGGGCTTTATGTCTAGAGACACGTTCTGCCTTCGTTCTGTAAAAGGAAAAGAATCCAATTTATTTTTAATTTTAAATATCTGCATGTCGTCTGGGTGGAAATTTTTTCTTTCCAACTAGAAATTCGTCATGGATCAGAACATACAAGCCGGTTGCACGAAAGCCAATTAAATAAAGAGGTTTAATGTTAGTTAACTAATTGTTGTAAGTGTAACAGATTTATTTCTTTTGCACAAGATCCATTAGACATTTTTCGTTAACCAAACGGGCACAATCTGGCAACACTGTAATTTTGTCAACAGCTGATTCTGAAGTTGAGAAAAAAGATGAATTATTATTTAATAATAATATTAAAATGAATTATTATTTGAATCATTATTCAACTAGATTTTATTAATTTTGAAAGGCTTTTTGCACCTACTGCTGAAAATTTGCTGTTTCGTATTCTGGTACAAAAAACATAACCTATAAAATGGAACATAAATGTTCATGAAATTAAATTCTCGGTGAATGGGCGGTCAAGTATCTCTTACGCCGGTTAGCCTAATCGGCGTTATCGCTTGTAATTGTGCATTGTGCAACTTTTTTTTCTCCATTAGGTACAATCTCCATAGAATGTCATTTTACGGGGATTAAACTTAATTGGCTTTCATGAAACCAGCTGGAAGTTTTATTGATATAATAATATTCTTATCCAATCTCAATAATCTTATATTATGTAGATAATATAAAAATTTATGTATTTAAAAAAATCCTTTATTTTTGTAATTTATCCGTTTTTTAAAAGACTTTACTTATCTAAGATGCTATCCAAGGCTTGAAACGGTCCACTTGCTGCACATACTCGTATGTAATAATATTTCTCCCATTCAATCACTTATGGAATAACGTTCCTTTTGTATGTACAGCTCTTACTAGAAAGAGTGCCAGTGGACGACCTCGTCCTTGTAAAATATTTATGAATGTAAATATTTGGTTGGACCTTTCAGCCTGGCTACTCCTCCCTCATTCAGATGTCCTCTATTCTTCACCACCTACTTCTTTTATTCATCATCCTTTTCTACTTCTTTTTCCCCTCTTTCCTTCCTTCTTTAAATCTTCAGCCATATTCTTCTTCTCCTCTTCCTTATCCAAAACCTCCACACCCGCATCTTCCACCTCCTTCTCCTCATCTCCCTCCTCCTCCTCGTAGTTTCCTCTTCTTTCAACAGTGTTTTCTCCTCCTTTTCCTTTTTCTCATTCTTCTCTCTCAGCTCCACCTATTCCTCATCCTCTCTATCCTCCTTTTTTTAACCCCCATATTCTTCTTCTCTTCCTTATCTAATACCTCCACACCCTCACCTTCAACCTCCTCCTTCTCATCTCCCTCCTCCTCCTCGTAGTTTTCCTCCTCTTTCACCAGTGTTTACTCCTCCTCCCTCTTTTTCTCATTCTTCTCTCTCAGCTTCACCTATTCCTCATCCTCTCTATCCTCCTTCTTTTAACCCTCATCTATATTCTCCTTCTCCTCTTCCTTATCTAATACCTCCACCCTCTCCTCTCCGACCTCCTAATCATCTTCCTCCTCATTCTCCTTCTACCATTCTTCTCCTCCTTGAAGTATTTCTCCTCTTTCTGCTCCAATCATTCCTTCTCCTCTCTTCTCTCCTTCTCTTCCTTATCCTTCCCCTATCCCCTCTCCTCCCTCATTGGTGCGTCAAGTCCGTTTATTTGGGCAATTTTTGTTGGCGTCCATCGTGGAAAGTCCTCCATATTTGGTAAATATTTGAGAAACGTTTTTCCGGTCGAAAAGCCAAACCAAAAGTTCAAGCGCATCACTTTTCCATACCATGTATAGTGAAACCCAAAATTGACATCCTACTTGTGCCTTTTGCTCACCCCATATGCACAGCACTAACAAGACTCCTCTCCAAATTTAATGTCCTTTCAGGTACTAATATGCCTGCAGTGCAAACAGAAATGGAATGGATGAAATTGTACACAGTGAAATTGGTTGAATACTATTGCTTTTTCCTTTTTTGTTCCCTTTCGATTGTTCCTTGCTTTTTTTTGAAAGCATGTCAAATATCTATTGTGTCTTCCCTGATTTCTGCAAACAGGAATCAAATTCCTGATAAAAATGTACACAATGGAATTGAGCGATTGGTTTTCCATTTTTAGCTCTCACTGAACGAAGTTCACCATCAAAACAAACATGGTTAGCTCTCACCATCAAAAACAAGCATAATTCAAATGAAGATAGGGCTATAAACGTGTTTGTAAGCAATAATCAACTAGACCAGGAAGGAAACATTGCATTTCTAGGAGTTTTTTTGGATAGACGATTGACCTGGGCTCCATACATTGAGAAAATATGTTGTAAAATTTCATCTGGGGTATTTGTCCTGCAACAGCTCGCTAGATTGAATGACAAAAAGTTACTTTTTGCAGTTTACTAACTGTCACATTTTAGGTATGCTATCTTATTATGTGGTAATTCATCAAAACACAACCTTCATAGGGTGTTTAAGATCCAAAAAAAAGCGGTTGGGTGTATAGGAAGAGTAAATAGATTAGATCCATGTAGGCCGTTGTTTAAGAGACTTGGTCTCCTAACTGTACCCTGCGTATGAAGCTACCTTATATGTAAAAACGAATGATATTAACCAAAATCTTTACGTACACGATTATAATACAAGACGTCGAGGAGATTATCGCTTGGTGAGTCACAATGGTAGCTTATTCAAACAAAAACCTATTTATATTAGTAGGAAACTCTACAACAAGCTAGCGAAGTTTTTAAAGAGCCATGAAAATATAGAAATATTCAAAAAACAATTAGAAAAATATTTAGTTGATGAAGCTTTTTATTGTGTACAAGAGTTCCTTCCACATAAAAATTAAGCCTCACCCCAACTAATTGATATAGTAATTATGGTAACTAGTGTATAAGAGTATAATTAATTGTTGATCTGCCTTGTCTTATATTCCTTAATTAACTGGAGTCTCCAAGACATATAGGGAGAACATTATGTGTAAGCTCCGTCCGCCCGTCTGTCCGTACGCATTCAACGTCAGAGCAAAAACTACAAGGGGTACAGGTACCAAATTCTCAGGAGGTAGCAGGCACCTCATAAGAAGAAAAAATAAATTAAGTTCGTCGGTCACCCCTGGCCTGTGCTAGTAATGAGATAAAGTAATGGATTAAACGCGAATATTTTCTTTTTTCAGCAAAAACAAACTTAAAACTAGAAATCAAAAATCCAATTGAAAAATTAAAAACTAATATTAAACGGGAGTAAATATGTTATTCACTATTAAATCTTGTGAAATGCACGATTGTATGGCATTGTAACAGGACCGAGAACGAAATTATTAATTTTACTTCAACACCGACCGTGATCCACGCAGAAACTGAGCTTCTTGACAGTTGAAAAGCTCAAACGGAAGTCTATAAAATCATTTTGTTATTTTATCATGGAAAAAGAATTCACAATGTCAACATTTGCGAGCTGTGCTACTATAATAGGTTTTTTCTAGACTAATGACTTCTCCCAGTTTTGTTATGAAATTCTAACCCACTCTTTCTCGATAATGTACCATACATTAAAGTTCTCTCCTCTATCGTTTCAAAATAGACTAAACATGCTACAATAATGGCTGCAATGACAGCCGCCAACACTCTAATATTGCAATATTAATTCCGACTAGATTAAATTTTGTCCACTATAATATTATTATCACTGCTTCACTGGAATAGTATATTTCGCACCTAGGGCCGAAAATGTGTGTTTGCCGGCTCGAGATCGCGGTTTTCAAGTTCGAGACGAAGTCGAGAACTTGAAGCGTTTGAGAGCCGGCAAAACATTTTTGCCCGCGTTGCGAACGCTATTTTTCGCCACACCACAAAAAAAAAACAAAACAACAATGTTAAGTTGGAAATTTTGAAAGCGAAATTTTAAGGCTATGGTACTTGCAAGAATACAAGGAACGGCTATCACCTTTTTATCCAACCTACAGCGCTCTGGGTGGGCATTTTGTCAACTACTACAACTGTTCACCAAAAGGTTAATTGGTTAGGTTTTTTGTTGTTATTCCTGTTCCTGATTCAAAACCTGCATAAAACAACCAAAAACCTAACCAACTAACCTTTCTATACCAACAGTAACCTTCACCAACAGTTGCAGTAGTAGACGAAATTCCTAAAAACAAAAATCCTAACCAACCAACCTTTTGGTGAGAGGTTACCAACAGTTGTAGTAGTTGACAAAATTTCCACCCAGAGCTCTGTAGATTGAATAAAAAGGTTCTATTGTTTGATATCAAAACTACAAAATAATACATATTAAGTTATAAAAAGTGATCATTTTTGACATTTTAAATACTACGTACATATTAAATTATAAAAAAATAAATATTTATTGATGGTTTAATTTTTTTTGTTTTACATAAAAGTTGGAAGGATTCATTTTTACAATCATGACTGCTGTATCCAGACACGATCAGCTGTCATTCAATGTCATTTTCTTTTCCGCCCTAGGGCGGTAAACGTTTACAGACCTCGTCGGAAACCAAACACTTTCGGCCTCCATATGACGCACGAAAAACAGCTCATTACGTCCTAGTGTGGCGAAAAAGAATTATTCTCAAATTCTCAAGAACCTTTCCTACAGAAAAAAACATTCTATCTAGTGTTTAGTCATCTCAAATGGTGGGGGGGGGGGGTTCGGTCCCGGGGAATACGCCCCTGATATATATATATATATCCAGTGAGAGCGTCCCCCTTGAATTTACCAGAAGGTAGATTCATTCCATTTTAATTTCTCAGATTCTTGTTTCCTATTATAGCTCCTTTGATTATTGTGAACAAGAATCAAATTCGTGATGAGAATGTACAATGTGCAGTTATTGAGGAATTTATTGTTCCGAATTTTCCTCTTTTGATCTCTGTTCACTATTGTGTCAGATGTTGAGTTTTCATTGTAGTAAATTGACTCCATCGATTCCTGCGATGAGGAATTGAATTCCTGATGAATATGTGGAGAATAACATGGAGAAATTAATTGCTTTTCTATTTTTTTTCTTCAAATGTTTGTTTACTATTGTGTATTTTTCGCCGATGCTGTTCCCTCTTTATTGAGAATTCAAAGTCCAATTAAAAAGGTGAATGATACTTGAGTTACTTCTCCATTCATACAGGAGAACATTTAGAGTGGTCAGGTTGAACAGAGTGGCGATTTCTGTATTGAAGATTTGATTTTACTATGTTTTTCCAAAGAGCTCATGAAATCAGAATTTATTACAAACATATTACGTATTGTACATTTGTCACATTTATGACATACCATATAAGCCTACATTTTACATAGCAGTCACTTCTCAAAACTAATTTTAGTGAAGAATGGTGAGGCTGACCATTTCTCCATCCTCTTCTTCTCCTTCTTTTATCCTCCTCTTCTTCTTCTTCTTCTTGTCTTCCTCTGTTTCTTCTTCTTTTAATTCTCCTTCTATTCCTTTTCTTCTTCTTTTACTTCTCCTTCTTCTCCATTTCTTCTTATTCTTCCCCTTCCTCTTCCTCTTCTTCTTCCTTCTCATCCACTCCCTCATCTTTTTCTTGGTTTTTACTTCTCCTTTTCTCCTTCTTCTTCCTCTTCCTCTTACACTCCAATTTTCTCTTTTTTCTTCTTCTTCTACTTATTCCTCTCCTCAATCCTCTTTCTAATCTTGTCTTCCTCTTACTATTCCTCTTCCTCATCCTCTTTCTCTTCTTCTACTTTTTTCACTTTTTGTTGTTGATGTTGTTTTTCTTCTATCACTTCCTCTTCCTCACCATCTTCTTCTTCCTCTTCCTTTTCCTCATCCTCTTTCTCTTTTTCTTCTTATTTCTTTTTCTCTTCTACTTCTTCATGTCCCTCATCCTCGTCCTTTTCTTCTTTTCTTTCTTCTTCCTCTTCTCATCATATTTCTCTTCCATTTCCGCTTCCTCTTTCTTTTCTACTTCTTCCTCTTCCTCTTCATCTTCTTTCTCTTCTTCTTCTTCTTCCTCTTCCTCTTTCTCTTCCTCTTCCCATTCCTCATCCTCATCCTCATCCTCATCCTCATCCTCATCCTCTTCGTCATCCTCCTTCTCTTCTTCTTCCTCAACCTCTCCCTAATCTTCTTATTCTTTTTTTCCTTTTCTTGTTCGTCTTCTTGTACTCCTCCTCTGTGTCATCTTCCTCTTCTTCTACTTCTCCTTTACTACTCCTTCTTCTCCTTTTCTTCTTTTTCTTCTTCTTTCTCTTCCTCTTCCTCATCCTCTTTCTCTTCCTCCTTCTTCTCCTCCTTCTCCTCTCCCTCCTCCTCCTTCTCCTCCTATTCCTCCTCTACCTACTCATTTAAAATGTCCTCCATCTTCCAGCTAAAAAATGATATAAGATTGCTGTATTTGTCATCATGCTTGTGTATTTCACCTGGTTCATATTTCTGTCACATGGAGTGCTAGAGTTTCGTAGCGCAGAGGGCAGCATCAAAACGTACATTGATAATTCAAATTAGATCAGATTGATCTAGTTCCATGTTCAATGTGGGTCAAAGTGGGTTGTTATGGATGCTTCAATGAACGTGGCAAAGACTACGTCTACTACTAAGACTATGCACAAGCATATAAAGCAAAATATGCGCCCATATCGTATATCAACCTGCATCTATTAATTAGTATGCGCGGAAATGTCTCTAGAAGATTACTCTCAATTACTAAAGCATCCTCTGCCACTGCTGGTGCTGGATGCTTGATGGTGGATGCTGGGATCGCGCTATGAAACAGATGCTAGTTATGACGTCATAGCGCTGTGCTTTAGTCTCAGTTCGTATGCAAGTGTGGCTTCAAAATCATACTAATTATGGATGTTCTCTGCAATGTTATTATTGACATCATTACGTTGCTGGATTTTGTGCTAGAATTGGCAAGACCTTTTGTTAGCGAGTATTATCGATAGGTGATTGTTAAAGTTGAGTATTTTAGGATACAAATTGGTTTTGAAAGTTATTAAATACATGTCCGTACAATAGGCTATTTTGAGGTTATGTTTGATGATCGTTTTGTACTAGCTCAAAGTTTATGTTTTTTATATTAAAAAAATATATGACTAATATCTCGAAAAATATCGTACATAACTTGTCCGGGAAGATGTTTACCATATTCGTATGATAATATCGCACTCAATTTCATCTCCTGCGTTAACTTATCATATTTTCAGTAAACACAATTTTCCACACTTGTAATATAGGCCTACTATTTCAGTGTAGGAATATTCTGTAAAGGACCACATCAAAATGAATCAAAAGCCATTTCACTTTTAAGAAGCCTTTCGCTATTATAATTTTCCTAAATAAAATAATCCACATTAAATAAAACGTTGTAGAATTTTCCTTAGTTTATCCTTCCTTATAAGTGGATTTTTAGTTACTTAAGTTTGGATGTTATAAATTAATTATTGGCTTGCTAATTTTATAAATATTTCATAATGTAGGCTTTAAGAACTTTCTCATGTTTTCAAAGTTTGAAAATTCAACTAAAAAGCTTAAAATAAAACATATTTTAAAACAAAAAGAGAAACCGACTTCAATGAAATGATAAAATACTCACGTACTAAAAAGTTTAAAATAAAGTATTTACTTTAAACTGAGAAAATTTTTAATTTCATACAAGTAATCTTTTGAAGTCGGCGCCAAATTTCCCATAAACTTTCAAAATATAACAGAATTACTCTGTGATGTCTTCCATGACGAAATAATTGAACTATCTAATATCAAAACTGACACTGTATTCCAGTAAAAGTGAGTGTAAATCACATATTTAATTGAAATACAGTGTTAGTATTTATATTAGATAGAATTTCTTATCAATCACTTCCCGGTGGTTCGGAACCCACCTTAAACTGTAGGTCCAAATCATCAATCACCATCATCCAACTCATTACACACGCACAGGTCTCAGACATATGTGGGCTTCATCCTAAAAATGAAATTATAAAATATTTGGCGCCGACTTCAAAAGATTACTTGTATGAAATTAAAAATTTTCTCAGTTTAAAGTAAATACTTTATTTTAAACTTTTTAGTACGTGAGTATTTTATCATTTCACTGAAGTCGGTTTTTTTTTTTTGTTTTAAAATATGTTTTATTTAATTCAAGACACTCAATTTCATATTTCTATAGAATCATTTTCAATAATATCAATTGGCAAAAATATTTCCCCAAAATCCCTATTCAAGCCCAAACAACAGCATTAGATTTAGAAGTATAAATATTTTGAATAATAAGAGGAAATTGTCACAACCACATTTCATTATGGATACCTTCCACAATATCACCTTTCGCCAAAGAAAGTTATGAATATTTATTATTGTTCATAAAAAGCTACGTATTTATTTATTATGCTGATTAGAATGAAAATGATAGTTTCTTTTTCAGAACGGAGTTCAAATCAAACTATGAGGAAAAATGTACAAATTAAATAATCTCAACCAAATTGGTTTTGAAAATAGGAAAGAAATTTGTTGGAGTTGACGAGTGTGAGCAGAAACATTTTGCCCATACCGAGATTTTAACCTAACTTCTCAAACATGATAATCAGCTGCTCTCTTGAAACTATGAAAGACAATAATAATTCTAACATTTATTATCTATGATTAATGGACAATAATAACAACAATTCTGTGAAATTTTGATGTCTTGAACACTAATTTTGAAAAGTAGGGAAGGAAAATGGAAAATCAGGCTTTGAGGTGCACTAAATCAGGTTTGGAGTAAGCTTTATGGCAAATTTAGTGTTCCAAATCGTTGCAATTTTTGGGAAAAACATAAGACGAACACACACACACCCTTATTATATAGATTTTTCATAGGTTTTATTATTTTAATTTTATTGTGTTTCATGTTATTTATTATGATATTGATTGGTTATTTAGTACAGCGGTTCCCAACCTTTTTTGTTCTGCGTACCCCTTAGACCATATTTTACAGACATAGTAGCCCCAAAGTCCTAAATACTTCTTTACTTTACTATAACAATATTATAGAGGGTTTAATGCCCATCTATTGCAATATTTGAACAACATATCGACGCCTATGAATGGGAATTCAGCTGAAGAAATAAAATAGTAGGTAACACAATAATTTTTGCTGAACACCGATTTCTTTTATTGAGGACATCGAATGTAATATGTTTAGAGATGAATATTATAATTTAAATTTCAAAATTTTAATAAAATATAGCCTACATAGAAGTGTCAGAATAGAATACATTATAGATAGAATAGTCGCACAACAGAAACTGCTCACCACTAGCATAGAACAACCATGCCACTATATGCCACTAGACAATGAACATCCGCTATTATGGATTATTTTTTGTGTACCCCCAACTAGGACACTGTGTACCACTAAGGGGTACGCGTACCCCAGGTTGGGAACCACTGATTTAGTATTATATTTTCCTGAAATGAGTTTTATAATATCCAATCAGATTAGATTAATCTACTTCTGAAAATTTCCCATATTAATTATTGAGAACAGTATTATTAACATGACATTGAAATGAATGAATGACTAATAAAATAGTAATAACATGTCTCCAAAAATTGAGCATAATTATTCATAAATCATATGAATTTATATTGATAGAATTGAAAGAGATGAATTACTATTTTTGATGCAGCTTAGAAACAGTGTCTTAGCAATTGATACAAAAGTACAATTGTCTCTTATCAGTTTGACTCTTCTAACATTTTTCATAGTTCATTAAAATTGTGCATTAGAACTATGGAGGTGGATCTGAATCCATCAAAAAATAGCAAGTTAAACTCCTTTATGTTGTTTGGTGTTAACCTTGATTTTGGAGTGGCCGTAGCCGAGTGGGTTAAGTGCTGGTTTGCTAGCCCAAAGGTTCCGGGTTCGATCCCAGTTCTGACCGAAAGTTTTTACCTCGGGCCACTCCCGTGTTTCGGAGGACACGTTAAGCTGTCGGTCCCGGCTGCCTAAAAAAAACAGTCGTTAAGTCACGTCAGAGGCCCTGAACTTATTCAGGTGCGACCTGATAACTCTGACACCAGACCTGAGCCAGCCAGGTCACACGATATTATTATTATTATTACCTTGATTTTGAAAGGGATGACTTGTTTGTACATGTAGTTTCACATTGAATGGCGCTTTGAGTTTATAGTAAGCCCCTGACATTATACAGATGTTTACATTTCTATAGTAGGGGGCCAAAATAACAACATTAACCCTCTATAAAGGAATTCCTTGATATTCATAATAAGCAATAAATTCTTTGAATGTGTAAAAATTTCCCCATTAAAACGTGTGTCATCTACCTTGGCATCCCCGCAGCTCCCCATGGGGGATGTGCCACAGCCAGACGCATTTCAAAGGGCCACTTGCTTTAGACGACATCTCAATTCACCCCTGCATACTTAAACTCGGTAAACAACCCCTTGCACTACACATCCATCCCCCATCTCTGTTGAAAGCGGGATCGATTTATCTGAAGCTACTTCCTTATACGAATCTCGACTAATCTGTGATTTATAGGACTTGTTCCTCGCTGGAGAGGGCTTCTCCCAGTGGGGGACCACCAAAGACCCCTCATCATACTCTCCCACACCCTCTCTCCCTCTTTCCCTCAGCGTATGTCTCTCAATTCGCACATCGGTACCCCCTTTGACACATCCAACACCCTCATGTGTAAAGGCAAAGGTAACACACTCGCTCATGGACCATGGTGAAACCTGACCATTACTTATTCATCATATACTCTGGCGTAAGGTGCAACCCATAGCTGCTCTATTATGTTTTACCAACGTCAGATAGACTAGTGTTTGTTAGTGGTTGTCTATAGATTAAGGTGCAACCCATAGCTGCTCTATTATGTTTTACCAACGTCAGATAGACTAATGTGTTTGTTAGTGGTTGTCTATAGATAATGTTTCTGCAGCGCGTTGACAGATTTAAGCCAACTTGTTTAGCCGCAATTCTGTTAAGGAATGATGTAGAAGGGTGGTTATAAATTTAAAGGAAATGTAAAATCAAATAGAATGGATTACATTGGAATTTTTCTTTTTAATTACAAAAAGAGAATTCAGTCTCATTACTACATAAGTATTTCAACACCATACAGAGCGGGTCATGATGTTATACATATGGAATTATACATATTCTTTCAAAATTCTATTCCAGCCTTGTTGGGTGCTTTATAAATCTCTACTTGAGGCTTGTAAAGCACTTATCATGATTATTTCTTATCCTGTTCACTTTTATTATCCCAGACATTAAAACTCCTTATTTTTGACTATCTATGTTGAAATTTTGTGATGTTTTCCAGTATGAATATTCATAATTCGTCATGTATGTCACTCAGTAATGAATATGGGGCCTAAAATGAAATGACGTCTCATAAATTTAATCTAATGACTGAAAAACTTCATGATTGGAAAAAATCAATATTCGAAATTATTTCATCTTGATCTTAAACTGAACAATTTGTCAATTTATGACTGAAAAACTAGATCATAAAAAATGTACAGTTCAATTGCTTTTAATTTGTTATTTATATTTGCTTATATTTTATTGTTCCAGTGGCCAAAGGGGAGAGAAAAGTGGAGCTTACAGAAAATCGGTATACTATTTGAACATTTTGCAAAAGTTTACTCACAGTTCAAGTTTTAAAGGTGAGTAAATCGATGAATTCTTTTCAACTGAAAGAAAAATTGTAGAATAGTTTACTCTATTTTCGATAAGAAGTTATCAACTAGGAAGTGATATCTATAGTTCGATACCTAAAAACAAGCAAAAAAGATTGAGATAATGTTCAGGATGAATGAACAAAGACAAAGGGTGAAAAAAGCTCGGTCTCAGATAGTAGCCGAGTGCAGAGAATTCTTTCAACAATAAATCTTACCCCAAGGGACTCGCACGTAAGGGTGGTTCAAAATTCCCGGAGGGCTGAAACTCGATATAATTTTTTTTATTATTTCAAAATCTGCACATATATTATATAGACGTTACCATCCTTCCTTATTACACTACCCTTGATAAATGCACAGGAATAGTTAACGAACCGTTCATGCTAACGTGCTTATAGAATTGTGGAAGGAAAAAAGAGAGGAGAAAATGAGGAGGACAGAGAATGAAAAAGAGTGAGGGAATGATTGAATAAGAAAGACGTTTGTGAGTTTTGTGGTCGCCATCTTGACGAAAATCTGCATATTCTCCCCTATTCAATTTCAATCATTCATCTGGAGACAGAGTGGTTGCATAATTGCCATATTTCAATTTTCCCTTATTCCCTACCAGGGTTGATTGTTACCAGAATGGGCAGGAATCTATCGATGTTGAATTAATCTGGATTTTCTATATTGCTCGTCGATTTGTAATTAAGTGTCACTAACTTTTAGAGAGGAATTATCTAGTTTTCCAACTGAGTATACTATTGTATTCGATTTGTATAAGTTTTAGGCTTCCATCTTGAACAATTAAAGGAAAAATCTTGTTTGAGATTGATAATGGTGTAAAAACCGAAAGTAGTATCCCACTACTTTCAATAAATGTGGTTGTGACAACTTCATGTCTTATTATTCTTTCATGGAATTTTTTCTAGGTACTTTATGTTATTTATTCTTCATTGAATCCAAGATGATTGAATACAGGAGACCCTTTCTATAATTTTCATTTTTTAAATTTGTAAATGTGAAAATTCTTCGATTCCGCTCTACTTTCAAGTGTAACTTCATGAACAATATCGTATCCAAAAAATATTTGTATCAACTTTATCCAATCAACAAGTGTTGGTCGCTCAGTAAGCGCGGTGTCGGGCAGTCCTGCTGGTGAGTCATATTTCTATGGGACTGAGCTTGAATGACTGACCGTCAGTTGTAGCATGACCTTAACTTCTTTGCCAGTCGACGTTGGTTTGGAATCCACCTGAAACTGCAGGTTACCACCACCTGAAACAACTCATGACATCATCATTTTTTTATGGAATCCACCTGAAACTGCAGGTTACCACCACCTGAAACAACTCATGACATCATCATTTTTTTATCATCATTCACCTCATATTGTAGATATGGTAGGTAATAAGTGTAACTAGTGAAAATTTTTGGATTCGAAATTCCAAATTGTATAATCTTTTTTCGGACTGTGATTAGTGCTTTATTTTTTGAAATGAAAAAATTAATATTCTTTATCTGCAAAAGACTTGTGATTGTGGATAATAATTATTGTGCTTCAAGATGAAATTTCAAGTGAAACAGCGACCTAACCTAAGATTTTGATCCTACTTTAAAATTTTGTGAAAAGCAGTTTCGGGCAATAGTTTGTTTTACTTACATTAACTGTATTTTAGTTAAATGAATGAATAGATGAATTACTCATACGCAAGTCGTTCAATATTTCTATCCTAACCATACGGTAGAATGGTAATTTAATTTCAAAATAGTAATTTCATAAGTCACAGTGGGCATCAACAGCAAAAAGAAGATCGTTACTCTTTGGGAAATAAATAGGCGTTGCTTCATGTCTAGGTTGTAGGGAATTATCTAAGAGTCCTCTTGAGTCCTCATTAGTGTCTCAAGCACTGGATAACAACACTCATTTTAACCTTAAAAAAATGAACAAAAATGCATGATTCAAACCGTTGAAAATGTGATTTCGAAAAGAGTTTTTTCAGCTATTTCCCAATTCCATCTTAAACGCTATGTGATTACTCCCAGAGATCTGCATGTTCAACTCAAGAATAAAACTCTGTGATTGAAACTCCACTCATTGAAATATTTCTGCATCTGCAAATAATAGGATATTATAGCTTTGTTGAATATCACTAACACCTGTATTAACATCATTATTGACGGCTGTGGTGGTACAGTTGGTTGGAGTGCTTGTCTGTGATTAGATGAAACATTGTCTGGCTTCGCTTCCTGTAGGACAAGTTTACAGACTCATGTGGGTATCATCCGTAATAAATGAAAAATGGAAAACATACATTCTGCACCAAACCCTCATTTCATGTACATATTTATTAATATTGTTAAGGATTCTGTCACTAAAAAATGCTGGAGGCAAAGGAAATTAACACTTTAACATTATTTACACAAATAACAACACGCACTAATCAGTTATATCACGCAAGAAAAACCAATAAGAATCAAACAGATCAATAACGTTCAACTAATTATGTATTTTCTATATATCACTGTAAAAAACGAATTACTGTCAGTAAGCCGATCAATAATTCAATGTAACAATCTAGAGTAGAAATGTAGAGTACATATAAAAAACTCCTACATAACCTAAATTGTATTAAAAAAGAAAAAATCTGGCATAATACATCATAAATAACTTTCACATGTTTGTTCAATTTTGTGAAAATAAGTACCAAAAAAAACAGTTGAACACTCAATAAAGAAATGGAACACTTACGAATCCCAGTCTGTCACCGTATTTAATATCCGTATCCGTAATAAAAGCAGCACTAAGAATGTGTACACTGTAAAATAAGTATGCCACTGTCACTTTATCACATTAAAATGTTCGAATCACACTGAACTCCTGTTCACAAGAACATCCGCTCAAGTTTATAAGTTTTTGTAACATTCCAGGAAACTCTAGAAATATCCATAGGTTTGTAATAATAATAATAAGCGTATGGCTTTTAATGGTGGGGAGACCCTTACGGGTAGTTCCACCTCGCCGTTTGTGCCATGTTACGGGGAACATGGTGGACCTACTATTTTAGGTGGGTTCCGAACCACCGGGTAAGTGGTAATAAAGCTTGTAGCATCAAGTCATAGGTTTGTAGAGATCTCTATTTACACGGATAATATTGCTGGAAAATTCTAGATGACCATATGATAGTAAACAAGATGAAGGGAAGAGAAGGGGAATAAACAAAAAGTGCCTTTTATCAATTTAAATGGTGGTACTATTGACACATTGGGCAGCGGCGAAATATTTTTTCATCTTCCTTGTGTTTCATAACAATTAATTTTTTGAAAACTTGCGAATATTTTTTTTTTCGAAGGATGAAGCCCACATAGGTCTGACACCTGTGCGTGGGTAATGAATCAGATGATGGTGATTGATGAGTTGGACCTACAGTTTTAAGTGGGTTCCGAACCACCGGGAAGTGATTTTACAGCAGAGAACAGAGCCTTTTTTGCTGGCCATTCCAATCGTCACCCTTACAATGAGCGCCCAGGAGCTTCGTAGCTTATCTCTGATTGAACAGATGCCTGCTACGGCACTCGGCCATCACTTCCCACTTCAGTTCTCAGTTGTCAAACGAGTGTGTGTGGCAGATTTCCAATAAATGAACAAACCAGGAAGCTAGTGGATAAAGTAGCTCAATAATTTGGTACAATAGTTACAAGCAATCTATAACACCAATCATTGGAAGGAGTGATTACTAGTTTCAATCAAGCAAGTTGATGAAATTGTAATTGAAAAGCAATCAACCCGTCTATCACGTGTTCGCTTATTGGTGATTCCACTACTAGCCAAACTAGTGCAGTAGAGTAGTTTGCACTACTAGCCAAACTAGTGCAGTAGAGTAGTTTGGGGGACAATTAATGGTATTATTATCGAAATTGGGAGAAGGGACTACAGTGATTATATCACAGTTTATCTTGAGTTGACACAGTCCTGCAGGGAAATCAATTAGCCTTAAATCAGTAATTAGGCCTCTGAAAAAACATGCATTTTCTATTATGATTCTACTTTCTTTCTTGAATTCAACCCTCAATATTTAGCAGGAACACAATTAACAAAAAACTTGTTCATTTTAATCGAGTCTCTGAATGTGAACGTGAACCGATGAAATAGATACAGATGGAACGCCAAAAAAATGGCATCGGTTAACATGTGTTGCTATGGAGGCCAATGCCATTATCATGGTACACCATCTATAATGACCGTACTATAGAAAAATTTCAAGAGCCAAAATTTAAACAACACATACATAAAATTAAAAACAAAATTCATAAATTTTTGAAAAAATGCATCGATTTTAAAAAAAATGTATTAAGATGTTGAAGATCCATCTTGTTTCCACTAATATGTAATATAAACTTAATAAAACAACTTTTGAATGGAACATACATAACCCTCAAACTCATACCTTAAGTCAGTGTACTGTGGGTCGTCTGACGATGCTCTAGACAACAGAGCGAAACAGCCGTCACGCCATAAAGTGAGTTAATTTCCATTCAAAAGTTGTTTTATTAAGTTTATATTAAATGCATCAATTTTTAAAAAAATACATCGTTTGAAAAAAATGCATAGATTTTTAAAAAACCGATGCATTTGTAATACATCTATGAACCTTCAAATAAACTAATGAAGTTTGAAATCGCTCCATGATAAATTAAGGTTAGTAGATCTTAAATTGGCTGAAATATAATTCTATCAACCAATCACCCTTTTTATTTCCAGCAAAGCTTCTAGAATGTTCAATACTTTAAGTTTTCCACATTGGAATAAGAAACTCAACATTTGTGTTGTCCTTGAATTTTTGGCTATTAATTGGATGTTTGGGAAAGTTTGCATATTTTCTTGTTTCTTTGAGTTTAAAAATAACTTTTTCAGTTTCCTGAATATTCTCATTGTCGAAACATGCATCATAATAACATTTTTCATTAAATAATAATAATAATAATAATAATGAACTTATGATTTTAATTGAGTGGGTGATCCTTAGGGGTAGTCTTTCCTCGCCGTTTGAACCATGTTATGGAGGACATGGTGGGCTCACGATTTCAGGTGGGCTCCGAACCACGGGGTAAGTGATAAGAAAGCTGATAACATCAAGTCATAGCAGTTAGATTATATACTACCATAATCGATACTGTACTGCAGTAAGTAGATCCCAATTGGAATGCAGTTGAAAAATTGTAAATGAAAACAAAAATACGAAACGAAAAGCCTATGCTAACTGATGATGTAGGTACTAATTATCACAGTTTCGAACAAACTGGCACTTCAATCTTCATCATTTAATTGCAGAGTGCTTGATTAGAATATGGAAAAAGGAGTAATTCCCAAATCAAATATTCAGAGTGAATAGGTCATGCTAACTTATATTGAAATGTATAATAATGAATAAAAGCAAAAAGCTTTTTGTAGTAATTTAAAGCAGCCTATATCAATATTATCTTTGTTGGTAGTGATCAAAGTTTATTTTTATCACGTTCTAGGGTACTAAATTCACAACCTGAGTGCACCTGTGTAATTTATTAATTGACCGTATATGCGATAAAATCTGTTTGAAGTAGTGATTATGGTTCAAATGTATGCTTATGACCAGTACCGAGACGAGAGTTTGGCTACTTTCGTTATAATTAGGTCAGAGGGGCGGAAAGGTCAAACTAACCTATATTATGACACTCAGTGGAGCATAACATGCTTGACAGCAATATGTATGTACATATTTGTTACATATATGTCACACTATGTGATTCAAACTTGTCCATTGCCTTGATAAAACACAGTTCACCACATTATTCTCGGTCTGTTTGGTTGAATTTGACTGAATTTATTATCCCAACGTGGACCTCATATCAAGCTTGTTTATGTTTGGGTAATTGAATCAAAGTTTTGTCCTTTTTGAGATACAAACACTCCTCTGACACAGCTTTACCCTTTCGTGGACTTCAATAAATGAATGAGATAAGTTAACGTTGCTAGTTAAGTACGTACGCTTTCATAACGTCTAATTATTTCGTTAATTAACATTTGAAGTACGATTGGAATGTAAATTTGGTTGGTTGGATTCCTAATTGCATCAACAGCGCAGTTAAATTTCATTGGCTAACTTGCCGATTCTATTAAGTATGAAACAGTAGCTTCATAACGAGCAATATCACTAAAGTAGCTTATCAAATTTGTATAACATCATACCTTTATTATCATTATTATTATTATTAATATTATTATTATCAATATTATTATTATTATTATTATTATTATTGGAAATATTTGGAACTTGATTATTATTATGGGTAAACCATAGTTGAGTAGGGTAATTTCCAAAAATTATTTCTCAAAAATTGCAGTTTTATAGTTATTGGATTCCCATTTAGTTTGCTAATATATATTATATTGTTTTATAGTTTTAATTAATTATTGATTGGAAATAAAGTATTTATTTATTATTTATTTATTTATTTTAATTTGATAGTTGAAGACCACTGGAAAACTATTTTGATTGAAAAACATACAGTACTTTATTATATCTGCTAGTACTGTATATTGTACGATTTGAAATGATCTCTGTTAATTCACGGTAATAACAACGGCGTAGTAAAAATGAAAAAAATAGTTAATAGAATGATCGAAAATGGTGGCTCTGGGGGTGCAGTTGGTTAGAGCGCTTGTCTGTGATAAGATAAGGGGCTCTGGTTGGCTTCGTTTCCTACAGCCTTGGGTTCGAATCTCATTCAGTCCCCGGACTCATCCGCAATAAAAATAATGATCAATATTTTTAATAAATGTGGTTGTGACAATTTCGTCTTATACTCATTAAAAATAATGATTATGCACTTTGAAACTCCCCCATAATTAAAATCAATTGACTTGATATTGTAAAATCATCGATACAAATGATTTAATAATAGTTTATCTTAGTCATTTCTCATTTGGATGACAGTGAGTCAGAGAAAATAAATGGATTGTGCCTCAAATGGTGAAAGCTAGTAGGGAAAATAGTCTGATATAATTTATTTTTGAAATATCAGAATGAAAAGTCACTTAGGCTACTAGGCTACTGTATTTTTCAATAAACATATTTTTGATTGAAGGAGGAAGATCAATGTTATAACACTCTCTATCACGAATTTATCGTCAAATATTATCGATATGTATCAACAAATATTATCGATATGTATCAACAAATATTATCGATATGTATCAACAAATATTGTCGATATCTATCAACAAATATTGTCGATATGTATCAAAAAATATTGTCGATATTTTATCGACAAAAAATTGTGGAATATTTGACGAGTTTATGGATATTTATCGCCTTATACTCCTGTTGAAATAGTTCAAGGTTAACCACTTTCAGTAATGAGATGGTGATGATTAAATGGAAATACCATCGATAATGAGTATTCTTCTCAATGAATGAATAAACAAATGATATAACATTTTTTATCAATCAAAAATTTACTCAACAGTTTTAAACAAAGTACGAACTTTTGTTATCTTCCGGAGCGTGTTTCAGTGTTGTTCGATATGGGTGCTTTTGAACAGTGGACTCGCTTGCTTTTTTCCTTCCTTCTGACTTTCTCTCTTACTCATACCAATTTCTTTCTCCTTTTTCAAACTCCTCTTCCTTTTTCATCTACTATTTCACTTATCCTAATACATGGCTTTGCCATAGTTGGATAAGTATCGTTTTCCTGCACACCCCACAATGAAGCCACCTATATTCGTAATTGTATGTTATTGTTATTTTTGTAATTTGTGTATGTTTTTGGTGTGTTAAATAAATTGAAATTGAAAACTTATTTCCCGCAACGGTCTGTCGTTTTATATGTGGACTTTATAGATCAATGTGAACTTTAAAGCAAATATTTCTTTTCAAACTGAAAATTTTTATTCAATAAGCTCAAAGGTACTCGTTGCTTGCAAAACGATTTTAAAAATGATAAACAAATTTTAAAATATGTAGGTTTTCATATGAATTAAATTTGTATGGTTATCATAGGCTATTAATAGAACATTGAGAATTAAAATGAGCTGATTTTTGAGTAAGCATTGCTTACTCCTTCCACGTCATCTCTCACTTATGCATGTGAAACACTCACTCTTAGCAATGCTAAAAAAAATATGAGATGAGCTAACCCCTTGCTTACATCATGTCTTTGAAATCAGAAACAATTTTATAATATGAACATGAAATGTTCACTCGTACATTAATCGTATCAAAAACATTAGGAGCACAGACTTGATGCGACACCTAATACCCCTTTCAGTATAATTCAATCAGGCTTAGATTACACCTTGCTGGTACAGTACAAGCCAGCATTTGATGGCTAGAAAAAGTGTTAATACTTTTCAATGTGCGCAAGTGAATTAGGGAGGTGCGCCTGAAACATGGCTGTCCAGGGAGCAATATAAGGGATTAGAGGGAGCAGGATTAAAACCAGATGCGTGCTTAGCGAAAATGATGAGGAAAGGAGGTTGTGACGTTCGTGAGGCAGAGGCAAGTGAGTCTTATCTCTAATGTTTCATGCGTGTATGAAAGGGTTGGACTGTTTTGGCCGATAATAATGCTCCCTAGGGGGTTGTTTGTGGGTGGGGGGTGAGTGAGAAGTTGAGTAGGGGGACAACCATGTGAGGTTGTTCATCCGTATGTTTCCAATGCGGACAAGAGTTGTTTTGATGATTCAAAATGGGGTGGGGCAAGGTATGGTTTTTGTCAGACATAAGCCTGAAGGTTGGTTGCAAGAAACTACCCCTTATGGGGAGGGGAAGGGTTGATGGATGTTGCAACCCTCCGCGTCATGGTTGTCAGAGCCCCCCCCACCACCTCTTCAACCGGTAATTGAAAAGCGATCCAATTATTTCAAAAATAAATAAATAGGCAGGGGTGCATGCAATGGAATTGGGGGAGATATGTAGCGGGATGATCTATGTGGTGGATCTGCTGGATGAATAATTCGATAGATGGGACGAGCCTCCATTTCTCAGCAGTTCGGGGTGCACACTGCTGGCCCCAGGCACTTGAGTACACTACTCATCATATTCATCATCCCAACCTAATTATCCAGGTCTCTAGGCTAATTATTAGAAATTGACCCATCGTTTAATGTGTACATTATTTTGAAGATCTAAATGATTTGAAGGATCAGTTTCTGGTACCTTGTTAGCGAGTGTCAATTCTGGTTATTCACGAATAGACGGTTTGGAAGAAAGGTGGGTGTATAATAAGCCAAAGTACTAAGAAATACGATATTGTCACTGAGTGATGGGTGTTAGTGTGGGGGATGTCGGCTAATTATTCAAAGAAGATTCGTTGTTGATCCGTTAAATGCAACTGTAGTTGCGTTATAATTGTACTTTGAGTGTATTTTATTATTTTCTGTTTGATGTTTTGACTTGGCCTGTATATGTACACCGTTTTGGCTCAATAAATTGAATTTGAATTTGAATTTAAAAAAATTCCAATTACTTAGATATTTGGTTTCTGTTTATAGGTATATATTGAGCCCAGTTACAACTATAGGGGTCAAGTTTGATTTTATTGGCGTGTAAGACTTTCTATCCTATATACTAGTTACCATAATTAGAAAAATACAATAAAGTACAATAAACATACAATAATTCCATAATTCATATACAATATAGTGATCATTATAGTAATTACATATAATTATATATATAATTATTATAGTAATTAGTACTATATCAATTAAATGAGGTGAGGCTTGATTTTTATATAAAAGCAACTCTTGTACCCTATAAAAAGCTTTATCAACTAAATATTTTTTCAATTATTTTTTAAATATTTCTATGTTTTCAAGACTCTTTAAAAACTGCGGTAGCTTGCTGTATAGTTTCCTACCAATATAACTAGGACTGGTGGTGCATGTATAAAAATGGGTCTTATTAACCCAATAAGTCGATTGAACGTATAAGGTTGGTTGTACAATATATTATGCACCATTAAACTGAACGTTACCGAGTCGTTAGATCTCTAAAAGCAGGTTGAAAAAATAGAGTTAGGAAATGTAAGGATATGAAAGCAGGTGAAAAAAAATAGTTAATAGTATAATAATATGGTGGTAGATGATGAGAAATACAATGGCCCAAATGTAATACAGAGTAGTAAAAAAGAAAAAAGAAAAAGAAAAATTCAGAGTAGAACAAAAGTTCAAATTTCTTTAAAGTAGAGTAATAAGTGGGGACTTGAATGACTTACAAGAAATCATATCCAGGCTCCAGCTCTTTTTCTGGAAATGGCTGTCATCAAGTAAAAGTCTGTGAATTGTAAATAATTTATAGAAACTGCAAATTTCACGGTTTTACATTGTTCATTCCCCTTCATTCGTATTTGGTCCATTTATTTGAAGCTTAGTTTAAGTTAAAATTTATTTAAAGTAGAGTAATGAGCGAGGACTTGAATGACTACAGGGAATCATATCCAGGCTCCGGCCATTTTTCTAGAAGGAGTAGAAAGCTGTGAATTGTGAATAATTTGTAGTGAACTCTAAATCCCGCTGCTTTACATGCTTTATGATTTACAATTTGAGTGATTTTTTTGAAATTACTAGAACACTGAGATCCTTAGCCAATGGTTTGTTTGTTTTTATAATAAAATTAAATACCGGTACTGTATTTATCTATAAATCAGATATTAGAGATCCGAAATCAGATATCGTGACGTTCTAATTCACTCTGTCAGTTATTAGAAAACTGTTCGCTGGTGAAAAAAGTACAGTTTCTTCTTTTTATCGTGTATGGGCCAACTATTGAACATTATTTTTGGTCTAACAATCTTAATTCGTGTTTTTTCTCTCGTTCTTACTCCCGATTTTAATATTGTATTGTTTTAATTTCCCATCCTAAGAAGTATCTGATTTTTACTTCAGAATATATAGGCCATCTTCTTGGCTCTTTTTCTTACGAGTCACCCAATATTCTAATTGCCTCCCTATTCTTCTTCCTCTTCAAATTGACGAGATCTATAACGTTTGCTTGTCTCTATAATTTCCCATGTTTTTGGTTGCTCTTTCCAATTACTCATTTTCGTTTTGAGAGAAAATGACAAAGTGTTTGATTTCACAAGTTAGTTTGAAGTAACTGACAATTTAACAAACTTTGTAAGGTTTTGTAAGTTTTTTAAACTAACTTGTGAGATATGAGTCGATATAGCAGGTTCAAAATGAGTGTTGCTGTGCAGAAAGGCCACTAAAGTCTTTGTTTGAGGATGAAGCCCGTCTGATACCTGTGCAAGGGTAATGAGTTGGATGATGTTGATTGCTAAGCTGGACCTACAGTTTTAGGCAGGTTTCGAACCACCGGGACGTGGTTTTAAAGCAGAGAACAGTATATTTTTGCTGGCCAATCTAATCGGTCACCCTTACAAAAAGTACCCAGAAGAACGCAGCTCATCTCTATCTAATTGAACGGAGCTCATAACTATCACTGCCCACTTGTCCAGTGGTTAAGGCGCCCGACCGGCAATTGGGAGGTCTGTAGTTCGATTCCCAACGGTGACTGATATTTTTGTACAGTAGCATTCATCGATTCCCATCAGGTATTCATTGCTGTTGTCAATATCCGCCATTGCGGAAGTCTTCAGTATAAATTAATAGCACTTAGAGGAATTCGAAATTGATAAATTTGGTTTCTGAATTTTATTTTTCAAAGCAGAGTGACAGACTGGACCGTAAAAATCCCCAATTTGTTTATATGTTGGTTCAAGCGATTGAAAACACTTTCCACGAATTTAAAGCTGCTGAAGCTGAGTGATGGACCAGAGTTCTGGAAAGAAGACTGTCAACAGTGTTTAGTAATGAACGATTCATTTCAGTGAAAGCTGAAACGGCAGCGCTGAAATTTGACAACAAGAGAATTGTCTCGGTGTATTGTAACAACCCGTTTCCCAATGAGATGAACTTTACGACTGGTAAGACCATCGAACGGGGTTCAACTTGCAGAAGTTTAGCAATAAACTTTGTTATATTAAATTAGACAAAGAGAAAGTGAAAGCGAGAGAGCGATAGTGATAATACGACGAAGATAGAGTGAGAAAGTGCAAGGGAGACGTGAATAAGGAAAGAGATGTAAAGCGCCGGCAGGAGAATTTCCAATCTGTAAGCTATGGTCTATAATCAGAAAAGTTTTTGTTTTTTATTCCTTCGAATAAGATACCCGTAGGGTGAATAGAATAACTTCCTCACCCCCCCTCTCACGTACCAACCCCCTCCATTAAACATAGTTTAGAATTTCGGGAACAACGAAGTCGTCTGTCGAGGAAATTAGTTTATTACGGGTGATGAAACTGCCAAGAACAGATTCGTCCAATATTAGTCAACTTGGAATATTATGCTCTTTTATTTCTACTTTTGAATACTTTTATCGAGCAGGCAGATGACTAGAATATTTAGGATAGCATAAGTGTTGTCGTTGACGGAGTTTTGCCCAACTCTATTAATTTAGAATTAACTGCAGAAGAGCTACAATAATTTCAAGTTAACGATCAATAGAGTTGGTGCAAAACTACGTTGATAAGATAACGCTAATGCTAACCTGAACACTCTATACGTATACATGCTCATGCTCTGAATGCAAGATACTATCGAGCAGGCAGATGACTAGAATATTCAGGATAGCATAAGTGTTGTCGTTAACGGAATTTTGCCCAACTTAGAATAGGAAGAAACTATAGAGCACGATCATAATAAAAGAAGCCGAGGAAATTATCACTTGGAGTCACAACAGTAGCTTATTCGAACAAACCCCTAGTTTTTGACAGGAAATTTTGGTAGGTAGTAGTAGTAAATTGGTATAAAACTCCACAACAAGCCACTGCAGGTTTTAAAGAGTCTTGAAAATATGGAAATATTTAAAAATCAAATGGAAAATATTTAGATGGTAAAGCTTTTTATGTCGTACAAGAGTTTCTTTCACATCAAAATTAAGCCTTACCTAAACTAATTGATATTACTCTTGACAACAGAGTGAAACGGTAGCCACGCCAAAACGTGAGTTAATTCACGTGTTTTTTAAGTTTATATTACATATTTAGTGGAAACAAGATGAATCTTCAACAACATAATTGATAAAGTAATTATGATAACTAGTGTACAAGATTGTTAATCTGACTTATACTCCTTAACTGAGTCTCCAAGACGTAATTATAGCAAGAGTAATGAATAATAGGACAAAGTTGTCACAACCACATTTATTAAAAACGGTGGGATACTAGTTTCGGATGTTACTCCATTATCAATCTCAAACAAACTAAAACTAAAGTACAGAGTAGCTTAATATAATTATACTAAACACGGAATGATACTATTATCTAAGGGATAGGCTGACCTTCATTGACGGTCTCTGATTGGCTGAAGGCCAAAACAAGTCACGCCTCTGGTGGGAGGAGCATCAAACAAGAACAAGAGTCAAATAAAAAACTAAAACTTTCTATAGATGTTAACGGTTTTTGGTTCTTGATTTGATTCTTGCTTATTGCTACTCCTACCAGAGGGCGTGACTTGTTATGGCCTTCAGCCAATCAGAAACCGTCAATGAAGGTCAGCCTATTCCTTAGCCAATAGTATCATTCCGTGTATATTAAGCTACTCTGTACATTAGTTTGAGTTTGATAATGGAGTAACGGGGTGGTGATTGGTCATGCGGTGAGCGTGGTGTTCAAGTGATCGTGATGTTTAGTCACGACCGCTCAATACTGCGCTTGGATGGGTGACCGTGCTTCAATGACTTGATGTTACAAGCTTTATTATCACTTACCCGGTGGTTCGGAACCCACCTAAAATAGTAGGTCCACCATGTTCCCCGTAACATGGCACAAACGGTGAGGTGGAACTACCCGTAAGGGTCTCCCCACCATTAAAAGCCATACGCTTATTATTATTAATGGAGTAACATCCGAAACTAGTATCTCTCTATTTTTGATAAAATGTGTTTGTGACAACTTCTTCTTATTATTCATTATAGATATTTTCCACAATATCACCTTCACCACTGCAAAGAAAGTATTCTTCAAGAGTGTTCAGCATTAGCGTTATGGTTAAAGTACTGTTACCCAAATCTCTTTTGTCATGCAGGACTTTAGGTGGGTTAAAAGGTACTCCCAAAAGGAGCTTTCTACGCCTAGAAATTCGAGAGAATGCTGTTTAAAATTGTGGAGTATTGAATACCGTGCTTAACAAGTCTATTATGTAATAGTATACGTTTATGTTATAACTTGTAAATAGTTGGTCATCTACAGCGTTGCCTCCAGCTATTTAACAGTTTTGGCAAAGTTTTTGCATCTACGTCATCATTATACAAACTCTACTTTCATTAAGTTGGGATATTTTTTATTCGGATATTTTTGCTTATAAGGTTGCAAGCAGAAATTTCACTAGTTCATCGGCTGTGTTTGAATGTTGACTTCTCATTAACAGTGACTTCCACTACGATTTTTTAGTTCATAGATTGTTTGTAGTTCTCTCTTTATGGAAGTTTTGGCGTCTCACTTATTATTTCTCCGAACATTAAGCTTATTACCATTCACCCACTCACAGTAGAGTACTTAGGTGGTAAGTGAGGTGACTTGAAATCTATAGAAATAGATAGATAATTGACTTTTATTGAAGCACTTGTACTTAAGTGCTGTGGGCGAAGCATAAGTTTTATTGAAGCATAAGTGCTGTGGGCGAAGTGAGCCCCCTCTTCCACTTAACCCATATAGTTGCCGGAAAGAATTTCCTGTATTTCACTTGAAAAAAAAGGAAGTATGATTCGATACCGTAAAATAATATTGAAATGAAAATTCCAATTTAAAATAATAGTTAACAATATCATAACGCGCTTCATAAAAATACTTCAATAAGTCTCTTATATCTATTTTTTATAATAATAATAATAATATTTTTTACCAACTGTCTATTGCACTTAATAGACTTCACTCATGTTGTAAACCTAACCAGAGCGTAGGTAATAAGTGAGGTGATCTAAAAAAACATAATTACTGTGGAGAATCGACAGTATTTCTCTTGAAATAAAGATAGGAATTATAAGCCAATATTATCATATAATATTGAAAAGATGATTTTAATTATTACTAAATTATTAATATTATTAATGAATTAACAGTATCATGCAGCACTTTATAGAAATGCTTCAGCTAACCTAACCTGACAGACAGCCTAACCTAACCTAACCTTTACGTATCCTTTTCAATACGTCACTCTTGCAACTACATCTAACAACAAAGTCTTTATTATATTGAAATTGATTGTATTTCTATATCATCTTTCACCAACTGACTACTATACTTACTAGTAGTACTGATTACCTAGACTTTACTCATAGAGTAATAGTAAACTGATGCAGTCTTTAAACTGAGTAGTAGTAAACTGATGCACTCATTCACTTGATTCCATTTCAAAATAAAGTAACAACATCATTAAATCGAAGTATAATTTTTTTTTATATAATCTTTTACCAATATTGACTATTAATTACTACTTACCACTTACTATTACTGTACTACCAACTTTCTAGACTTTACTCGTAGCCTATGTAGTAGACTCACCTACTTATTTGAGAATGCCTCATTTTATGTATATTTAGCTTGGACTGCAAACGGGGAAGAAATATTTATTCAGTTCTTAATTAACTTGTAATTCAGGAATTCGATCAATGCTGCGAGTGAGGGAGGAGTATGGAGGAGGGGTGGAAAGGGAAGTTAGTTAAGCCCCATAACCCCCGTGACAGGGAATGCGCCTAATACCTGAGTAGCGGCCTCAATGTTGACAGATAGGGGAGAGGGCTTATGAAAATTAAAAATAAACTACCCTTTTTCCAAATACAGTCCGAAATATCATCACGCTCATAAATGCGCCAACCTTCAGCCCGGTAGAGATGAGTTTTAATTATGAATTGCGGTGCTATTTCCAGTAGCGTTTTTCCAACGTGGAAACTCGATAAAATTTTCACAGTCCTTTTAGCGATTTTCCTTCACCTGAAAATTTTCACATTCAACAAGAATATTATGAATTTTAGAAAAGGTAGAATTATTTTTGTTTATGAAAGTGCTTTGGTGCTCAGAAATATTTAATTTCATTTCATTTCTCAATTTCAAGAATATCGGTGTACAGATTTTTTTTTCGGAGAGCCCACATATGTCTGAGACGTGTGCGTGGGTAATGAATTGGATGATGATGATTGATGAGTTGAACCTACAGTTTTAGGTGGGTTCCGAACCACCGGGAAGTGATTTTACAGCTGAGAACAAAGTATGTTTTGCTGGCCAATCCAATCGGTCACCCTTACAAAGAGCACACACGAGTTTCGTAGCTTATCTCTGATCAAACAGATACCTGCTACACTCGGCTATCACTTCCCTGAGTTGAAGACGGAATGACGTTAAATATAAGGAATATCTTACTATGAGTGGATGCGGGTGCTCTAATGATATATTATCCATTGACTCAATCCAAGAAGAACTTGGTAAATCACTCAATAGAAAGTGAGTATTGTATTATCGCAAATATTACCTGTAGCTCCCATTTTCTACTAGAATGTCATCAACAAGATTAATTCTAATGATTTTATCAAATAAACAGTTTAACCATGTTGAAATTATCGTCTTAATATTAGTAACTTTTTATTTGTTTCATTTCCTTCATTACTTGTCTTCTCGTGTTTCTTTGTTTCTATCTTCTTTTCTTCATTACCGTACTCAAATTTCAGAGAATTTCAGATAGCTACACAACCAAAACCGATTAGCATTACCCCTCCAATTCTATAATATTTTTTATCTACGACCATGTCATAATGTATACATTACAGTTTCACAATTGATGCCAAAACAGCTGTCTTTTCGAAATGCTTTTTGAAACCCGTTGCATAATGAGCTCATTATAGTACAGGTTCTACATTATAACACGGGTTCTGGACCAATCAGAAGCATTTTTGATGGAATAAATATCGTAGTTCAATATTGTGAAACTATCAGCTGATTTGATCAAACTGCTACAGCAGCTGCTTTAACCTAACAATCTACTATAACTTCTCGTATTTGAGATGAGAGGTTAGGTATCTCTGACCGTCACAGGTAAAATGAAATTTTTTTAATTAAATGTATACTAGTGGTCGTAGATAAAATAGTGTATGCAACGATTTTATTTGGCCATTAAAGCACTCGTGAGATATTTATAACACTTGCATTCGCTCGTGTTATAACTTACATCTAACTCGTGCCTTAATAAGGGTCAAAATAAAATCGTTGCATAAACTACTAATATTTAACAATATTCTGAATTTATACAACTCTCCAACTCATTCAATTATAATCTTTTTATTTCTAAATATATACAATAATTAATTATTATAGAGAGTATCATTCAAATATTATAATCTAAATAGCTATGTTCTTATACATTACATAATATGTATATATAATATGTAATATAAATATATATTGTATGTATAATAATATGTAATATATTATAGCTCTTTTCTATCAAACATTAGAGATGCTGTTGCAATCAACCAAATGCTTCTCTTCTCTACAAGAAGAATGTTTTAACTTTTCAAAATGGCATCTGAATATCATTGTTCTTGATTGTCATTGTTATCATCATTTACCCGGAGATTCCAAAACCACATAAAACTGTAAGTTCACCAGTCATGACATAATTATACAATTATTCACATCTTTGCACACGCACAAGCCTCGAACTCATATGGGCTTCAAAGGTCTAAAAGGCTATTCTCTATAGTACAATAAGTATTGCAAAACTCCATCCAGTTCATCCTTGTTCTAAAAGGATTGTTGAAACTATCCAAATGAGAAAAACTGACTTTTCTTTCAACTGATTTTGTTCCTATAATTTTCTTAAATTTTCAAAGTATTTCCAATACCTATTCTATACTTTTTTACCTCCAAAAATATTAAAATTCATGGAGTTTTCTATTTATTATTGTTGAATACTAAATGAACTAGCACCAAAATATGACTTGAACGCTGTTCCTATTTAGGAGGCTAGGAACAATAGTAGAAAGTGCTTTTCTCTCGTGTTCCAATGCATTTAATGTGAACTACTGTCAAATACCACCTACCCTACTCGTTTATATACACTATATGTATATATCTACTTGCAAATGTATGTATATAGGCTTGTAAATACACTTAGTAGGCTGAAAGCGGATAGACAACTAACTTTGAATGAGGTTGTAACAGCAATTACACGCTTTTAATTCCAACCACTATCCTGATTGTTAAATGGCTCTTGCTTCAACAAACGTAGAAACGCTCACTTTCGTACGCGCCTACGCAAGCGTGAGGTTTGCGTGTGCTAAAGAGTGTTTTAAAGGGAGGTCGTTAACAAATACGGAACCCTTTTTCAACTTTGGTGAAGAAAAATAAAATTGACTGTTGAAAATTAGTGTAAATTTAGTATAGAAAGTTTGAGAAATTTAAAACAAGAGAGTGTGTAAAACTTTTCTTGTAATAATAAATAATGAATAGATTGATATTATTTCAATGAATCTTAAATAACATTAATATTGGCCGACATAGTAATACTTATTCTAAAACTACAAAACAATTTATAGTTTTATTATTTTGAGTTTTCAATAGAAACAACTCTACCCAAATATGACAATGGTTCTAGAGTAGAATTGAGTAAGGTGCAATTATTAATATTGGGTAAGTGAGCTATCGTAATATGTAATAATACTGTACCTCAGGTCAGGTAGCACCTGAGCCAGCCAGATCACACGATATTATTATTATTATTATTATACTGTACCTAAAACTACAAGACAACATTATTTTTTCTATTATTTCTAACGAAACATTACCCAACCCAAGTATGGCAAGTTATCTCCTAGAGTAGAATAGGGTGCACTAAATAGAATGCCGTAGCAGGTATCTGTTCAATCAGATCAATCTACGAAACCCCTGGGCCATCTTTGTAAGGGTGACCGATTGGATTGGCCAGCAAAAAAGACTCTGTTCTCTGCTGTAGAATCACTTCCCGGTGGTTCATAACCCACCTAAAACTGTAGGTCTAACTAATCAATCACTATCATCCAAATTATTACCCATGCTCAGGTCTCAGACCTATGTGGGCTTTATCCTCCGAAAAAAAATATCGTGTGAGTAGTGAGCCCACATATTATTGGAAATTATGTTTTCTTCCTGATCTTGATATCCAGCCATTTATTTTGTTTTTGAAATTATTTTAATGTGTTGTGTCCTTGATGTTCCCGGGAAGAAAATTGTACAACTTCTGTGCTAAATAATTGTAGTGTCTCTGGTACATTTTCCCTAGGAACATTAGGAATGAGAGGTGCCTACTTCGGGTATTTTGCCCCGCTTCTCTTAAAAATTGTCATTGAACAGTAGATTCCATTCTGGTGGCCGAAACGTTAACATATATCTTCAAATATTTTATCTACGACCATGTCATAATGTATACATTACAGTTTCACAATTGATGCCAAAACAGCTGTCTTTTCGAAATGCTTTTTGAAACCCGTTTCATAATGAGCTCATTATAGTACAGGTTCTACATTATAACACGGGTTCTGGACCAATCAGAAGCATTTTTGATGGAATCAATATCGTAATTCAATATTGTGAAACTATCAGCTGATTTGATCAAACTGCTACACCAGCTGCTTTAACCTAACAATCTACTATAACTTCTCGTATTTGAGATGAGAGGTTAGGTATCTCTGACAGTCACAGGTAAAATGAAATTGTTTTAATTAAATGTATACTAGTGGTCGTAGATAAAATAGTGTATGCAACGATTTTATTTGGCCATTAAGGCACTCGTGAGATATTTACAATAATTATTAGTTTGAAAAATACGTGTCATAGCAAGATAGTAGATTAAGTATAGACCTATGTTGTTATGTTGATGTCATTCCTTTGAATCAGGAATTCTATCCCTTGTTCGCAATCGAGGAATCCTGGACTACAAAATTGAAAGGGATGTAACAGATTGCAGTATGACTCAGCCCCTGATCGTGTTATTGGATTAGATCAGAATGATACCGGCATTATGGGGCTGGAATGAGTTATAGACCAGTTGAATAACTTTTTTCTCATGTCGTCTACTGTTTTTTTTTTTATATTAGCTTGGCTTTCTTTCTGAAGTATGATGCTCTAACAAATGGAATCAATAATTCTTTATTGATTTATTTTGATTTTTGATGGATTTGCTTCGATTTTCAATAGATTTTGATTTCTTTTATTGATTCATAAGAATTCTTGATTGATACATGTCTGTGATGTTTTCCATAACGAAATACTTAATGAACAATCTAATATCACAACTGAAACTGTATTTCAATTTGAAATACAGTTGTGATATCAGATTGATGCATTTCACTCAATGTCCTTGAAGCAAGGAAGTCACCAACTTTTGTCTTTCATTGTACTGGCCGGCACCTGATTCAATTGAATCTAGATATCCAGAACCTCACATAACTTACTGTTACAAAAGCGAATGGAGCAGTTATTTATGCACTCGTTCTATGTAGATTGTTCTATTGTTTTTATGGTTGGACGTGACATCTGATCTCCATTCTCTTGCTCTTCACATGTCTTTGTCACTCTTATTCTTCAAGTCTGCAACTCTCTCACTCAATTGAATTTCTTGAGACTTCCCGACATTTCTTCAGACTTCTTGAACAGTTGAGACCATGTTCCGTGGCCTTCTCGAAGCGTCTGGTGACCTCCAATTCTTGGAATTATACAACTAACTTACAACAGCTACAGTATATAAAAGTCCACGTATATAAGAAGTCCACGTGAGCCAGTGAGTTAGTTTTTACAATAACTCGCGTGTCAGATTGTGTTACAGATCTCGTGCCATTGAGTAAACAGTGCCCGATTCCAGTGTCATGTGCAGAGACAAATGTTTACTGTTTGTACAGCTTACTAATAGTTTAAAGACGTTGTGTTAAGTGATATTATTTGGGACTGTCAAATAACGAATTGGACTGTGTTTTTGTAAGTGATTAGTTGCTCTTTTTATAATTTCTTTCTACATTATTGTATACAGTTTATTGGACTCTTGTTTCTTTTGTTATCGATGAGTCTGTAATTAATTATTCATTAATTCTTGTAAATAATTACTAAAAAAAAGTATGAGCTTGTCATTTGTTGATCTGTTTTTATTTATTAATTGAACTTACAATAAATTAGTGTGTGTAAATAGACTAATTTGTGTAAATAAAGTGCAAGTGTGAACTTTAGTGTTGCCAGCCTTATCTTGGATATTAGAACCCGTAACATTACTAAAATTTTAAATTTGATAGTCTCTTCTCTTATCCCTTATCCTCTTCTTGTCCTTTTCCTTCTCCTTTCTGTTTTTCTACTTCTTCGTGTATGAGTGGTATAGATGGATATCGAATAAGCTGTCAATAGGGCCGAGTGTCATTGCAAGACAATACGAACATGGGTTGATAACAATTAGAAAAACAAATGGATATAATCTGCGATTCCAGCTGGAAACTTGCAATATTTCTTGTGCAATCGGTTTTTTCAACTAAAGGATGATGCAAGGTTTTCATATTTCTTACTTACTCTAACTTTTCATCTTTTTCCTCTTCATCCACTAAACAATTGAAACAATATTTAGTTGATAAAGCTTTTTGTGGTGTACAAGAGTTCCTTTCACATAAAAATTAAGCTTCACCTCAACTAATTGATATATTAATTATGATATCTAGTGTATAATAGTTGATCTGACCTGTCTTATATTCCTTAACTGGAGTCTCCAAGACGTAATCTACAAAAAAAACTGCTTCATCTCCTTTCTCTCACTTTCCTCCTCCTTCTTCTATTTCATCTTCTTCTCAATGTTGTTCCTCTACTCCTCCCAATAACATATTTATCTTGTTTATTTTCTTGCTTCTTCATTTTTCTCTTCATTCTACTTCTTTTCCTCCTTCAATGTCTTCTTCTCCAGTCACTATCGACGACAGAGGACAGCATGAAGACGTACATATAATAGATGAGAAGTCAATTATTTTTATTCACTGGTGACATAGTTTAGTCTAACTTTTCAGTCTGTCAATCTCGCAAAATGTATATTGAATCTGTTTGTTGTGTTATTGGTCTTGTAGAAATATTCCTATCTCTAAATGTTTATTCTATGAAATTCCTATTCCTTTTCATTCATAATTTAGGCTAGCAATCAATTATATACAATATTAATTATTCACAATAGAAAAAACTTTAGAGCATGACTTAATAAATGGTGAGTTGTACCAGGGACAAAACATCCAAGAGTTGGAAGAAAATGGAGCGAAGAGAGAAAAGCTGATTTAACACAAAAAATGAAAAGCTGGTTGGCAGACAAGAACAAGTTCAAAATCAAATCTAATTGAATGATATAAGTAATATCAAAATACCTAACTGCGCTTCAAACTCTTGTTTCCTCAATCCAACCAGTAATGTTAGGGAAGTGATAGCCGCGAGCCGTAGCAGGTATCTGTTCAATCAGATAGAGATAAGCTGCGTTCTCGTACGTCCTGTTTTTAACGGTGACCGATTAGATTGGCCAGCAAGAAAGACACTGTTCTCTGATATAAAATCACTTCCCGGTGGTTCGGAGCCCACCTAAAACTGTAGGTCCAACTCATCAATCACTATCATCCAACTCATTACCCACGCACAGGTCTCAGACCTATCTGGGCTTCATCCTCAGAAAAAAAATGTAGAAATAATAAACACAAGCTTTCAATTAATAAACACTAAGGTTGTATAAAGAAATGAACCACCTTGTTTCAGTCTTCCAATTTGGGAGCTTCACGTCTAATAATTATAATAATAATTGTAAGGTTGATAGACAACTCCCGTGAAAACTATTATTTATGTTGGACAAGGTAGTCGCAATTGTATTTATCATTGTGTAAATGGGAATTCCAGGATAGTGGATAAAGCACAGACTCAATTGCACTTGACAAAACTATTTCCATCATGCGGTCAATTCGGCAGCTGTCTTTGAAGATAGTAAGTCGTCGCATGGGGGACGGAAGGGAGGTGGGACCAAGTTACAGATCACTGCTGCCTTACAACCCTATTTGAACAAAGTCAGGTCGACCGACAAATGGACTGAGTGGGCCCTTTCGATTTCTCCAAAAGGGGTAGAATGCGGGGGTGTTGAAGTCCCCTTCCCCGTGTGGGGATGGGAACGTCCCCCCAAGTGTTCTTTCACCTCTGTCGATGTCTTGAAATCAATCCGCAACCCTTTCCTCCCATCGTAGGGGGGTGATCTACCCTCTGGGCTGATAAACTTGCCTCTTGACAGGCATTTCTCTGCTCGAAGGCTGGAATTGTCCCCTGCTGCTATCTTCCCTGCTGTGTCACTACTCACTTCGATTATCAATTAATTTGAACCACTTTGATGCCACAGTAAATGATATCCTATTATTCGTTGCTTTCTCCGTTCTTCATCTTTCCAATCCGCCCGATTACACGTTTTCTTACATTTCTCTTTTTCATCAGTCCACTTCAACTAACTGTCTTTCTTATTTCTCTCCTTCTCTAACTCTTCCCTCTTCCATCTCTCTCATTCACAGGCCCATAGACAGATGCTGGGGGGGGGGGATTAAATTATTCTCTTGATTGTTGTAGATTACAAAATGCACAGTCTTAGATTCCAGATTATGATAGTTAAAAATATAAGTACAGTACTCGAGGAATAGGATGAGCTATGACCTTGAGATGCGCAGTGGCAAAAGTGCTTGTGTCAGTGGAGGGGGAAGCTCCGGGCTCACTCAGTCGCCAGCAGTCTCTCTGTTTCTCTCTGTCTCTCCGTAGGCAGTTGCTTCAGTTCTCTCGCAACCCACAGCTCATTCTATACCTCCCATACTGTAACTGTTGAATTTTACAAGGGTAAACTAAGAATTATGAGTTGCAATTTGATATAGATAATAAGATGATTGTGGTGCATCTACATGAAACGGGGAGGTTTGAACATATGAATGTCCATTCTTTGATAGGATATCCTTCTCATCAACACTTGACCGTAAAACCTTCTCGTCAACACCTGACCCACGGGGAGGGGGGCAGAATATAGATAGTTTCGGGACCCTCCATTTTCTAGTTTGTCTGGTAGTTCCAGGTCAAGGACCCCGTGTATAACGTTTTTTTGCAAGCTCTTTGAGACCCTTATTGGTCGTGGGCTCCGGGGCGATGCCTCGGCTGCTCTTGCCTAGGTACGACATTGCTCTCGTTTATTCTATTCTTCTTTTTCTTCTAGCTCTTTCTATTTTTTTCTACTCTCAGTTTTCCTTCTCTCTCTTTAAATTTTCCTCCATACAACAGAATACCATCTGAAAAGTTTCTTTTAGAACTTCCAGAGCCTCTTCCACTCCAACAATATGTTTCGGTGATTGGTAAATATGATTTTGACAAAATTTATAACAATAATATCGTGTTACCTTGCATCTGAGGTCAACTATCAATGGTTTGAGTATTTGCCGACAATATTCATCCGAATGTCACCAAACACTAATAATGTTACCTAGACTGGTACCATTATATTTTTATTACAAATTGTTACAAAATACAAATAACTAATCCATATTTTGATATCAAGTTTTCACAAAATACTAATGACTGATATCACTATATTTTTATTTAAACTAATGACTGACCTGACCACTCCTGATATCAATACTGATGAACAAACATAGAAAAAAACGCGTATTTGCAATATTGTGATTGGTAACGCTACTCCAGGTATGGTACAGGAGGAATCTACAGGATCACATAGCTGATAATAATTTGAATGCAAAGGATGTCCCTGTACTCTCACACACTCTCCCAATCGCTCCCTCACTCACTCTCTCGTTTACCTTCTCTCTCTTTTTCTAACTTCAATACTTGTCACTCTCAATCTCTCACACACCTCTCTCTCTCGCACACACCTCATCGCATTCTCTCTGTCACACACACACATACATACACTCACTCTCTCTCCACCTTTCTTCCACCTCATTCCTTCTTCTCACACTCACTCCTCACTCCCTCACATTCTCTCTTCTATCTCTCATTTTTTCTCACTTTCTTCTATCTCTCATTCTTTCTCACTTTCTCTCTCCCCCTTCTTCATCGCCATTTCTCTATTACTGCACGAGTGTAATGGTAACTATGTAGCAACGCAGCCTGTTTTGCGGTGGCTTACATTGAGAAAGTGTAACCAGAATCAGCAAAGTACAACTGCAGGGTTCCGCCGGGAGTATAACGGATTTCGAATTAATGAATGTGCTGAAAAACCGCACAGATTCCAATGTACGCAGTACAGTATACGCGAAAGCTATACCTTTTATAACTTTTGGTTTTGCGAGGCCGGGTTTTTGAGTGGATAAAAAATGTTGCTAAATATCAGAGTGCAATGCGATTCCTGTACGACTCTGCTGGCCATTTTCAATACAGTATTGGTATGATATGATAAATTTTATCACATCAAATAGAAATTTGAGCTTTTTCTCATGAGAAGAATGAATTTGAAAGAAGATGAAGCTCGATATTGATCAGAAAATTAGCTGGCCGTGTGATTTTTTCTGTTTGTTTTTTTTAATATTGTAACATTTCAATTATTGTATGTCAAAAAGGCTCTTCATGGAGTATTCTGTGAGCTTTTACTTGTGTTTAAATAAATAAATAAATTAGTATGATTTATGGCTTGCAAAGAGCTTGTTATATATACTATCCTAGGTGGTTTCATTTATTAAGGGACCTGACAGGGCCTTATTGAAATCGTGCTGTTGTCCGTCTTTCTGTGCCCTAGCGCTTGAAAATAATATTCTAGGATCTTGAAACTTCGTATATAGCTTCCTCATAGTCCAAGTGGGATCGCTATTGATTTTAGAGTTTGGGATCATTATAAAAATAATTATGATGTAAATTAGATTTCCACTATAAGCTCTAGGTTACGATTCTCCAGAGTGACTCATATAATTCATTATTCACTATAATTAGATAATATAGATATGGAGTCACTGTAGTTTTGGCTGGAGAAAATCAAAACTTTGGCCGCTGATTCATTTTGGATACAAGAAAAATTTGAAGAATATTACGAATATTAAGATTGTGTTTTCATCTTCGATTGTGTAGCAATATTTTCTTAACTTAGTTTAAATCGTGAAATTGGAAAAAGAGAGGAATAATATTGAGGCATGATATATTGAGAGATTTATTGGACAAGAAGATGGAAACTCTTTTTCAAGAGTTTGTATTTTTTGCGAATTGGGAACAAAATGATGTTTATATAAATGTAAGGAGTTAATTTAGTTGTGCCTATCAGCACAACTAAAAAAAATATATTATGCTACGTAGATTTGTCGGGTCCTTGGATACTCCGTTGTATCGGTTCATTTAAATCCTAATTTTATGAGGGTGAATTTGAGGTTTCTATTTGCTAGAATCCATCAACAATATTTTTCGGCTCAAAAGTTTTTATAAAAATGTAAAATTATAAAATATTTTTAGAGTTTCGTTTCAAGTAAAGTTTACAAACTCATAAACAATATTCCAAATCAATTTATTTCAAGTAAGTTCAGTAAAAAGCTTGTTATGGAGTTGAATGTATGGATAGTTTTAAATAATCCTATTGTATTCTAATTATTGATTTTCGACAGAACTTCTCCTAAGTTTGGTGTAGAAGTTTTAGTGTTGACTTATTTTTGGACTGTTAATTTATTGCGGTCTCTTTACATTTTTGTCTCGCCTTTCCATATTCCTTTCTTTTACGTACTCCCTTTCCCCTTCCCTGTTTCCTCAGTTTGTTTTATTGCTTCAGGTTTTTCAATCCTTCTGTCCTATAATTAATTGTAATGGCTAAATATATATCAAACTTTACCTTAGTTTAAACGTTTCCTTAAATTCTTTTCAGAAATTATAATTGTATAACACTCGGCCCCTGCGCACAGGTTTTAACCTTGCAGGGATCTTCCTTATTGTATTTTTAATTTAGTGCTTTTTATATTTAAATTGTATATTCAGATGTATTTCATATATATTCTTATGTTTCTTTTTTGTGAAAAGGATAAATAAATGATTTTGATTTGATTTGAAAAAAAAGTAAACTTTTAAATTAATAGTGTTTAAGTGAGAAGATTAATTTTTTTATTTTTCAAGTGAAGGTTTTTCGTAAATCTTTAATTTTTAGTCTGTGTTAACCTCAATGTTTTAGACAATGTAACATATTTTTGAAGGAAACAGTTTTGGACTTGAGTCTGTTGCGAGTTCAAATTCTTTGTAAATTTGTCACAATAAATAAATAAACAAGTAGAATGAAGACATCTTAAATTCCCGGATAAGTAAATTTATTTGAATAATTGCTATTTTCTGTTATCTTTAACTTTGTAACGTAGCATCTCTCATTATTATCTTATATATTTATTATTGGTAACTGTATGCGGAACACTCCGTATATCAACTAATAAAGGCTCTCGCTTATGAATGATGTCAATTTACACAGCCTGTCTAATCAATCGCTTTCCCCTGAATAACTCACCATTTACTAGCCTGATTGATCTCACATACACACTCCGTTTATCTCTGAGTGAGTTTATTGTTGTGGAATAGGGAAAAGGACAGTGCACACAGACAAGCAAGACAAATAGGCACAGTACACACATTGCTGCAGCCAATGACAGCGCAGGTTAACCGGCACACTCCACTGGTCCTTCTATTCTCTCATCTTGGCAATGTGGGCAATGTATAATCAGGAAATTCCACATCACACGCGTAGGGGGACTCCTTATTATCAGGGATCACTCGATTGTAAAGGTAGCCGCCATTTTCATTTCCCACCTACACCTACCCCACCCCCTCACCTGCTGCTCGTACTTATGAGGGTGCTAATTGAATGGTTACTATCTATCAATTCATTTGAAGGTGTCTCGGAACCCACCTAAAATAGTATGTCCCCAAAACATGGCTCAAATGGCGAGGTGGGACTACCCGTAAGTGTCACCCTACCATTAAAAACTATACACTTTTTATTATTCGAAGGTATCTCTACTGTTTTACGGTTTTACTGTTTTAGCGAATTTCTTCAAATTCAGCTATTACAGCAGGTCGTGATGTGCGACTTTCACCCGGGACCATGATGGAAATTTGTTTTGGAGCCCCCAGAGTACAAAAATCATAGTGGCACAAAATGTTATATATGTAGATATATATATATCTATCTATGTGTCTGATAGCACGATAACTTTTGAAGGAGATGTCCGATTTCCACCAAATTTGGTATACACTTTCCTCTTGTGAATAGCTTGGACAAGTTCGTTAGCCAGGAAAATCCAAAAAGGTTAACCCCCTTTTCGGGGGTATTTTCCCGCCAAAATTAGGGGTTTTCAAGAAAAAAGGGTTGTATTTGAAAATTTTAGTTCTATTGTTAGACTTTAAGATAGAGCTCATGGAGTCAAAAATTTTAAGGTATTGCACTGCCTTCTAGCTCAACAAATTTTCAAGATATCAAGAAAAAACCATTGTTGTCAAAAGCTGTATCTTGCCCTATGGAGTTATTTATTTGGTGCTAAAAAAGTGTTTCAGGAAAAAACTTTAATCTTTTTTTTCTTGACTGTTCCTTATGGTTTTTGAGGCGCTGAATCCGAATTTCAACTCATCCACCTCGAAAAACTTGTTTTGGGGTCCCTAGAGTACAGAACGCTTCGTGTTTTTTTCCAGAAATTAAAAAAATATATAGCCTATAGATATTCATAAATATTTGAAAAAATACAGAAATTCGCTAAGTTTTGCAGGTCCTGCGAAAGGAGTATTCTCTCATCTTACGGTCAAGTGTTGATGAGGAGGATATTCTTGAATATCCTCTTCCAAGATTGGACATTTATATGTTTAAACATCGCTGTTTCATGTAGATATATCACAATCATATCATCGTTATCAAACTGCATTGTATACCCATATCAAAGAATAATTCTTTACTTTAGATTTGTAAAATTCATAGAAAATAATTAGAGTATTTATATTTTTTCAACTATCATAATCTAGAATCCAATGCCCGTTTTCTGAGTCGTTCATTAAGTTTAATGGATCATTAACTCACAGCTGGAGCAATGTTAACCCATTGCTCCAGCTGTAAGTTAATGATCCATTAAACTTAATGAATGACTCAGAAACCGGGCATAAGACTGTTAATTTTGTAATCTACATTAATAAAGTGAATAATCTAATCTGTCAATGAAAAATTAATTTTGTTAGAAAGGTGGACGTTTAAGAGTACTGGCAAGAATGCACATCTAATTATATTATATATTTTTTGTGGTTATACTTATTGTTTGTTTGAATAACTGTTAAGCACAACTCATATCGGCGCACAGATAGTTCTTTGCGGATATGTTGCTTTTCCAATAAAATAATATTGAAATATTGTAATTTATTATAAACATACTTTCAGATATTTCTATAACGATCTGCGTTGTTGATGTCTTTTTAATGTAAATTTAACGACATACAGTCAATTGTAATTGTGAATAAATAATATTTGTACTCACTTTTTACTTAGTACACACAAAGTGAGTACACATATTATTTATTCACAATTAAAATTGACTGCAAGTCGTTAAATTTACAATAAAAAGTTATAATTTAAACGGTATGAACTGTATTTGTTTTGGAAATGAAATTTATTGAGTGATTGATTGATATATAATGAAAGTTTTAATGCTGTCCACTGTATAATGAACTTGATAGAAAGATAGAGTTCTTTCTAGATTGTTGAAAAACCTATTTAAGGCGAACGCTTTCGTAAAAGTTTAGTCAGTCTAGTTTGAAGTTTGTCGAGATAACAAGTGTCAGTATTGATAATTAATTACCGTATATAGTGCCTTCAGTGATAATTCTTTTACCTATCTCTATCTATAAAAGGATGATACCCTGACTCACTCATCAACGCAGAGCCAAAACTACTTGGCCTATGAACTTGAAATTTCGTATGAACAATCCTTACAGGATTTCACCGTGCAATAAGAAAGGATTTTTCAAAATTCGCAATTTTAGGGGTGTTTTTAGGGGGTTAAAGTTTTGCCTATGCAAAGCACGGGTACATGGCTAGCTAGCTTACTGGGATCTTTTAATCATATGGAAAATAATTTGAAATTTTTCGATCTGCTGTACCGTAACCCACGTGGGTTACAGCTGTACACGCTGTTTCGATGGACACGCTGTTTGTGTGTTTTGCAAATCATCATTCTAAAAACAACGTCTGTCTATCAAACCGGTAAACGTATATGTTTGCCAATCATCTGTAATGGTCATGCTTTTTCAGTGCTCAGGTAATTTTTTGGGCATACGGGATTATACTGACTTTAACCAATAACAAATGTTTAACACATGTTTTTTTGTGATCAAATAAAAATTGAATATTCGAAATAAGGAAATTCGAATATTCAATTTGTTTATCAAGTTTAGACAGTTTAAAAATTGTAACGTCTTCACAAATTATTCCAGTTTAATAAAAATTATTGAGTACTGGCAATACCTCCTAACAAAAAAAAAATGTGTTCTAGATAACAGGTGATATGAAGTTGAACCTGAAAAACGATTCAGGCAGTTTTTCTATCTCATGGATATTCATCTTACTCTTTGTTATTGAATCAGGCCATTTTACTATCTTAGTACAAAGTGAAAAGTATCAATCGTTATAGCTATAAAAGTAATATTGTTAACTGTGAGTATCTAGAATTTGGGAGGTGGCGAATAATAAAATCAAGGAGAATTTTTATGAGAACGCAGCAACGCGCGTCGGGCCAGCTAGTTGAATATATACGAGTGGACTATACTAATACGGTAGCTATTATTGTGTTACTGACTTGTGATACGTAAGTTTAATTGTTTTTTTTCGCCGTTCTTCGTGAATTATTGGACAGTTTATTGAACAGTTATTTAATATTAGATCGGCCTTTTAACATTTAGTGATTGATTTTTGTAAAGTACGGTAATATTGAAAACTCTTTATTAGTTGAACAATATCGATTTATCTGTTCTGATTTCTTCATTTTTGTGTTTGACATTACTGATCAGTGCGTGTTGTGGATTATTTGTGTAAATAAGTGCGAGTGAAAAATTTAAGTGTTGCCAGCTTCATTTTAGAGATAGAACCCGTAACAATATCCATTAATCACCAACTCTACACAGAAATATTATCCACCATATCACTTTTCAAAATAATTTCACACATGGACATTATAGAAGGCTTACAGTACACATGTTGGACGACATATTATTCTCAACTCAACTCATGCAATAAAGCAATAAAACTAACTACTTATATCACACACCACAACCACAATCAACGATCCATATAACAATTGCACAAGACACAAATCATTTTCCAAAAAAGATTTGACTCATAAGACCGCGAATAATTTTTATTACAGGATGCTCATGGTGGAACGAAACCAGCAAAAGTAACCTCCAACCACCAACAAGCATGATTCACAATTAATTTATCATCATCCGACCTTGAAAGTTTCAATCATGGTTGAAATGCATCTATAGGTATATTTGATTCGTGTCGAATGCTTTCTTATATAGTTGACGGGTGAGATATATAGTTATATATCTTAGTTAACCGGCCGGGTGCGTCTACGCATCACAAAAGCCGGACCCTTTCCACGGTTCTTGCCCACAAATACGAGGCTCACGCCAAATGTACCGAGACGTGAATCTTTTTTGATTCTAAATCACCCCAACACACCGGCGTGGCTCTAAATAATGTTGAGTTGCCCTCTCTGTAGCCTATAAACGACTTCTCATCCATGTTGTAAGCTGTGTCTATTATTTGTGAACCGCTAGGAAACTTACATTATGAAGTTTGTATGATGACGTCACATGGGTTAACATCTGCTCGGACAACTACGATAAATTGATGTCAGTTAGATCGCGTGCTGGTGATTTACGTACGGGCAGCATTCGTTGATATGAGTTGGGGTAGGTCTGCTGCGATGAGGGGACTTCGAGAAAATCTTCTAAATCTTTTAGAATGAGAATAATATTGAAGAGATGGTGATTAGTGAAAAAAATTTCCTACAAATGGGGCCTATTTCACAAAGCTACAAGTATGTAGCTGACAGATAAATCTTCAGAAGTTTGTAAAAAAACGTGGTTACAAGTGTTTCACAAAAGCAGACTTGTAGACTTGTAATTACAAGCGAATTCTCACAAGTCTACAGGCGATTCGCCTGTTACAGACAAGTCTACTTAGGTAACTAACAAGTGTAGATTACAAAATTGTAACCAACACTTGTGCGTAACTAAGAATTTTCTACCAAGATAGAAAAGTAGGTGAGCTCGTTTACAAGTGTGGAAGAAGCATAAAAATAACCTATGTACTTGGTTACTGAGGTGTATTTGACCGATATTGCAATAAAATCACAATAAACTCCTTAATAATAACCTACTCTTTAGCTGACAGCGCATGGGATCGGTGTGTTGGGTGCATTAGTATTCGCCCTATGTTATTTAATAAATTTTCCCTTTTGACCGATGACATTCGAAAACGTTCATTGAACTCATAAGCTGATTCAAAATTGAATTAATTCTATCTCTAATCTCTCTTCTTCTATTTTGAACTGGCTCATCCTCATCTGAAGAAGAAGATGATGATGAAGTAAAAAGCATTTACACTTAAATGTTATTGACATAAAGAATATGATGACATGAAGAATAATTATACTTTTTACTTTTTATAGAAAACATGAAGAATTGTTGACATCGTACTTATGAATAGATTGAGATTTTCCATGGATTCAAAATTGAAATTTATTCAGTATCAAAAAGTTTTTTGAAAATACCTTGGCTCATTATCAAAGAGAAGATGGTGTTAAAAAGCATTTTCCTACAACTGCTCGTAAAGTAGTTCTTTACGTACTGAAAACTAATTGTAAAATACCTCTTTACTGCTCAGCAAGCGGTAAAGTACTTTACGCTCGCCAGCTGTTTTCTTTACGCTTCTGTTTTGATTTTGATGTCTTCTCATTGGTGGATCACGGAATCTGTGAAATTCACATAACCTCAACAATGGCGAACGCTAACCAAATCCGCGCACGGTCTGTGATGTTACAAACTACAAGCTTTTATTGTGTTGGAATCCAGAACTTCAGTTGTAGGAAAAATATTGTATGTAATTCGCGCGTGAAGCTTCTTTATTGCTCTCGCAAAATTACTGCGCTCCGCTGTGCGTCGCGCAGTAAATGTTTTGGCTCGAGCAATAAAGTCGCGCTTCACGCTCTTAATACATAAATAACTATTTCACTTCGAATATAGGTTATACTTTTCCAATAAAAACATTGTAGCTGACAAGTGTAACCAACCATGGTAGCTAACAAGTGTTTCATGTATTTCACCTGTAGCGAAAAATTGTAGCATATTCTCTGTGAAACGCCTGTAGCCTAAAATTGTAATTACAAGTGCCTGTTACGAACAATTGTTACAAACAGGACTAGTAGCTTAGTTAAATAGGCCCCTGCTCGTAAAGTAGTTCTTTACGTACTGAAAACTAATTGTAAAATACCTCTTTACTGCTCCGCGAGCGGTAAAGTACTTTACGCTCGTCAGCAGTTTTCTTTACGCTTCTGTTTTAAGTTTGATGTCTTCTCATTGGTGGATCATGGAATCCGTGAAATTCTCATAACTTCAACAATGGCGCACGCTTACCAAATCCGCACACACTTGAATCTGTGATGTTACAAACTACAAGTTTTTATTGTGTTGGAATCCAGAAATATTGTACGTAATTCGCGCGTGAAGCTTCTTTATCGCTCTCGCAAAATTAATGCGTTCCGCTATGCGTCATGCAGTAAATGTTTTGGCTCGAGCGATAAAGTCGCGCTTCACGCTCTTAATACATAAATAACTATTAAAAATATCAATCAGGGACCTGAGTAGCGACCTTAATTTGCACAGCGACAATAACTGAAGGGGTTTTTATTTCAATATTAAATATTATGATATTTTCATAACTAATATTTTATATGAAACAATTACCAATAATTTCTTCCAGCTATAAATTCCCAACAAAACATAAAATGATAATACTCTACATACTACATTTTTCCGGTAAATTTTAATTGAGAATGAATGATATTTTTACTTACTTCAGGACAAACGTTTCGTGTCATGGAGAATCGAACAATACATCACAATATCAATCAATGGATCTCAATATCACTTAATAAATCCCATTTTCAATCTTTGACTCCTCAACTTCCAATGACGTTTTTTATTAAGCTCCCAGATTTCAGATCAGATTCGCAATAAATCCTCTCCAATCAATTCAATGCTCCGCTGTTGTTCTGTCTAGCTTTTATTGTTTTTATAGCAGAATCTTGTGCACTATTGTGAAGTATAGCCGTGTTTATCAGGAATCAGGAGTCGTCGTTCATAGTCAGAGTCGGGGAATGAAGATAAAAATGGGATTAACTGACGTTACAAAATCGTGCGATGCGTTTTCACTTGCAGGGTGGCGCATGGCTTAACTGGATTGAGCAGGAGGCATCTAGAAAAGATGTTGACTGCTGAAGGCCTCTGCGACCTTTATAGGTTAGCACTTAAATTTTACTGCTTCGGAGCATTTTATTGCCAATTTATAGCCGTGCCGACCGTTTCGCTCTATAGAAGGGCACTAACGTTTTCTCAATTGCTCGCTCGCCTAGCTCCCTAGCATGCCGCCTTCCTGTCTGTTTTAACGGCTAGTTCGACCTGTGCTTCTCTCCATTGTGGAGAGTGAATGGACGAGATCTATAGGTAAATCCACTACAATATGTACTTAGCAGCGAGCGCCAATTGAAGGCCTGGGCAACTGAGTATTCAATTAGTTGAGTATTGATCATGATAGCTGGGTTCGCTCTGCACGTATTATGGAAAGATCTTTTCGTCATACTCGTACATATTCACCATTTAACTGAGCATTGAATCGAGGCGGTGAACGTCTGTCTACAGAGAGAACAGCTGATTTTCATTACCGCATCCTTTTTTTTTTTTTTTTTTTTTTTTTTTTTTTTTTTTTTTTTTTTGAGGATGAAGCCCACATAGGTCTGAGACCTGTGCGTGGGTAATGAGTTGGATAATAATAATAATAATAAGCGTATGGCTTTTAATGGTGGGGAGACCCTTACGGGTAGTTCCACCTCGCCGTTTGAGCCATGTTCCGTGAACATGGTGGACCTACAATTTTAGGTGGGTTCCGAACCACCGGGTAAGTGATAATAAAGCTTATAACATCAAGTCATTGAAGCACGGTCACCCATCCAAGCGCAGTCTTGAGCGGTCGTGACTGAACATCACGATCACTTGAACACCACGCTCACCGCATGAAATTGAGTTGGATGATGGTAATTGATGAGTTGGACCTACAGTTTTAGGTGGGTTCCGAACCACCGGGAAGTGATTTTTCCATCGCGGTAATGGATATTACCGCATTCCAGCTAATTCAGAATTACTGCTTTTCCAGCAGCTGATCTCAGACGAATTTTTAGTATTTCACTGCTGTGAAAAAATATCGTACGTAACTCGTCCGGGAAGAGTAACGTAATATACTATTTCCTACAATGACCCAAATAAGTGTCTATTTTTTTTAACTAGCTGTAGCATGCAAACTAGTCTATTCCTGCACCAGTGCGGGAATAGTATATTACGTTACAAGTGCAGGAAATGGTGTTAACCATATGAGAATGATAAGTTAACGCACGAGAAAAAGTCGAGCGCGGTATTATCATATGAGTATGATAAACATCTTCCCGGACGAGTTACGTACAATACTTTTCATCATACTAGTCTAAAATATAAAAAATAAACTTTAGCAAGTACAACAAGCATCATCAAACATAAACTCAAAATCCATCACAACATAAAAATACTAAATATTCTTTTGAGATCAGCTGTTTTTCCAAATTCTGAAATTCTGGAATGCGGCTATGTCATGGCCGACTCTAGTGACAGCCATGGTAAAGCTGGGCATTCACGTTCAAACTTGCAGTACCACTTGCAGTACTGCTAGTAGTACTGCTAGATGGATAGTCGACTCCACTCACGCTCCTACTTGTAATCCAACTTTATTCCTAGTCAGCTATGAGCATCGCTCTTGAGCCGAAAAATGGAACCGAAGTTGCCCGATGTTGCCCGAACTTACCCGAAGGTCAAGCACTGACTGAGATAAGTTGGACGACTTTGATCCGACTCCCCCACACACGCTCCAACACCGTCGATATTCAGAAGTCGTCCCTCTAGTCGTCCATCTACAATTCCAACCATCCAAGCCCATTCACGTTCCGTTTTCGGATCCAACCTTGGAGGTTGGACTGCAAGTGGTACTACAAATCGGAACGTGAATGTCCATTACCGCACTGAAAACGGATGCGGTAATGAAAATCAGCTGTTCTTCCTGTAAACAGACGTTTACCAGCTCGATTCAATGCTTGGTAAAATAGTGAATATGTACAAGTATGACAAAAAGTAAATTCCAGTGCGCAAAAATACTTTTTCTATACAGTGACCCGAAAAAGTGCCTATTTTTGCACTAACTGTAGCACTCAAAATAGTCTATTCCGGCACCAGTGCGGGAAAGTAAATTCCAGTGTGGGAATAGCTATTTGTGTAACTAGAGTGCAAAATAGCGTTTTTCTGCATCGACAGTTTTTTTTCACAAGCCGAAGGCGAGTGAAAAAAGTTTCTTGAGTGCAGAAACAATACTTTGCGCTCGTATTACACATTAAATTTTTCCTACAGTAATGTATAAAGTAATTTAAACAGAACAAAACAGGACATACATAACCTGACAATTCCGCACATAACCTATCTTTGAATCAAATCGATTTCAACAACAACTACAACGACTATTTCGCAGCTGAAGCAGAGTAGCCAACCTATTTTTGAATGCAGAATTGGGAAACTGCGTATTACATGCTCACTATTTTGTGTTGTTGGGTTGCAAATCTGGAGTGCGGAAAAGTACTTTCCCGCACTGGAATTTACTTTCCCGCACTGGTGCAGGAATAGACTATTTTGCATGCTACAGTTAGTGCAAAAATAGGACCTTTTTCGGGTCACTGTAGGAGAAGTACTCTTCCGCACTCCAGATTTGCAACCTAACAGCACAAAATAGTGTGCATGTAATACACAGGTTCACTATTCTGCATTCAAAAATAGGTTGGCTACTCTGCTTCAGCTGCAAAATAGTTGTTGTAGTTGTTGTTGAAATCGATTTGATTCGAAGATAGGTTATGTGAGGAATTGTCAGGTTATGTATGTCCTGTTTTGTTCTGTTTACATTACTTTATACATTACTGTAGGGAAAATTTAATGTGTAATACAAGCGCAAAGTATTATTTCTGCACTTGAGAAACTTTTTTCACTCGCCTTCGGCTCATGAAAAAAACTGTTTCTCTTGATGCAGAAATATGCTGCTTTGCACTCTAGTTACACAAATAGCTATTTCCACACTCCAGATTTACAACCTAACAACACAAATAGTGAGCATGTAATACGCATTCAAAAATGCATTAAAAAATGGGTTGGCTACCCTGCTTCAGCCACACAAAAAGCGAGCTTACAGTCAGCTGTAGTTGTTATCGAAATCGATTTGATTCGAAGACAGGTTATGTGAGGAATTGTGAGGTTATGTATGTTTTATTTTGTTATGTTTTTATTACTTTATACATTAATATAGGAAAACTTTAATCTGTAGGCCTATTATGAGCCCAAAGTATTGTTTCTGCACTCGAGAAACTTTTCGCTTTAGTTACACAAATTCACGTGATATTTTTGATTCATAGCTTTTTAAAGAAAGGTGACCATTAGTTTGACGATCATCACCCATTTTATTTACTCCATTGAAATAAGATAGCGTAACTTACGGCGTACACTAGGTATTCATGAAGTGTACTAAGAGTAAAAATAGTACACCTTATGATAACTGAGAAAATGAGAGTATAACTCAGCAACCACCAATTTTTTATACTTAGTTTCTCTTTGGAAACGCATTGACGTATTCATTTTTTCATTATTAACTGTACTTAATTATATTATTCTTTCACAATATGAAATTTGAATCTGCTTGAAAAATAATTTTATCAATGCAGGCTGCTCTGGTTTGGTTCGATAGTCTAGTTCTTGTATGATATAAAATCTTTAAATAAATTTATTTAATTCTGTGCAGAAATCTATTTCATTCGGTCAGTTCTATCTCCTGTCTATACAATACTTTAGCATTCCATTACATTTTTCCCCTCCTTTTTTATATTTTCCTAATAAATTTCTTATTATTCTTGAACATAATATCCATAAAATATTCTTAAAAGTAGCCACCTTTTCGATCAGCAATGTAAAAAGTACTGTAAGTTTTTGAACTGATAGCCCAAGTAACTTTGCCCAGTATTTTCAGTCAAAGTTCAGTAGCTCTTTGCCATAAAAGTTCAATCACTTGGTAGTACTCGAGTTCAAGGTCAAGGGCTTTAAAGTGGAAGAGAGTAGGCTTTCAAGTTTCAACTGGGTACTTTATTAGTCACGTGCCGGGTCAATATCACGGAGGTTGTACAGCGTAGAGAGGAAGTAAAAATGAAGTGAAAATGCTGCACTCTAGGTTTGAGAGTTTCCCGTGATTTTTTCCTGTGATGTAAAGGGAAAACTAGGATTTTAAAAAGTAGACGAAAATTAACCAACCTAGTTGCTGTTAAAGATTGGTCGGCTTTTTCGGCTAAATACGTTGTTTTTATATTTGTTATTTCGGGTTGTTTTAGAATAGTTTCATTTCATTTTATTTTTGAGTGGTGTAATATCACTATTCCCATAATATCCATTATTAATAATTTATGTCACTACTTCATCAAAATATGCCAATTTTCATTATTTATTGATTTACCAGTTTTATTTCTATTATCAAACAATTATTCATTTACAAAAATCAATCAATAACTTTTTTACAAAAATTACAATCATTCAATGGTCCCGCTAAATCATACTAGGCTTTTCAGCAGGTGCCTGTACTGTAAGACATTACAGAATTCCTTTATAATTCTTCAATACTCTAATCTTCACTACTTCATTATTACTATATCACTTTTTCACATTTTTCTCATGCTCATTTTTCACTTCACCAATATGCCAATTATGTATGTCAATTTCAGCAAGATGTTTTGTTAGTGGAATATATTATTTTTTCACATGATAATCTACTCTTGTACTCTACTAAAGTGTTCAATAATTATATCTACGTTAATCATATCAATCCTCCACTAAGTGCAATATCCACTACACCAATAACCGGTTATGCAACTCCATAGTGATCAAAGTGGATACTTGGTATTCTATTAGTAGGTAAATTAGGTATTACTCTATAGGAATTATTTTCAGGATTCAGGTGTGTTTATTTTATTAGTGGAGCATGTAAATTTGAACTAGAGATACTTGAGTGCTTTAGAATCTTTATTGCGCGATATTCGGGTAAATTTCTTCATTGAGTTGATCTGGTATGTTAGTGGTGAATGTGAATTCAAAACGTAGATTTTGAGGTCCTCAACTTTTTCGAACTTTTTCCGAATATTCCTAAGCTGTATTTTTAATAGTTCTGTATTGCCATCTCTCACAGGTTTTTTACCTCGAGATGCATGTTTCCTAACAAAATACTAATATTATTGTAATTCTGTACTTTATTTATTATTTTTTAATCAAATGTTATAATTGTACATTCAACCAGGGCATTTCAATTGTCAATTAATACTATGATATCATCTAGTTTGTACTCGTAATATAATTTTTAATTTCAAATATTCGATTATTGTACTGCTTGGATGTTTTGTATTTGCTGTATTTGTAAAGAAACAATTAATATTTCAATTATTTCAAATATCACTAAGAATCAGAATTAATTAATAGAATTTTGGCAACATTGCAGTCAAACTATGAAATAACATGTAAATATGTGCCATAGTGAGTAGAACTCCATTAATAAAAGATATTCCATCTTTTATGCAAGTGAATTTTATCATTAGATGGACTTTGTGTATTAGTGGTATATGTGAATTTGAAATAAATATACTTAAGTGCTGTATTATCTTCATTTCAACGATATTTAGGGAAGTGATAGCCGTGAGTTGTAGCAGGTATCTGTTCAATCAGATAGAGATAAGCTACGTTCTCCTAGGCACTCTTTGTGAGGGTGACCGATTAGATTGGCCATCAAAAAATACTCTGTTCTCCACTATAGAATTAATTCCCGGTGTTTCGGAACCCACATAAAACAGTAGGTCCAGCTTATCAATCACAATAATTTTACTCATTACCCACGCACAGGTCTCAGAGCTAAGTGGGCTTCATCCTCCAAAAAAAAACAATATCCCGATGGATTTTTTCATTAGGTATACGAGTGATGTAAGTGAATTAAAACTAAAGAGCTACAGTACGCAATCAGTACAGAGTATAGTACGCAGTATACAATCCAGTACGCTACCTTCTCTATCCTCAAAATATCTATCCTTCAATGAACTATTCACTACTTCCATCCAAAATATCTCTCAAACCACAACCTGTTGGATCATCATTCTCACTTCATACACATTCAGAATTGGCATCCTAATCTGAACACCTCCTCTGCCTACTATGAGCTAATACTGGAAGTGTGCTTAATGAGTTTATGGAGGTGCGAACTTATCACTCAACGTGGGAAGTGATAGTTGGTGGGGGGGAGCTAAAAAAGGGGTGGGGGTTGGAATTCAACATTCATCACCCTTTCCGCGAGGGGGAAGGGGAAAGGGGGCCATGTCAGCCAATGTCACTGCTCAGCTCTCGGCTTAGACTTGTTTCGTCGTTTATCTTCAAAATCTGAGTCTTTGCCTGTCACACTTTCATCTATCATCCGTGTTTCTGCTGTGTCTGTAATTCTTGACTTTTGAGGTGTTTGATGATGGAAGGGAAGAGAGATGAAGAATGCATTTTTGAAGTGGTAGAGTGTGATGGAGAGATTCCATATTTGATGTGAGGAAGGATAGATATGGATTAGAAAATATGGATTCGATTGGTATTAGGCGGTGCTGGTGGCGCAGATGGTTGGAGCGCTTCTCTGCGATAAAATTAGGCTCTGCCTGGCTTGTTTCCTGCAGCCTTAGGTTCAAATCTCATTCAGCCATGAATGTTTCCCATTATACACCTATTCACCTCATTACCCACGCACAAGTCTCCAGACTTATGTGGGCATCATCCGCAATAAAATAATAAATTAGGAGAGCTGAAATTTACTTTGATTACTTTATTTGTGTAAATTTACATATTATTTCAAATGTTGGTTCTGAATGGTTTAGATGTCTATAAAACATTGCTAGAGTATTATGTGGTTATAAAAGTTGATAAAAGAGAAAGTGTATTAATACTATAAATTTTTGTAAATATTTCATTCTTTTATTAATTTTATTTCGCTTTTATGGCTTCATTGGATCACTTACGTCAATCTTTCCCTCGATCTCCTTGATGAGTTATTTTTCCTTATATTTCATTATATTACTAAATTCATAATTAAAAAATTGAACGAGAAGAAGAGGTTGCCCACTCCACTAGAATGAGGAAAAAAATAAAATGCATAAGGTTGAGGAAAATGGGAGCTGAAGTCTCTCAATACTTGAAGACACCCAGCAGTTATCAAGAAAAGGGTTGTAGGTTGTGGTTGAGGCGGTGGCAGTGATGGCAGAAGGCAGAAGGTGAAGAAGAACATTGCTTAATGAGACGATACTTATTTAGGCCTCGACTGGAAGTGGCTTATTGGAGGTGGCAAACCCTCCCCCCCCCACCGTGAGTCGTTAACCCTCTTATACAAAATTTTGCGGCCCGCCAATCTTCAGCCCCGGAACTCAAAATAGATTGTCGCCGCTTGTGGAGTGAGTGGCGCCGAGTGGATGAAGGATGCTCTGAGCGCTGATTTTCAGGCCTGATCGAAAACTGGAAGGGTGGATGTCAATTTTCTGCCTCCTTTCCTCTTTCCCCCCCCCCCACTTGTTTCCCCCATCATTTCCACTTGTACCTCTTTATCTCCCACTTTGCCATGTCTTCCACCTCAAATCTAACCCCTCCACTCTTACCTTCCACCATATTCAACCTGTTCCTCCTAGTTTCTCCCGTATTTCATTCGTTTGTAATGTCTTTCTTCCTTCATATTATGTTCCTGCTCTAGTCCTATTTCCTTTATCTTTGTTTTTCCACCTTTCTCATTTCTTACCTCTCTCTAGTTATTTTCAACTTATTCCCCCTAATTTTCACTTGTTTCCCCAATATTTTATCGGTTCTTAATATCTATCTTCCGCTATATTTCCGTCCTCCTGAGTGTGAGCACTCATTTGAAGAAAATAGTAAATTTATCATGAATAAAGTAATCTAATCTAATCCTCCTCATCTATTGTCACTCTCTTTATCCTCACACTTCTTTATTGGACAATATTCAACGTAGTCACCTAATTTTTACTTGTTTCCATGGTATTTCATCAGTTCTTCACCTCCTAACTCCTCTTTATCATTCCCTCTCCATCCCTATTCACTTCCTTTAAATCCCAACTTCCCTCCTCCTCTATCTTCAAATTATTTCCCCTAGTTTCCACTTGTCCCCCTCTTTTCTTCAGTTCTTCAAGTTTGTCTCCCCCACATCTTCTTCCTCCACTCCCATTTGCTTCCTCTGAATCCCCCACTTCTATCCTCTATCATTTCAAAATTATTCCCTCCCCTAATTTTCACTCGTATTCCCCCATATTCCATCAATTCCCCCTCAGCAGTTTCGGCCATTACTGTTTTACCGCACTTCCATCCTGTTTATCGTCAGATAATTTATCCATTTAAGTCTGAGGTAAACTTTGGAGCCCTCCTAAACAACGCTGATGGGGTATTGAATTTTGTCTAATCAAATTCAATTTTATTTGATGATTTTTGATTTTTAAAAAAATAATTATTCTAATAATTTTTAGGGGAACAGGATAATTTTGTTGGTATGATTGTTTGTTAATGTTAGGCCTTATATAAATTGAGAAAATATATATAGTAATAATTTAAAGATTCAATAACAGCACCTGTCTGAAGCTGCTTTCACATCTAAAGACACTCAATGTATCAGACATGCAATGTATCAACACATAATAATTATGTACAATCATAAAAACTATTGTACTCTACAGACATGTGACACAATATGTCACATGTCTATTGATGTCTGTAGAAAGTCCAATAATTATTATAATTCACAGACATCCACAGACACGTGACATAATATGGACTATGTGACAGATTATGTCACATGTCTAGGGATGTCTGTAGGCTCCAATAATTATTATAATTGACAGACATCCACAGACATGTGACATAATATGGATTATGTGACAGATTATGTAACATGTCTATGGATGTCTGTGGAAAGTTCAATCATTATTATAATTTACAGACATGTGACATAATATGGATTATGTAACAGATTATGTCACATGTCTAGGGATGTCTGTAGGCTCCAATAATTATTATAATTGACAGACATCCACAGACATGTGACATAATATGGATTATGTGACAGATTATGTAACATGTCTATGGATGTCTGTGGAAAGTTCAATAATTATTATAATTTACAGACATGTGACATAATATGGATTATGTAACAGATTATGTCACATGTCTAGGGATGTCTGTAGGCTCCAATAATTATTATAATTGACAGACATCCACAGACATGTGACATAATATGGATTATGTGACAGATTATGTAACATGTCTATGGATGTCTGTGGAAAGTTCAATAATTATTATAATTTACAGACATGTGACATAATATGGATTATGTAACAGATTATGTCACATGTCTAGGGATGTCTGTAGGCTCCAATAATTATTATAATTGACAGACATCCACAGACATGTGACATAATATGGATTATGTGACAGATTATGTAACATGTCTATGGATGTCTGTGGAAAGTTCAATAATTATTATAATTTACAGACATGTGACATAATATGGATTATGTAACAGATTATGTCACATGTCTAGGGATGTCTGTAGGCTCCAATAATTATTATAATTGACAGACATCCACAGACATGTGACATAATATGGATTATGTGACAGATTATGTAACATGTCTATGGATGTCTGTGGAAAGTCCAATAATTATTATAATTGTACATAATTAGTATGTGTTGATACCTTACATGTCTGATACGTTGAGTGTCTTTAGATGTGAAAGCATGTTATGAGTCCAGACGAATGCACTTTAAATCCGTTCATAGAGCCCTACTTCTGACAATAGATCTCAGATTCTCCTAGAGAATAGTGGACACGACTGCTAATCATTGTCTGACATGATACGATACGTGTCGGGCAGATTACTTTGCATGTCTGTTGGTGTGGATACTCTAATGCAAATCCATGGAAAGTTATGCCCTGTCTGATACGTTACGTTGAGTACACAAGAACTCGCTGTACACGTTGTAAATGTGAACGCAGCTCAAAGTGTGGACCCCTTTTGAGATGGAGACCTGCTGAAATGAATTGTTTTATCAGGTCTCAAGGAGTAAATAAATAAATATAATTTTATTGTCATTAAGTTCTTTGAACAATAGACAACGTCAAATACAAATAAAATAGATTTACAATATTAATTTTATACACAAATGAGTGTTGTAAGCATTGGATCTGAACGTCTAAACCCGAAACCTGCCAAAACTGGGGGAAAATTTCCAGTTCCATCTTAGTCAGGTTTCTACTGAATTACATTTAGTATGATCATTATATTAGACAAGCATTTTTTTCTAGTAATATTCAGAAAACAATTAGACAGTGAATTATAAGAGCTTTTCTTGATGAAGATTTTCATTGCCATCATTTATACCCATAGAAACTGAAGACTCGAGCACAAACCCAGTGTCAGCTATTTACATTTCTGTGTTATGTACTTCAAAGTTTGTCATAAAATATTTCGACTGTCTCGGAGATAGAAAAGCGTGAATCTCAGAACCGGAAGCGAATAGGAAACGAATGAATAAGTGAAGAGAAGAAACCGTTGAAAGAGGGGAGGTGAGTGAAGTTGTGGGGTGGAGAGTGGGAGAGGTAGAGGAGTGAACAGACTTCACTATGAAGAGTGAAGTGGAGTCAACTAATGCAAAGACACGGCTTTCCTTTGATCTGCCAGTGTTTTACATTCTTATTGGTGTTTCCCAAGTCAGTGGCGGCTGGTCCTGACACCACGTACAGGTTGTAGGGGCGGAGTGATTGTGAGGGGGGTTTATTTCAAGAGGGTGGTTTTTGGGGGGGATGGTTTGAAGACGAGTGTGCCAGACTCATAAAATATGCAAACGTCCAAAGTTTGTCTCCAGATGGGTGGCATTGAGTTCAATGTCGTTGCATTTTCTCTCTCACTTGCTCCTCTTTCTTGGAACATGCTGTTCATACCAAAATGAGTCATGTTCAAAGAATGAGACATCTGAAGATGGAGAGTGGGTTTGTGGTCTGGAGGTCTCTGTCCATTACTGAGGTTTGTGTGGACTGTTGATAGCTTATTGAAGAGTTGCTGAGGGAAAACATAATGAATTGATTTGAATTGAATTGAACAGAAATTATATCAATAAATTGAGTTCAATTGGATAAAACATTATCATTTCACAGAAGTGCCAAAATACTACTTGAAGAATAGAATTATTAAGATTTTTTGAACTTACAATTATACCTCAAAAATGTTCATTAATTCCACATTTGACGCTTCTCCCGGTTTGGCCTACATGTCAAGCAATAGAATTATTAAGATTTTTTGGACTAACATTGTAATGTCATCAATAAATATTTATGAATACACCAATTTCCATTAAATAATTGAATGAATAAAATTATGATTACAGTATTACGAAATTAAACAAGCATTATTTTCTAAGAATAGATCAACAACAATTTAAATGTTAATTATGATAAAAATTATCATGCTCATCATTACAATCCCCACATTTCAATTTGTAATCCCTACTCTGGTTTCAAACTTCAATTTATTTATTTATTGTAAAAAAGTTACAATGAATATGAAGGCGCAAAAGTCCAAAACTGCTCTGTTTAAAAATTTTGAATATGTTATGCTGCTCAAAAAATTGAGGTTAATTCCAATGCTTAACATTTCACCAAAATACTTCACTCCAAAAATAATAAAATGATTCCTTTTCCCTTGAAGGCAATTAATTTGAAATTTCACTCAAAGCGGGACCACTAAAAACCATAAATAATAGTAAATTGTGATGGAAACTTTCAAGCCAAAAAATACTGTTTCGTCGCTATAATGAGCTGCATATCCCCGCTATGTCTGAGTAGGCTTTAAAATAAGCGTAATTTTGAAAGCTGTATCGAAATACATTCTCCCTCAAATCTTTAACTTGTCAGATACATTCTTTTGAAGTGTATTTTCTAGTGACAATTGGCCCGTTTCAGACAGGTTTCACCTGCAACAGGTGACCTATCTTGTTCACTTGACATAAATACATTGAATTAAATGATAATGGCTATTTGTATAACTAGAGTGAAAAGTGGGTTTGCTCTGCACCGAGAGAAACAGTTTTTTTCACGAATCGAAGGCGAGTGAAAAAAGTTTCTCGAGTGCAGAAACCATACTTTGTGCTAGAATTACACATTACATTTTTCCTACGGTAACTTATAATAGCTATTTGTGTAACCAGAGTGCAAAATAGCGTTTTTCTGCATAGAGAGAAACAGTTTTTTTCACGAGCCAAAGGCGAGTGAAAAAAGTTTCTCGAGTGCAGAAACAATACTTTGCACGCAGAATCCTCGCAGAAACAATACTTTGCACTCGTATTACACATTAAATTTTTCCTACAGTAATGTATAAAGTAATTTAAATGGAACAAAACAGGACATACATAACCTGACAATTCCTCACATAACCTATCTTCGAATCAAATCGATTTCAACAACTATTTCGCAGCTGAAGCAGAGTAGCCAACCTAGTTTTGAATGCAGAATAGGGAACCTGCGTATTAGATGCTCACTATTTTGTGAAGTTAGGTTGCAAATTTGGTGTGCGGAAAAGTATATTCGCGCACTGGAATTTACTTTCCCGTACTGGTGCAGGAATAGACTATTTAGCGTGCTACAGTTAGTGCCAAAATAGGCACTTTTTCGGGTCACTGGAAAAAAATCTTCTATATTTTAAATGATTTGAAAAACACTTCGAATATGATACAATGTCTTTTCAGCTGGGTGAATAAACCGGTTACTTGACTGCCGAATGAGTGTGCAAAACGAGAGAACACCATTTGTACGACTGTAGTTTTGACCGACCTAGTAAACAATGGTCATCTTCGTATGAGGTGGTTCAGTCACATATAGCCAGGTTAGGTTAGGTTTGGTTAGCTAGCGGAAGGTCGATCAACCTGTTAGGTTGTTCTAAAGGATACCACCCGTGTAAAACAAGGCATAGGTTTGGATTCTGAAGTTGAAATGCTGTGAAACATTTAAAGTCTGTTCTATTCTTATATTCGATGATAATAATTCAGTCCAGACAAATGAATCTATTATTTAAAATTTAAGTTACAATTAGGTAATTGCCCATCAAAAATGTATCAAGTAACGAAATTCAAGAGACAATCCACTAAGGTTTTGATTCTGTAGTTAAAATGCTGTAACGATTTTAAGTCTCTTAATAAGCCTTTTAAGTCTGTTCTATTCTTATAATCGATGATAGTGATTAAGTCCGGACAAATGAATGTATTATTTAAAATTTGAATTACAATTAGGTAATTGCTCATCAAAAATGTATCAAGTAACGAAATTCAAGAGACAATCCACAAAGGTTTTGATTCTGTATTAAAATGCTGTAAAGATTTCAGCATTTTAAGTCGGTTCTATTCTTGTATTCGATGATAGTGATTCAGTCTGGACAAATGAATCTATTATTTAAAATTTAAGTTACAATTAGGTAATTGCCCATCAAAAATGTATCAAGTAACGAAATTCAAGAGACAATCCACAAAGGTTTTGATTCTGTAGTTAAAATGCTGTAAAGATTTTAAGTCTCTTAATAAGCCTTTTAAGTCTGTTCTGTTCTTATAATCGATGATAGTGATTAAGTCCGGACAAATGAATGTATTATTTAAAATTTGAATTATAAGTACGTAATTTCACATTCAAAATGTATTAAGTAACAAAATTCAAGAGACAACAATATCATAATAAACGCAAATAAGCCTCAGCTATTCCACGCTATAGCCTTGTTATGTTTTGTCTCTCTGTACCTTGAGTGGATACAATTCCAGCAGTATCCTCTGCGGAACGTTTTAGGGAGTTCCAATCCCTGTGTGCTCTGAGAGAGTGCTAAAAATATGGATCGTTGCGAATTGTCAAGAGAGCTCAGTGCTCGAGTTTGACTCGTTTTTGGTGCGAAGGGCTCCCATTTGCTGTTTCAGCTTTTCTCACTGCTCCTTATTTCGCCTATTCAGTATTCAGGAACAAATCTGCCGTCCTTATGGCGGCGAGCGAGCAATACTCCATGAATGTGGAGCGTTGGCGTGTCAGCTGCTACCATTTCCACATTCTGTCTTCGGATACACTCACTTTCCACTCTATGCCATTGCTTTCTAATGCATTCCAGGCTGAAATTTGTGTTTTTTTTTTTCGTGGTAGTCTGTAAAATGAAAAAAAATGTTCTAGCCCACCGCTTTGATCTTTTGCAAGATTTTAGACAGTGTTTGAAATTAGAGATTGAAAAGATTGTTTGATAATAATAGTTGAGTTCATCCTTTGGGTAACCGCCAAATGTTACGGGTGGTGACTCATTGGTCATTTCAATCAGGATAGTTTTTGTTGAGTACGATATGGATTTTTGTTGAGTTTGGTATTTTTTGTTTTTCATGCTGTCCAATTAAAGATGGGCCAGCACTATCTTGCTGTCTTTTTTATATTTATTGATTAGCTATTTTGTCTTGATGCAACCGGTACTAGCGAACAAGTTTATCTTATGCTAATGTCTGCCAAGTTACTCTTAGTTATAATTTTCTTGATTGATTTATGATTATGAGTTATGATTAATGATTTGTAAACACATTTTTGTATTAATTTTTATGTTTTAATTCCAAGTTGCAGATATTTCTGCTTTTATGTACTTTTCATTTTGGCAATAAAATATTCAATTAAAAAAAATCAATTAATCAATCATTTATTCATTTACAAGCTCCAAAGAAAGGTCCCGCTAAACCTTGTGGGTTTTTCAGCAGGTGCCAACATAATATAAATATTACAAAATTACAATGTGAAAATCAGTTATATTATACAAATTAAAAATAAAGAAGAATAGGTAAAATAAAGTTTATGGTGGAAATTTAATATAAGTCTAATATATGTGAAGAAAAGGAATGAATAAAAACAAGTAAGAGAAAAAGCGTAATAAATAGATTTCTAAAAGATAATTATTGGTCGCTATGATGTGGTCTCGGTGTAGCACAATTATTATTTGTTAACTAAGTTTTTACCAGCAATAGAAAATAGAACATAACAAAGAGAACTTTTTAACGTCCATGAATTGAAATAAATCAATGTAATTTATGTCAAAAAATGTATTCTAGTGCTTTTCATTAATGACTTTTGTTTCTTTATGTTTTTTCTAATTGTTTCGGCAAATAGGGAAGTGATAGCCGTGAGCCGTAGCAAGTATCTGTTCAATCAGATAGAGATAAGCTGCATTCTCATAGGTCCTGTTTGTAACGGTGACCGATTAGATTAGCCAGCAAAAAAGACAATGTTCTCTGCTGTAAAATCACTTCCCGGTGGTTCGGAACCCACCTAAAACTGTAGGTTCAACTCATCAATCACCATCATCCAACTGATCACCCACGCACAGGTCTCAGATCTATGTGGGCTTCATCCTCAAAAAAAAAAAATAAATAGAATATAAAAAATCGTAAAGGTCTGTAAAAGTGAGAAAAATGTTGGAGTGATGTCACCTATTCGCCCTTTTGAAAGATATTAACCAGTGTTTGAAATTAGAGCTTGAAAGGATTTTTGATAATGATGGTTGAGTTCATGGGAGCCTTACCGGTATCCGGTGAGTGTTACCGATGACGTCTGTTTGAGCTATTAAAATAAGTTCATGGGAGCCTTACCGGTAACCAGTAAATGTTAGCGGGGTCTCATTGGTCTTTTCAAATTTTTAACGTCTATGAATTTGAATTGATGAATCAGAAGGTCAATTCTGCTATAATCCCCTCCCGCTAAAAAAATACACTTCCCATTATCCCTTTAAACTATTAACACTTTTTATCTACGACCATGTCATAATCTATATAAATAAAATTAGAGTTTTGTCTGTACATTTATCAGAATTGTATATTTTTTGGTTATTTTTACGTTTTATACATTAAATAAGCCGAAAATAGTCTTATCTCACTTTCTGTCTGTCTGTCAGCATCGATCGGGATTTTAGTTATTGAACAGTATTGAACAGTTTATTGACAATGTCTTTAGCTATAAAAAACTAAATTAACTTTTTTTTTAACAGAGTAATAAACGTTTAAAAACCAAGTGTTTTGCGATTTTGGATACATTTTACGCGGCCTTCTCCTGAAAAACGAGAGCATCGATCGGGATTTAAGTTATTTATCAGTATTAAAAACCTTTTTGACTATGTCTTTAGCTATAAAAAACTAAATTAACTTTTTTTTAACAGAATAATAAACGTTTAAAAACCAAGTATTGTGCGATTTTGGATACATTTCTTCCAAGTTTTATTACCACATAAGAATAAGAACAAATCACGTAATTTATCATGATATATCAATCAGCTGTTCTCAAATATAATCTGAATGGTGGGCCCTTCGCGGCGTTATTTACGCTGTCTGCAGACAGGCGTAGTCGGAGCATTGCAGTCTTTTAGGAAACATATGACTGGTGAATTAAAGCTCATGTTATGTTTCATCAATTATTTCTTTGTTGAATAAAAAAATTCTAATTTCAATTTATCAAAACAAAAATTAACATTTTAGGAAGGTGCGGTTTGTGCCAGGCTCTTGGGAATTCGCCAGGTAGCACTATTATTACCACATAAGAAAAAATCACGTAATTTATCATGATATATCAATCAGCTGTTCTCAAAAAATATTCTCTCCGATACCTGCCACTGAATTGTTTACGTTCTAAGTTGTTTACTAAGGTCCCGGCCCGTTCACACGATACAGTTTTTGTGCGGTACAGTAAATTTGCTGTATCAGTTATTTTGCAGTGCTTTCGTTTGCATGTACATTTCATATTGTATGTTCACACAATACTGTTTCGACTGGATCCAGTAAAAAAGCTGTTCTAGCCGATTTCTACATTCGGTTTTGTCTTCGAAAACTGTATCGCTAAAATCAGCTGTACCGCAAAATAACTATCCGTATCCGGTGGCACATGTATTGTACCGGTAATGGATATGTTCAAACGATACGCTTATTATGCTGGAAGCAGTCTTCAGATCGTCAGCATTGATCTCCTTCATTGATATTCTTCAGCATTGATCTTCTTATTAGTGAATTCCAGTGTCCAGAAGTGGAAGATATTAATTGTGAAAATTTAATTTCTCTAATATATGAGAGACCCGCCTTGTGGGACAAGACTTAAGATTAATATAAAAATAAAGAGAGAAAAATGTGTGGAATATTGAAACCAGAATTTGCGTACTTTGATCAAAATTTAAGAGAAACCTTCAGTAAGAAACTTATTTGAAAAAATCTTACACAAATAAAAAAAATCCTGGACTGGAATAAATAAATCTGAACTGGAAGCTCAATGGAAGAAGGAGAAGAGCACAGCAATAAGCAGCAAAGCCGGACCGTGTGAACATCACAGTACAGTTGACGCCATACAGTAAAAAAACTGTATCGTCTGAACGGGGGGGCCTAAGCTGCTAACAACTTCATGATCGTTGCTATCAAAAAAGCCGAAACATATTTAGTCTTATTTCTAAACATAATCCGTACGAAGGACGGGCACAATAGCTAGTGTATACATTACAGTTTCACAATTGATGCCAAAACAGCTGTCTTTTCGAAATGCTTTTTGAAACCCGTTGCATAAAGAGCTCATTATAGTACAGGTTCTACATCATAACACGGGTTCTGGACCAATCAGAAGCATTTTTGATGGAATCAATATCATAATTCAATATTGTGAAACTATCAGCTGATGTGATCAAACTGCCAAACCAGCTGCTTTAACCTAACAATCTACTATAACTTCTCGTATTTGAGGTATCTCTGACAGTCACAGGTAAAATGAAATTGTTTTAATTAAATGTATACTAGTGGTCGTAGATAAAATAGTGTATGCAACGATCTTATTTGGCCATTAAGGCACTCGTGAGATATTTATAACACTCGCATTCGCTCGTGTTATAACTTACATCCAACTCGTGCCTTAATAAGGGTCAAAATAAAATCGTTGCATAAACTACTATACTAATACACTATTAAACAATTTTTATGAACACTTTAGTTTGATTTGAGTAGAGTTTAAAAGAAGTGCTCGACATTAGGAAGATATAAACAATTTATCCTTGTGGGCTTCCCAAACTGTACAAACTACGGCTCTGGACCTGTTTTAGGTGGAAGGTGATTTTACAGCAGAGAACAGCGTCTTTTTGCTCGCCAACCTAATCGGTCACCCTTACAAAGAGTGCCCAGGAGAACGCAGCTTATCTCTATCTGATTGAACAGATACCTGCTACGGCTCACGGCTATCACTTCCCTACCAAAGTATAGTGTGAATCTCTCTCATGAAAAATGTGTTTGAGTTCACCTTTTCAATCAGTTTTAATACTTTGTGACAGAATTTTTTGACATTCTCCCTAACGTATTCAAGGCTAAAAAGTGTTTTTTTTTAATTTTTTTGTGGAGAACCGTGTAGTAAAAATCAATGTAGATTCAGAGAGTCTGATGATAAAAGAAATGTTGAAGCTTACCTATTATTATATTGAAAGATTGAAGTTTGAAATCAGTAGTTTGAAAGAGGTGGTAGAGAAGTTTCTGGTTTCTTTCTGTAATCCTTTTTGTTGTTTACGGATATAAATGATGTGCATGATGGAATAAATTTATGAATATTTATTTTTTTATTTTTGGAGGATGAAGCCCACATATGTCTGAGACAGTGAGACCTGATGATGGTGATTGATGAGTTGGACCTACAGTTTTAGGTGGGTTCTGAACCACCGGGAAGTGGTTCCCTATCATTTTTGTTTTTTTGATGAAGCCCACATAGGTCAGAGACCTGTGCGTGAGTAATGAGTTGGATGATTGTGATTGATGAGCTGGACCTACAGTTTTAGGTGGGTTCCGAACCACCAGGAAGTGATTTTACAGCAGAGAACAGTGTCTTTTTTTATGGATATGAATAGGCTTCAATGATAGAATTAGAAAATAATACATGTACGCATAGTTCACAGCTCGCCGTGTGAGCACACAATCAAGCAAAATTAATGATTTTCTACTATTTTTCCCTCAAAAAACCCCTCACCACCTAGTTTTCTACTAAAAAAGAGGGTGGATCTTGGCCCAACACACAAATGATGTCCCTGATTCATCAAATGCTCATAGATAAATCATTTACAACATGCATGTTCACTTGTTCACTTTGAGGCTGGTGTAACAATCAAATAAACTCGTTTTCCCGCTTATTTGCAGAAGGCGCTATCCAATCAAGCCTAGTGGACAGTGATGAGTCAGGGTCCTACGTAATAGGCCTGAGGGATAGCCAATAAGGGATAACCTATAGATATAAAATATATAGATATATGAGGGGAAGAATACAGAAGACGAGTCAGGGTTGGATTTCGATGGAGGGGATAGATGAAATGATTGGAGGGGGTGAAGGGTCCAATCTAGAAGATTCCGTCCAGTGTATCGTCATAACAAAATCTATAAAACTGGAAGGCCACACTCAGCAAACATTCTTCGACAGCTAGGCCCAAAGTATTTCATGAAGATAAATAATAGGAAGGTCCCGGATACAAGTTGAGGGGAGGTGATAACATACTTGGAAGAATTTATAGGAGCAACTTTACACATAAAACCATGGAGCAACATTTTATCAATGTAAACTGAATTATTGAATGGTTCTTTTACATATTCAGAGTTTCTTTGAATGCGGTTCTTCTTGGATGAGGATTTGAGTATCAAATAGATTGTGATGAATTTCGAATTCTCAATTTAACTCTATCAATTCTAGTTCCAATTGATCACAATTTATTTTGATCCAACGATTGTTGATAATTGTAATGTTCCTGGATTATTTCCAGCATTAAACAATATGTATTGAAACAATGTTTATAAGTGCCTTCCTATTCTCAATTTAACTGAAATATTTCACTATGGAAAAATTAAATAAAATTAATAATTTAAATGAAAATCAAATCTACTCAAGCACACTCACAGTTGAATATATGTTGAGGTACCACATACTGCAATAAATAATAATACTTCTTCTTCTCTTCCTCCTCCTCCTACACTTCCACCACCGCCTCCTCCTCCTCCTCCTCCTCCTCCTCCTCCTCCTCCTCCTCCTCCTCCTCCTCCTCCTTCTCCTCCTCCTTCTCCTCCTCTTCCTCCTCCTCCTCCTCCTCCTCCTCTACCTTCTCATCCACCTCCTCCTCCTTCTCATTTTCCACCTCCTCCTTCTCCTTCTTTCTTGTCCTCCTCCTCCTCCTCCTCCTCCTCCTCCTCCTCCTCCTCCTCCTCCTTCTCTTCCTCCTCCTCCACCTCCTCCTGCTCCTCCTCCTCCTCCTCCTCGTCCTCCTCCTCCCACTTCCTTCCTCTCCTCCCACTTCTCCTCCTCCTCTTCATCCTCTTTTTTTCTTCTCCCTCATCTTCTTGTCATCCTTTTCTTCTCCTGTCAATTCTCTTCTTTCTTCTCCTGCTCTTTTTTCTCCGTTTAAATTTCCCTCGTCATACTTCCTTACTACATTTACATTTCCATCTACTTCCTTAATCATGTACTCCTTAACTCTTTAGAGTATTGTCGACAGATCACATTAAACAGCTGTCTAAATAGGATGCCGTTAGCTGAACAGTTGGTCAACGTTAGTCGTATTTCAGGAGCGAGATAAGCGTTTTTCTGTAGGTTGGTGGTAAAAACGATTCCAATACTAGTTTGAATGATCAAATTTATTTTAACCAATTTAATACTACTAACTTGGTTTCATCATAATTCTGGCCTACATTTTAATAACGGTACTTTCGTGTTTTTCTCGGTTGACCTTGACTGCATTTCAGTATGCTTCAAATTTTTTAGTTTAAAAATTATTCAATTCTGGCCTACTTGTGTATTGTTTTTCTTTGTTACTTTCTAGATGTTCACGGTATTTTGATTCTTCTGTTTGCTTGTTACTCCTCCCACCAGTGGGCGTGACTTGTTATGGCCTTCAGCCAATCACAAACCTTCAATAAAGGTCGGCCTATCCCCTAGCCAATAGTATCATTCCGTGTTTAGTCTATAGTAGGCTACTCTATGTTTAGTTCTAGTTTGAGATTGATTTTGTTATGACAAACAAAACTAGTATCTCACTATTTTTAATAAATGTGGTTGTGACAACTTCGTCTTATTTATTCTCCTAATACACTGGACACCATTATTTGTCATCCTATGATCATGAAAATCGTACCATATTGCGGAGACAGACTTTTCTTGACAGACATATTGCGGAGAGTTTTTTCTTCTACATTCAAATTTAGCCTATATTTTTCAATAATATAAATAATCTTTAGAGAATTTGAAATATGATTATCAAGAAGTGAGAAGTGATAGTTGAATTTCAATGCTGAAGAATTTACAAAGCCATATTAATTTAAAATTTAAATCCATTTTCACCATTCTTACTAGGAAAATTGCGTATTTTTCAGTAGTGAATATTTAAGCGCACATAATTTTACTTTCCACAATGGCTCTTTACTTAACACTAGAACGTTCAAAAAATTAATTGAAAGAATGTTTTCCATGTGAGATTAGTAGTAGAATCAATTATATCTTAGTGTTTACTCATTTGACATATTTCACAATATCCAAATCCAACATTTCCAAAGAAAGCATAAGGTACGAGAATGATATCCCTCTAAAACTCCTGATGGGCATCTTGCGTCATAGTCCTGACCCCATGTATTTCCCTAGGGTGGAAGAAGTATTCACCGATTTTGAAAATTCAAGTACATGAAAGTTTATGGAGAATACTCGATGCAGCTCACACAAACTCTGAAATCCTATGAAATCCCATATTTTGAACTCCTGTATTGATACACATTCTAACTGAAAAATACAACTGAGTGAAGTATTGACAACTTTCCTATTATTTCAGAAATAAAAAGAAATTGAAATAAGAGGGAGGAATTTTTCAATTTTTATAGAGCACTTTTTTATTGAAAAACTGTATGAATTCAAGGGAGGAAACCCAAAATTCTCTTTCTATTTTATCTCCTCTATCATCACCTCCTTCTTATCCCTATTTTTCATCTTCTTCCTCTTCCCTTTTTCATCTTTTTCACTCCTCCAGATTCTTCTTCTCCAACTTCTTGGTCTTTTTCATCTTCACTCATTTATTTTCTCCTCTTCAGCATCCTCTTCATCTTCTCCATTATCTTCTTTCCCTCCTATTCCACATCTTTTCCCTCTTAATTTTCTCCTTCTTCTGATTTCTCCTCCTTCTTTTTCTTTTTCTTCTTCTTCTCCTTCTTTTTCTGTCTTCTCCTTAATCTTCTGTCTTCCCCTTCTTTTCCTTCATCTTCTCTCTCCGTCTTTTATCTTGTTCAATGCTCTTCCTCTTCTTCTTCACCTTCCTCTTCTCCTTCTCCTTGTCCTTCTCCTTCTCCTTTTCCTTCACTTTCTTCTTCTCCTTCCCCTCCTCCTTCTCCTTCCTCTTCCTTTTTCTCTTCCTCTTCCTCCTCCTCTTCCTCTTCTTCATCCTCTTCCTCTTCCTCTTCTTCATCCTCTTCCTCTTCCTCCTCTTATTCCTCTTCATCTTCCTTCTTTCTTTTTCTTCTTCTCCTTCTTTTTCTGTCTTCTTCATCTTCTGTCTTCCCCTTCTTTTCCTTCTTCTTCTCTCTTCGTCTTTTATCTTCTTCCATTATCTTCTTCTTCTACTTCTTCTTCTTCTTCTTCTTCTTCGTCTTATGTCTTCTGTATCTTTTTCTTCTTCTTCTCTCTCCGTCTTCTTCTTCTCCTTCTCCTTCTCCTTCACCTTCTCCTTCTCCTTCTTCTTCTCCTTCCTCTTCCTCTTCTTTTTTTCTTTTTCTTCCTCTTCCTCTTCTTCTTCTTATTTTACTTCTTCTTCTCCTTCTCCTTCTCCTTCTTCTTCTCCATCCTCTTCTCCTTCCTCTTCCTTTTCCTCTTCCTCTTCCTTCTCCTCTTTCACTTCCTCTTCCTCTTCCTCTTCTTCTTCTTCTTCTTTTCTCTCCGTCTTTTATCTTCTTCCATCCTCTTCGTCTTTTTTTCTTCTTCTCTCTCCGTCTTTTATCTTCTTCCATCCTCTTCGTCTTTGTTTTTTCTTCTTCGTTTTCTTCTATCTCCTTCCATCCTTTTCTTTTTCTTCTATCTTCTTCCATCCTCTTCTTTTTCTTCTTGTTCTTCTTTTCATTCTCCATCCCACTTCAAAGATCTCCAACATCAAACAACATACGTGCGATAGATGATTTGAGGGTAAACCTTTCCCTCGGTTCCTTACCCTGTATCCCCGGGTAGGACGGTTACCCTGGTAGTAACGAGAGTGGTTTCTGAGCCTAAGCTTGTCGGCTAGCTTAAAATCACGTGGTGCCGCTCCCCTTCACCGGGTGATCATTTCCAAAAGTGACACACTCTATGCTACAGATTCCGGACCGGCAAATATACCAGTCAGGAAGCCTTATACCTCCCCTAACCATCCAAACCCTCTTGCGGTGCTCAGGAAGAGAAATGGTAAGAGAAAGAGTGTGTGTGAGAGAGAGAGAGCACATATGAAGACAGGAGGTTGGCAGTCCAAAGTGCAGCTACCGTACCAGCAACCAATCCCCTACTTCCAATGCAAAGAAACGTTGTTAAGGGTATACCCCACCAATCTGTTTGCGGCCCCCGCATAAATCAAGTCACTTATTTCCCCTTCTACATTATTCACATTCCGCTAGGGGGTAGTGGGGTGGTTAGGCACCCCTTCGATGCATCCCGCTTATGATTCGGATTTATTGTACCCCCCTCCCACCCCTAACGGTAGGAAATTCAACATTTTTCATGTAAAAGCGAGGAGTCTAGCCACTCTGGAAATGAGAGAAAAAATGAGCGTCATTTCCTTCAAGCGGTTGCGTGTCTCAATCACTGGTGGTTTTTCTAAAACGTAGGACTAAGTGTATCACTCCATGATCAGAGCAAGTAGGTGTGAGGTGTCTTCATTAGTCTGACTGGACATGTCTGAAGTGTAGTAAAAGGCTAGAAGAGCATGAATAGAAGTTCTGTATTTTTTTTTTTTTTTGAGCAAGCAACTGGGAGTTCAGAGAAAGAAAAATTATGGAAAGTGATAGCCGAGAGCCGTAGCAGGTATCTGTTCAATCAGATTAGATAAGAATCGTTCTCCTGGACCCTCTCTGTAAAGACCGTTTCACACAAATCGATATCAACTGTACGATTTCAGCCTTTCGGTTGATCTCGAATGGAATGTACAAAAGTGAACCAATTTTGAACTCCAAACGGTTTTATGGGGATAGATAAAGATAAAATTACTTATAAAGACAGAGACAGGGTTGTATCTGGAGAGAAAAATCAATGCAAATAGTTAATGCATTGAATAAACAATGCAAATTATCGTACGGTCAAATTCGATGTGTTTGAAACTGCCCACAAGTTTTCTATACCTCTACCCATTGCCTACCGAACGGCGGTCGTCCTGGTCCATACATTGGACGGCTGCTTCACGGCAACGGGACGGTTGTCATTACCGTTCTGCATAATATCGATGTGTGCGTCATTTATTTTTTCATGCCACTGTTGGAATGTGGTCTGTTCGAGATTTTACCGTACGGATAAAATCGATGTGTGTGAAACGGGCCTATAGTTGACCGATTGGATTGGCCACAGAAAAGACTCTGTTCTCTGCTGTAAAATCAGTTCCCGGTGGTTCGGAACCCACCAGAAATTGTAGGTCCACCATGTTTCGCTCAAGCAGCGAGGTGGAACTACCCATAAGGATCTTCCCACCAATAAAAGCCATTTACCTCTTTTTCGAGAGAGAAAAACCATGGAAAAAAATCATTAGTTTGATCAGATGAAGTGCAACTATCGCCATATGAATTGGATACTGGATTTTCTGTCCTTCATTATTTCAATTTGTAAATTTCACAAATAAATGATGAAATGCCCAGTGGACCTTACAATAAAATATAGTTAGTGTGAAATTATTTTCATCGATTATTTCAATTATCTACTTCCTGTTCATTTCAATTGATTATTAGTTGTTAGTTGTAATCATTTAAAATGATTTGGTAACACCTGGATTTTCTTGGTTGTAATTTTACTGATATTTAGTATTACGACTAATTTACAGTTTAGATTAGAGAACTTATAATTTTGAAATCAAGGAGCCTCTCGGCGTCCAGCAGTCCTTTTTTACTTTGCTTGAGCGATTCTTTTACATACTCTCAACACACGCGCCCTTAGCTAGGTCTCTAGGGGTCCGGGGTAGGAAGTAAATTCTGTCCAAGGACTCCTCTTGGGTCTAAGGGCCTGCCCAAACAACATAGATCATTACCAACACTTGTATACATTCACTTGACTCCCATAAATACTTTATTCGCCATAATGTATAGAAGTATACTTATTAAACTTGGTAAAGTAACATGTAGAATTGAATAAAGTATGGAAGTATTCTTTGATGAGAATATTCTTGTATTTTTTAATTACCGAAGTTGAGAAAACTGGGGGAAATCACAACTCTCATAATTCAAATTGGTTTATTCTTCAAATTCATCTTTCTTCATTTATTCATTATTTAGGCTGCATATAACTGAATATGGAAAGCAACAGGCGTATAGCCGAAAACTTCTTTTATCTGGCGGCTCAGGTAGCGCAGTTGGTTGGAGCGCTTGTCTGTGATGAAATAAGGCTCTGGCTGGCTTCGTTTCCAGCAGCCTTGGTTTCGAATCTCATTCCAGCCATGGATGTTTCTCATCATCCATCCATTTACCTCATCACCCAAACACAAGCCTCCAGACTCATGTGGGTATCATACGCAATAAAAAAAAATTAATTTTGAAAGTATATTCTAAGTTTGTCTAGGTTATATGATTTTTCATCTCCACATGTAAAATTTCAAATTGGAAAAATATAAAACTCGAATTTTTTATTCAAAGGAAATCAATAAACTTTCCATTAAAACTCATTAACTAAACTTAACATTTTTATACTCAGCATTTGGCTCACTTTTTCTCCTGTATATTGATAAAAATTCGATATAAAACATTGGAACTTACAAGATTCTTAAAATATTCACGGGTCATAGATATATGTCTTCATTTCCTATTTCATTATAAATCATTCAAGACCGACTTATGACGGTATTTTGTATCATTAATAATGAACTCAAGTTTTTGAGAAAATTGGGGGAAAACCTTTATTAATTCATTCTCCAAGTTAAGCGACTTGTATAAAAATTCCACATTTTCAAGTTTATCTTTCATTTTCTTATTGATTACTCAAAAAAACTAAATCGTTGAAATTCATTGAAGCATATTCTTATTTTCTGGTTTATAAGAGCTTTTTGCATCTGATAATGAATTAACTTTGTTGAGGCAGTTCAACTCAGGAATGAGAATGTCTGATGCTTTGAATCAGCTACTTGAAACATAAAGTAATGTATTTCTGAGAATGCCTGGTCGTTTGAAACAGCTAGTCAAAACATAAATAATAATTTATCCATGTATAAAGTATTGTTACGGGTTCTATGTCTAAAATAACGCTGGCAACACTTAAAATTATCACTCGCACTTTATTTACACAAATAATCACAACACTCATTGTTCAGTAATGTCTTACAGAAAAATAAGCAATTAAAAACAGATAACACGATATTGTTCAACTGATAATGAGTTTTCAATAAACTGTACAAAAATCAATCACTAAAAGTTAAAAGGCCGATCTAATATTAATTAATAACTGTACAATAAACTGTCCAATAATATACAAAAAGAAACGTCGAAAAAGAACACTTAACTTATGTAGCACTAGTCCGTAATACAACAAAAACTATTTAGCAGCTCACTGGTATGAATTAAACAGGAGAAAGAATTATCACTATATATAGACACAATATAGAACTGACACAATTTGTTTATCACGACGAATTTTCAAAGACAACTGAACTAATTTACAAATGCGTTCGCCTTAAATAGGTTTTTCAACAATCGAGCAATTTCTACATTTTTCTATCATCTTCTGAATAAATAAATCAAGGAAACTGGAACTTTCTATAATATTCGATAAGACTCCATTAATTTCTAATCAAACAACTAGAACATACTACTAATTACCAAGAAAACACCATAAAAGTGTCAAAAGCAGAATAATTAATTGCTTAAAAGTAAACATTTACATAGCAGATAACACCGAGAACCACTGTTTCCTCTTTCTTTCTATTCTCTCCAATTTCATATTTGCTACAGTATTTTCTGGTTCAAAGAACATCACTCCCAGAGCAGCTTAGAGCCTTTTGTGTGTAATAATGAACTTACCTTGTTGAGGCAGTAAAGCTTTAGAATGATACTGAATACTTTAAAACAGCCAGTAAATATACAAATTAGTGTATTCATGTATCAAGTATTTTCTGGTTCAAAATACATCAATTCAAAAGTAATTTTGGGTTATACAGTAATCTGTAAACGTTTTTCAAGCTTATTTTGACTTGAGGGAAACTTGAAATATAATGTATTCGTATAGGTATTTCAATAGTTCTTCGAGTTTTGACTCTTGAAATACCGATACGAATACATCACGCTTCAAGAGTTCCTCGAGTCAAGAGTCACTGAAGGAGATACATAAATACGGGCATTGAAGCCTTTTGTATTTAATAATGAACTTACGTTTTTGAAGCAGTTGCACTGTAGAATGAGCTTGCCTGCTACTTTGAAGCAGTCAGTCGATACATAAAGTGTATTCAAAACTGCACAAAGGAAAGATATCATCAGAATCAGATGAAAGAGAGAGATTGGCTTGTCAGGAAAGAGAAGTACTACGTTCAGTGACTGGAACAGTGCCTAAGCATATCCGCCACTGATGATTACTGGCTTTCTTTGTGAGTCAGAGTGACAACCCTCGTCCCATTCCATTCATCAGCGCCCCACGTCTTTTTGTCAAATCGAATCACTAACCAGCTAAGCACTAAGCGGCACGCTGCGACCTCTGTATTATTTCAAAAGTGGAGCATAATCCAATAACTTCAAGGGGAACTCGCCTCTAACAAGCGAAAAGAAGGCTATCGATTGGTGGGTGATGAATTCATCGAGAAATGTGGGGAGAATCGAGATTTTTACTGAAAAAGTGGGAAAAGTTCTCCAATAGACTATTATTGATAAGTTCTTTAAGGGCTTAAAGCTTGTGCGGAGGGTGTGAGGTGAATGGGAAATGTCAGATCTCTACACATGACTCTACACCTCTTTGAACGTTTAGATCTCTTTTTTTATCGCGGATGATGCCTACATGATACTTGTGCTATGTAGATTAAGGTAATTAGACTAAAAGCTTGTGAGGAGGTAAATGGAAAAATACCAGATCTCTACACATGACTCTAGACCTCTTTAAACTTTTAGATCTCTTTTTTATTGCGGATGATGCCTACATGAGTCCGGAGACTTGTCCTATGTGCTAAATTAAGATAATTTTGCAGATCGTTTATATACAGGAGGAACAAGACAGGGCACAATACTGATCCCTGGGTAACCCCAGACACCAGTTTCAACCATTCCGAGCAATGAACAAATTTATTTAGGACTTTATTGTGACTTGCTGGTATCAGTGAAATATGAAACAAACTACTCATACATTGTGTCCCAGAAGCCATGAAATTTCAATTCTGTCAGTAAGATATCTATGTCAACCAGATCGAATGCCTTTGATAAATCTACCATTAGGCTGCACACTTTTGAGCCATCATCTACATGTGTTTGTTCCTTGTCCATGTTTGAAAACAAGGCATCATTTGTGAAAAGACCAGATTTGAAACTAAACTGCATTTTTGATAGGATCTCATAACGATTTAAATATTTCTTAACTCTATGCAATACTGCATACTCTAGCAACTGATGAACGAACGATGAGAAACATTCATGGCTGAATGAGACTCGAACACGAGGTTGTAGGAAACGAAGCTAGGCAATCACAGACAATCGTTTCAACCAACTGCGCTACCAGAGCCGCCTAAAAACTTCGTAGATATCTTGTAATTTCGGCCAGTTGCACGAAACAAAATCAAATTCAACCACCGTAAGATTACAACATCTTACGTAGCACAATAGCGAAGTCGTTGCACTGGCTCCGTCAAATGACGTCATCTTACGGTGGTCAAATTTAATTTTCTTTCGTGAAACTCGTTGAGATTTCTAGATCACTTAGATCGCTTACTTCTCTTAAACAACTATTTCTAGTTATTCATAGTTCTATGATAATCAGCCCAATCTGATCTTGAAATGTCTATTGTAACTCGTGCTGAGTCTTCATTACAGTCTCCTTAATCATCATCTGCTTGTATCATAGATGTACAAACGTTTTCTACTAACATTGTAACACATATACCCAACAATAAGAATGGCTAACAATTACAAAGTAGTACAAGGGGACCTAGTAGTACAATTACAAACCTAGAGCATTTTGTCTGGAGAATATCAACTTGGAAGGTATTTCTGAGGGGAACCGCCTAGCAAAAGGTCTTTATCTCCCATACTTGGCACTAATACTGTTTTTTACTGTTGTTTGAAAATTCAGAGTAGGGATAGATCCTTAAAACCCGTTGGTTCGCACCTGCTTTAAGGTAATATACAATTTATTTAACTTTCCTTGTAGTGGCGAAGGTGATAATTGTGGAAGATATTTATAATGAGTAATAAGACTGCAGTTGTCACAACCACATTTAATGATAACCTTGAAAACTAGTTTCAGTTGTTACACCATTATCAATCTCGCTATACTGGTTAAGTGTCACTATACTAGTTAAGTGTCACTATACTGGTTGAGTTTCAAAAATAGACGAATCTTTGTCCAAATTTCGCCATTTCATGTAATTGCATCGCTTAGATAGTCATTACTGTAGTTAATATCATACAATTGCGACCATTGTACATAATTCTTTGCACTATGAAAATAGCGTTTTCTGAGTTTATTACTGTATATTTCTATGAGATGTTGAAAATTTTGTTCTTAATCATTGATATGCAAATTTGTGAATTCACGTGAATAAAGTAAAGTAATCTAATCTTATCTAGTCTCCTACAAACTGGAGTTTGTTTAAGATTGATAATGGTGTAACAACCGAAACTAGTATCTCACAGTTTCCAGTAAATGTGGTTGTGACTGCTTCAAGTCTTATTATTCTTAATTTTCTAAGTGAATTTAATGACTTGCAGTTTAATTTTTCTTAAAAATAAGTAGTATTTTACTTACTCTGTAAGCCGAAAGTTTTCGAGTTGTTAAAACCCCATAGTCAAGGCCAACGACTCGAAAACGTTCGGCCTACAGAGTAAGTAAAATACTACTTACTTTTAATAAAAATTCGACTGCAAATCGTTGAATTCACTTGAAAAGTTAATATTAACAACGCAGTTTGTCATGGAACATGAAATCCAGGAATCTTATTATTCGTTACAATTAATTTACTATGAAAAATTCCACTCTCAAATAATGGAGTCACGGTTGTTAGAGAACAATGAATAATTACAGAATTCTTAGTTCAAATATTGAAAATTCTAAAAGAAGTAACCAATATTATCAATATAATACTGTATCGAGAACAATTTCCACACAGCTGCGCAACAAAAGTGAAAAATAAAGTTATTAGAAGACTTTACATCACTTTCCCATTCAAAGAGCTGGCGAATTTAAATAAGAGTAGAATCTCTTCTCTTCCATGTCAGGCAGAAGTCGGGCTATCCAAGTAGAGGTTGAACGATTTTTTTAACTTTATTTTCGCTACAATTAGATTATACTGTCACCTCTGAGATGAGAATTCCATGTTTTTGTGAGCTAATCTCCTAGATACAAGCTTTCGCTTTCTAATAGTAAAAAAATCGAAATCTCTTTTCAACTAAGAGAAGTCTTCTCCAAAAAATATCTGCTTTGATTTCGAATGGAATATTTGCTTGATCGGAAAGTACAAAATGATCATCATTGTAATGCTCTATTGGGACTTGAGATGAATTAAAATCATTCATTTCAGTGAATTAAGGCTCCTATTAGACTTGGTCACCAGGCGACGTCACCGGTGACGTCGCCGGTGACGTCACCGGTTACTGTACGCGCAGCCAGCCACGTCACCAGTAAAGTCACCAGGACTGAGGCCAACACCCAGTTCCCCCACTCCAGTGTCAAAATTAGCCAAAACAGCGCCAAAATTTCCATAAACTTCTAAAATATAACATAAAAGAAATACTTAAACAATCTAATATAAAAACTGACACTGTATTTCAGTAAAAGTGAGTGTAAATCAATTGAATTGAAATACAGTGTTATATTTGATATTAAATAGAATTTCTTATCAATTTTATAAAATATTTGGTGTCAACTTCAAAAGATTACTTGTATGAAATTTGAAATTTTCTAAGTTTAAAGTAAATACTTTATTTTAAACTTTTTAGTATGTGAGTACTAAAATAATGTTTAACATTATTTTAATAAAAATTAAATATTGTTTGAGAATTATTTCATTGAAATCAGTTTCTTTTTTTGTTTTAAAATTTGTTTTATTTTCAATACAATTTGTAAGAAGATTTGGTTTTGAAAAATGTTTACTAATGTCAATTGTCTTTGCCAGTAACACATCTCCATTATTATTATTATTATTATTATTATTATTACAGTTATTGATTATTGCAATTATTTTATAGTCCTGGTAGTTAATTTATTAATTTACTTTAGTAGAAATAATGACTGCAATGGCTGCAAACTCAAGTAATGTATAATATATAAAATTAATAAAACATAAAGGAACTCAGTAGCTAATATAGTGATAAATTTTACTGTAATCCAAAACCTGTGAGTTATTAAAATCAGAATCATGCTTTGAATATACAGATGAAGTAAAACACGTTTTTTTACTTACCTTAAAGTAACTACAAGTTTTTCTTCTGGAGAAACACATTTCCTCATTCTCGTATTTGTTACGGTAATGTCCACTTTTATTAGAGAAAGCAGTTCAAAAAAGGAGGATTTTTACATTCTCATGTAATTGAAAAACTTGTTTTCATCAGCACAAAGTTCGTCAAAAATCGTATAAAACAATCCTTTTGTTTCTTGAAATGATAATATCGGATGCACGTGCATTTTCCTTGCCCGTCTCCTTCTTTTCCTCAACAAAAGAGCAAGAAGCAGCATCTCTTCATATGTTTCCGACATGACCGCTCACTACACTAGCTTCAAACAAACTGAACTTGCAGAACACAAAAATAAATACAGTGGTGACCCAACATTGGTGACTGTGTGTAATACATGTCATTTGATTCAATACCCAGCGATAATTCTTGGTCACCAGTGGTGATTCGTCTGGTCACGGGGAAGGGTCACCAGTCGGTCACCAAACGCTGGAGACGTCACCGGTGACCCTAATGTAATAAGCGCCATAAGAACTAGTGCCCAGCGACTAGTCAGATCACCGGTGACGTCACCGGTGACGTCGCCAGGTGACCAAGTGTAATACGGGCCTAAGATTATTTATATCTAATGGAAAAAGGCTGCATCAATCATGCTGCTAACCAAACGTCTCTTTTGAATAATGATTTTTTTTTTTTAGGATTAAGCCCACATAGTTCTGAGACCTGGGGTAATGAATTGGATGATAGTGATTGATGAGTTTGACCTACAGTTTTAGGTGGGTTCCGAACCACCTGGAAGTGCTTTTACAGCAGAGAACAGAGTCTTTTTTACTGGCCATCCAATTCCGATTTGGGCGCAGGAACTAGCGCAGAGGTGTGCTAGACAGTTGACACACTTGATAATACATTCACGGCCGGTTGCACGAAAGCCAATTGAATTTAATCCCCGTAGAATTACGTCATTCTACGGAAATTAAACGTAATGGAGAGAATTCAGATGCACAAAGGACAATTACAAGCGATAACGCCGATTAGGTTAACCGGCATAAAGATATTTAACCGCCCGATAAACGATGATTAAATCTCACTATTGCCCGTTATGTTACATTTTATAGGTTATGTTTATTGAATCAGAACACGGAACTGCAAATTAGGTCGTAGGTGTTGAAAACTTTTGGAAATGAATAAAATCTATTAAGAATATAATAATATTGAGATAGTTGAATAATTATTCAAATAATTCATAATAAAATGTAACAATTACAAGCGATAACGCCGATTAGGTTAACCGGCATAAAGATATTTAACCGCCTGATCAACGATGGTTAAATATTCTAATATTTCATAGATTCTAATTCATTTTTTTTCTACTTCAGAATCAGCTGTTGATCAAACTACAGTGTGGCTAGATTGTGCCCGTTCGGTTAACGAAAATTAACTAATGGATCTTGAGCAACAGAAATAAACCCGCTACACTTACGACGGTTAGTTAACTGACATTAAACTCTTATTTATTTAACTTTTGTGCAACCGACCGTCAGACTTTGTAGAGTGGTGAGAGTGGACTGCTGAGCATAGGGCTTCATATTGTTTGTTTTTGTGGGCTTGGCATACTGATATGTCAGCTCAGTGAACGAGATATATTCAAATCGACAATCAACTTAATAATCAGACAGAGTATTGAATATTAATTTGTTTATTCTTTTATTTTTTTCTTTATTTTTCTCTAGTTTTTATATTTTTTATTTAGTGATTATTCCCCAACCGAACAAATTTCATAACATTTGGAACTATCGCAATACTATTACGTTATTGTTTTGTTGTGCAGTGAAAAAAATGAGGTTAGAATTTTTAAAAATATCAAAATGAATATAGGAGAAACAAAGTTATAGTTCTCACTTTGTATATTTTAAGAGTTCTCTGCAAGTTATTGAGTATATTTGGAAAATCTACAAGAAATGTAGAACAGCATTGATATTCTTCTTGAATTTTCCTCAACAAAGTGAACCGCAAGAAACACAGGAGGAAGTTGGTAGGGACAGTTGTAATTACATAGCCCTTTGAAGGAGTGACTTTTGTGACTACGGTGGAGTGGAAAGTTCTAGAGTTCTCTTCTTCTTCTTCTACATCTACTTCTTCTTGTTTATTCTCCTCTTCTTCCTCATTGTTCTCTTCTTCTTCTCCTTCTCCTCCTTCTCTTCTTCATTGTCCTCTTCTTCTTCTTTTTCTTCTCCATCTCCTCCTTTTCCTTCTCCTCTTCTTCTTCTTCTTCTTTTTCAGATTCTCCTTCGCCTACTTCTTCTCTGCTTCTTCTAATTTTTCTTTTTTTTCCTCTTCTTCTCCTTTTTCTTCTTCGTCTACTTCTTCTTCTTCTTCTTTTTTCTCTTCTTCCTCATTGTTCTCTTCTTTTCCTTCTCCTTCTTTTTCCTCTTCTTCTCCTTCTTCTTTTTTTCTTCTTACTACTTTTTTCTCCTCTTCTTCATTGTCTTCTCCTCCTCCTCCTCCTTCTCCTCCTCCTCCTCCTCCTCCTCCTTCTCCTCCTTCTCCTCCTTCTCCTATTCCTTCATCATCTCCTCCTCCTCCTCCTCCTTCTGCTATTCCTCCACCATCTCCTTCTGCTCCTACTCTTCCTACTCATCCTCCTCCTTCTCCTATTCCTTCACCATCTCCTTCTGCTCCTACTCCTCGTACTCCTCCTCCTACTCCTCGTACTCCTCCTCCTACTCCTCTTCTTCTTCCTCCTCCTCCTCCTGCCTCTCCTCCTCCTCCTTCTGCTATTCCTCCACCATCTCCTTCTGCTCCTACTCTTCCTACTCATCCTCCTCCTTCTCCTATTCCTTCACCATCTCCTTCTGCTCCTACTCCTCGTACTCCTCCTCCTACTCCTCCTCCTACTCCTCGTACTCCTCCTCCTACTCCTCTTCTTCTTCCTCCTCCTCCTGCCTCTCCTCCTCCTCCTTCTCCCCCTTCTGCTCCTCCTTCTTCTCCTTCTCCTCCTCCTCCTCCTTCTGCTCCTCCTTCTCCTCCTTCTTCTCCTTCTCCTCCTCCTTCTCCTATTCCTTCACCATCTTCTCCTCCTCCTCCTTCTCATATTCCTCCACCATCACCATCTTCTCCTCCTCCTCCTCCTTCTATTCCTCCACCATCTTCTTCTCGTATTCCTTCACCATCTCCTCCTCCTCCTCCTCCTTCTCCTATTCCTTCACCATCTCCTTCTGCTCCTACTCCTCCTCCATTGTTCTCTTCTTTCTCTGCCACGGTGCGGTGGCGTAGCTTGTATCTTGTTAGTTCCTCTCCCTCTTTCGGTATTACTCTTTCACACCCACTCTATCTTTTTTATTCCCTTCTTCACCTACTTCTTCGGCATAGGCAGTGCGACGATAAGTTCCTGGTAACTTCACAATGAAATAGGCTACAGGCAAACAGGAACAACTTCCTTTTTTCCCTATTATTCCCTTCTTTTTTCGTGTCTATTCTACTTTTTGTTCGCCAACCTCTATCTGCTGTTCTCTCCTCCTATATCCGATGCTGTTTCGTACATCCGGTGAACAAACGTACGAATGAAAAATGAAAAATCGCCCATCCAATTTTGTTTGAGAATATGAACTGAGAAAACTTATTTCGGATTCTCGCTCTTGCAGTCAACTATCTCACTCCACCATCATCTGATCTGAGAGTAGCCGATCTGCTTCAGTCAGTTTTGTTTGCCTGATGATGATTTTCTGCCGCGCTTTTATAAACTCCAGTCAATGATGAATTCAGATGAGCCGTGTTTATTTTTCTTGTGAAGAAAATTGCTGAAATAATTTGTGTATTAAGAAAAAAAAACAGTAAAGATGTTTGAGCAGGGGAGAGAAAAACTATAAAAGCATTACTGACGTTTTTGGTGTGCTAGTCAGGGGTTACGTTTATCAATAACCATGAGTATTTTGAGATGGTTGAGCAGTGATTATCATAATAATTATTAATAAAATGCTCACAAATATTTTTAATAGTGCCAACTGACTTGAGGAGATGTTTCTCACACTCTTTTCTGTAAGAAAACTGAGAATTGGTGTGCTTGTCAGGGGTCACGTTCATCAATATCCATGGGTATTTTGAGATAGTTGAGCAGTGGTTATCATAATAATTATTAATAAAATGCTCACAAATATTTTTAATAGTGCCAACTGACTTGAGGAGATGTTTCTCACACTCTTTTCTGTAAGAAAACTGAGAATTGGTGTGCTTGTCAGGGGTCACGTTCATCAATATCCATGGGTATTTTGAGATAGTTGAGCAGTGGTTATCATAATAATTATTAATAAAATGCTCACAAATATTTTTAATAGTGCCAACTGACTTGAGGAGATGTTTCTCACACTCTTTTCTGTAAGAAAACTGAGAATTGGTGTGCTTGTCAGGGGTCACGTTCATCAATATCCATGGGTATTTTGAGATAGTTGAGCAGTGGTTATCATAATAATTATTAATAAAATGCTCACAAATATTTTTAATAGTGCCAACTGACTTGAGGAGATGTTTCTCACACTCTTTTCTGTAAGAAAACTGAGAATTGGTGTGCTTGTCAGGGGTCACGTTCATCAATATCCATGGGTATTTTGAGATAGTTGAGCAGTGGTTATCATAATAATTATTAATAAAATGCTCACAAATATTTTTAATAGTGCCAACTGACTTGAGGAGATGTTTCTCACACTCTTTTCTCTAAGAAAACTGAGAAATGGCTATTCACTTGGCTTGTGAGAAATATATCAAGATAAAAATAATGTATTATTTGGCTAAAAAAAGGTCTGGAATAGAAATCAATAGTCCAATTCACTGTTAAAAAATATCAAATTTATTGTTCACATCAAAAGAAAATAGAACACATTACATTGCACCACACAATCATCATATCAAGAACACTATGAAAAATATCTCTAGTACTTTTAAAATAATAATAATCCTATAGTCTGTTCAGCGAGCCTACGGAGTGGAGTAAACAAACATGTGCGTGCGTGCAAGCCGAGACTCAACGAAGCCCGATTCACAGAATAGTTTTCTAAACGCATCGAACAGGCAACAGGCCTACCCATTGGAAACGCCTAAACTACCGTAAAATATAAACTACTATAATGGAACGAAGAATTTACTAATAAAATTATTTAAAAAAAACTACTTGAGAAATCAAATAATACTGCAAGTAACTGTACAAACAAACAAAACGAATTGTTAATCATGATGTAGGTCTTTCGTATGTCGCGCAACCAAGGTGCAGTATTAGGCGGCTAAATTGTGCGCTTCGTTAATGTTAAAAGCAGAGCACTTATCACTGTGCTTTTCTGATCACCGAAAGATTAGAAACATATTTGAGATGGACTCACACGCAGTTCATTGTCACGACTGAAATACCCTTTTGCCAACTTTGGCCTAGTTTTTATCTATTGCAACATTGTAGCGTCTCGTAGTATTATAATCAAATAATTAAATAATATATTAATTCTCAAAATTGAGTTTTATTCTCAAGCTTTCACTTCACTTCACATTTTACTTCCAAGAACGAAAACGAAAAACTAAATTGTTTATTTAAAAGCTAGATAAACCAGAAATATTACTTTTTTCTCCTTTATTAAATAATTATCATATTGTACATTAAATTTGGTTCAGCTTTCCGATCAGATATATCTGGTACGCCTATTTTGTTCAACTCACCTGATTGACCAAAATGGGACATTACAACATTTTACTGCGGCAAAATCCATGTTATCAGATTTTTTACCCTGGTTGATTGAGGTTCCAATCAATTTGAACGTTGTCTTGAACCTAGTTTGTACTCTTGTCAAGAACTGGAATTTTAGAAATTGGATTTATTGGATAATTTTCTTTTTCTTGTTCCAGAACTGGATGCAGAAACAGCACAATGCATTGAGACGTTATAATCTTACATCCGTCGTACGTATAGTCCACATCTGTCCTAGACTTGTGATGTGGTGAACCTACAAATGCGTTCGAATCATCAGGTTAGTAAACAGATAACGTCATGTTTTATGCCAGTCACCCTTTCCTGAGCGCTCTTGACTGAACATCCATCATTCCATTGTAGTCGTCACTTTATTTGTGCAATATTACAATATTATTTTGAGATTTTTTTGATCAAACTCTTTTGAAAAAAATCAAAGATCAAAAAATCTTTAGATTCTTCTAAAATATATAAATAGTAAATGCATTTTCATGGGGAAAAAACAGAAACAAATCAATAATCTTTCATATTAGAAACAATTTCTTTGATTGAGTTACTTTAAGTTTTTTTCCATCGGTATTTCATTAAGAGTATGGTATAAAGAAATTAAAATTCAATGCAAATTTATATTATAACTATTACAAGAAAACAATAATTAGGTATCCGCAATAATTAGCCGCCAGCCGTAGCAGGTATCTGTATTTGTTCAATCAGATATAAGCTGCGTTCTCGTTGGTCCTGTTTGTGACGGTGACTGATCAAATTGCCCAGCAAAAAAAAACACTGTTCTCTGCTGTTAAATCACTTCCCGGTGGTTCGGGACCCACCTAAAACTGTAGGTCCAACTCATCAATCACCATCATCCAACTCATTACCCACGCACAGGTCTCAGATCCATGTAAGCTTCATCCTTAAAAAAATAGAGTTTCTTTCAAAAATGCTCTGTTATTTTTGGGATTGGGGAGAAGGACCGTAGATTTTCACAATTTTTTACATTTTATGTAACGGTGACCGATCAAATTGGCCAGCAAAAAAGACACTGTTCTCTGCTGTAAAATCACTTCCCGGTGGTTCGGGACCCACCTAAAACTGTAGCTCCAACTCATCAATCACCATCATCCAACTCATTACCCACGCACAGGTGTCCGACCTATGTGGGCTTCACCCTCCAAAAAAAAAAAAAAAAACAATAATTAGATATCGTAGATGAAAAATGGCAATAAAAAGATTAATAGTTAGTAATGGTATAAAAATGGAAGTAATAGAAGAAATTAATATCAACTTATTCAGGCTTAAAATGGTACTTTTTTCACTAGACATTGTTTTTTCATAAATAATAATAAAACGTGTAAGCTTTCATTGGTGGGGAGACCCTTTCGGGGTAGTCATCTCGCTGTTTCATCCATGTTATGGGAAATATGGTGGACATGCTATTTTAGGTGGGTTCCGAACCAAAGAGTAAATGATAATAGAGCTTATAACATACAGTCTTGAAGCACGGACACCCATTCAAGCGCAATCTTGAGAGCTTGTGACTGAACATTGAATTGTTTAATATTGAATTTCTGCAACCACTGTAACAAGTGTACATTTTTGGCTAAGAAATTTCAAAATTCGAAATTATATTCATCGTTTTTGGATTGTGATGGTGTCTTGTGAAGAGAAAAATCAAAATTTATATTCTTTTTTTTTAATAAAAGACTCTTGAATTATTCTGCTTCAAGGTGAAATTTCTAGTGAAACAGACCTAACCTAAGTTTTCGATTCTAATTTGAAATTTTGTGAAAAGCAGTTTTGGGCAAAAGCCTGTTGTATTCACATTGATTATATGTTAGTCAAATGAATGAATTGATAAATAAATAAACTTCACCGCATTATTCTCGAAAAATAAATTAGTTCCCAACGTAAAATCTTTATCTCCTGAAACATCCTCTATAACCCTCAACACTTCACCAGGATTTCAACACACTCCCAAAAATTCCAACAATAACATTTTCTGGAATTCCAATCAACAGTACAGATTGTTATTTGAAACTACGCTGCCATCTTATTTCCAATTAGTGCTCTCCTAAACACACACAGGCCACCGTCATCATAACAACCTGCATTTGATTCGGGCTAGCCTTTTCTTTCTCCCAAAAGTATGGTCCAATAGTCAAGACACGATAATGAAGCTCACAATCACTTTGATCTCTCGCTCATTTTTTGTCATCAACACCGGTTGAGGTGTGTTTAAGTTTGTATTGGTGGAGCACCTTCCAAATGTTGCTCTTTCATTTGACTAGAGAGGATTTTCACTGACAAAACGCCGATCCTCGTTCCAATCAAAGTTTCCAACTCTGTCCACTTTTGTGTAAGAGAATGCTTGCGCACGCGCGTATGTATGTGTGGATGTACTTCTGTATACATGTTGATGTCACATTTGTTTGTGTGTGGGTGAATCCTCACTCGGTCTGGAATCGGTCTCTTTTCCCAAAAAGTGTTCCCATCCCATTTCCGAATCTCAGCGGATAATTTAGCACTTCATCTGTTTACAAAACCCGTTCAATTACTTCCTGGAAGTTCCTGGAAACACTGTTTGATCCAAAAATGTATTCATCTCGAAATATGAATTATAATTGTACAGATTCTCATCAGACCCATCACGCTATTTTCATATCTTTCAAGATGTTTTTCTCCAAAAATTAGATTGAATCAAATTGCGGCCTTTATTTCCTGGTAGGGAAAAGTTAGAGCACAGCCATATAGAATAATTTAAGAATAATTTAATTCATATATACTCAAGAAAATGGAAGCGAACCTTGGTTGAATGTGATGAGAATCAATGAATAAATGGAAAAAATATTCTTGAATTTATCTGTACTAGTTGAAGAGAGGAAAAATCACCCAGAATGTGTAACAAAGGAAGAAAATAAATGAATAAGTGATTATTTATAAAAATAAGAGAAGTATTTTTAGAAATTTTATAACATGATTTAAATATTGAAACATGTTTTGAATTCATAACATGTACCCATTTTCTACTTTGTAAATATAAAATCACATTGAGGAATCTACACAAGAATACTTAGGCCAATTCCTGAACGTTATAGTCTTGTAAAGTACTTAATGCCAGGTATGAAGCAAAGAAATTCTGTGGAGTCACTAGTAGTTTTTAGGGTTGATTTTAGAGTGTGGGCTCACGAGGAAATCTCATTTCCGGGGAATTAAATATTGACTGTTCTCGCAAATATACAAGTCTCTACAGACCATTGTGACTTTATGAATACCCAAGAAGCCTGCACTTAGTTTCCTCAATCTGTTCTTGAACACAAAGTAGAATGTTCTTGTAATATGTCTCACATCGTACCTAATATCAAAGACAATATAATGTAACATTGTCTTTGCTAATATATAGAATTGGATTAGATTTTATAAACTTCCTCCATTTATGTCAATTTACAATTTCTGCATGAATAAGTATAACTATAACTCGTATAAGTATAACTCGTACTTTAGTAATCTTAGATGATGCTATTTTTATAGTGCTGGAAGTTCATTCTTTATAGTGCATGGAATATAGTTTTGGAACCTTTAACTGTAGGTTCGACTCATCAATCACCATCATCCAATTCATTACCCACGCAAAGGACTCAGTGGGCTTCATCCTCGGAAAAAAATGATGAAGTAAGGCCTTATTTGTATGGTCTTAATGATATTAGCTACTGTAAAGAGAATAAAAATAATATGTGATTCAATTTCATGCAATATTTGGGCAAAGATTCGTCCATTCTTGGATACTCTTAACCGAGAAGAAAACGTTTTAAAGATGGTGAAGGAACATCTAACCATTTATTATAAATTTGTTAGACTTTAAGGATAACTGTAGGTTCCGGTGAGGAGGGAAGGAATGGAGACCATTAATGATTTATTTTACCTCTCTGATTAATTTTTATCTGGACGATTCACTGCTAGATTTAGAAAAAAGTCAAGATTGTTAACATTACATGGATACTGTAGTGAACTGTTGTAAATATAAAATCATAGTGATGAATCTTGTGGATGGAGGCTAATTTCGGCACTGTATTGCTTATCTATATAAATAAAATTAGAGTTTTGTCTGTACATTTATCAGAATTGTTTTTTTTTTTTGGTTATTTTCACGTTTTATACATTAAATAAGCCGAAAATAGTCTTATCTCACTTTCTGTCTGTCTGTCTGTCACGGCCGCAAAGGCATTTTTCGCGGCCTTCTCCTCAAAAACGAGAGCATCGATCGGGATTTTAGTTATTGAACAGTATTGAAAACATTATTGACAATGTCTTTAGCTATAAAAAACTTAATTAACGTTTATTTTAACAGAGTAATAAACGTTTAAAAACCAAGTATTGTGCGATTTTGGATACATTTTACGCGGCCTTCTCTTGAAAAACGAGACCATCGATCGGGATTAAAGTTATTCACCAGTATTGAAAACCTTTTTGACAATGTCTTTAGCTATAGAAAACTAAATTAACTTTTTTTTAACAGAATAATAAACGTTTAAAACCAAGTATTGTGCGATTTTAGATACATTTCTTCCAAATTTTATTACCACATAAGAATAAGAATAAGAACAAATCACGTAATTTATCATGATATATCAATCAGCTGTTCTCAAATATAAATGGTGGGCCCTTCGCGGCGTTATTTACGCTGTCTGCAGACTTGTGTAGTAGGAGCATTGCAGTCTTTTAGGAAACATAATATGTCTGGTGAATCAAAGCTCATCTTATGTTTTATCAATTATTTCTTTGTTGAAAAAAAAAACTAATTTCAATTTATCAAAACAAAAATTAACATTTTAGGAAGGTGCGGTTTGTGCTAGGCTCTTGGGAATTCGCCAGGTAGCACTATTATTACCACATAAGAACAACAACAAATCACGTAATTTATGATGATATATCAATCAGCTGTTCTCAAATATTCTCTCTGATAACTGTCACTGAATTGTTTACGTCCTAAGTTGTTTACTAAGCTGCTAACAACTTCATGATCGTTGCTATCAAAAAAGCCGAAGCATATTTAGTCGTATTTCTAAACATAATCCGTACGAAGGACGGGTAGCTGCTAGTAATGTATATTTATGATCAATATTTTCAGTTTCCAATTTAGTGACATTCCATGAGTTATGAAAACAATGAATCAATGAATGAATATAATAATTTATGAGTGAATAGAATGAACGAATGAATTCATTGACTCATCAACTTCTATAACGCCTGTTGTAAATTATGAGCATTTCAGCGTTTCAACGAGTTGGTGTAGTGGAAGTAGAATAGAAAAGAATATCTATTTATTCTCTTGAAAAAAAAACATGTTTTAGCACATTAAACTTTGATCATTATAATAAAAATACATTTAAATAAATGTACATAATACATTCAATAAATAATACATTCTCATAGTATCTATTATTTTCAAGAAAAATGTAGGGTCAATGTAGATCAAATGACATAGCCTGTTTAGAGGTTCCTTCTCATTTATCATAATAATTGACATAATGAGCTGTATTATATAATCAGGAGTAAAAGAGTAAAAGATACATAAAATTTGAAGAGTAGGTTGAAAACTAATTCTAATTGAATGGTACAAAAAATTTGAAGTAATATAGATATAAAAAATTATTTCAATCTAACGTTTAAATTTATACTAGGTACTTGACTATTTCAAAATTTTAATTTTTCAGTAAGAGAAAAAAAATAAGAGTAAGTTGAAAAATATGGATAAAAAATTAGGAAAAAGTGTTAAAATTATTGTGAGTAGAGAGTTAATGTTTAATTGGAGAATGAATTTTAGTTTTCATGGTAATAGAATAAGATTAATGATTAGTCCAGGTGACTTGTTTCAATAAATATAATTATACAGAAATCTGGTGATCAATAACAAAAAGTTATCCAGCTATCTCAAACTCAAATTATCGATAAAAAGATATGAATATTGCTTCATCTATGTAATAGTCAGAGAATCATTACATATGACTTATAAATAAGAGAAAAATGTTGATGGATATGATGTTACCAAAGAAAAATTGACAAAATTTTGATTATCCGATAACGATAAACAAGGAACTGTAAAATCAAACTCAATCCCAATGATATTTACTCTCGAGTGGATGGGAGGGTGAAAATGCTTTTCATTCTGACTTCCCTCCTGACACACTCTCATTGGTTGAGCAGAGCAGTGTCGAGATCAAAAAAAAAAAAAAATTACCGAAAAAAGTGTGTCAGTAGAGAATGTATTAACTTTCCTCTCAGAGCCTATTAGCTCGTTCAGGCTTCAAATTCAAATGTTCGAACAGGAAAAGCTCTCAGCTGACATGCTGAAAGGAAGAGAGAGTGAAATTGAGAGTGTGAGAGAGAAGGATGGAGAGTGGTTGGGAGAAGGGAGAGACACGTTTGAAACCACCGCTGAGCGTACACTGTCATAAGTCAGCGGGTCTATCGGCACCCCTCCTGCCAGGAAATTGAAAACGTTCATATAATAAAATTCATTTTGGAACTTGTAATTGGTGGATAGGAGGGGTAAGTTCTTGGTGGGCGAGGGGGACCGCTTAGGATGGAAATTGAATAACTTGTCCAGAAATTGAGAATTGATTAAAATCGTTGACGCGTTCCTGGTTAATGAGAATTGGTCCCTCTAAGTCCAATTTCGAAGACTTCCCCCAAAATATATAGCCTACTGCAACCTTTATCAAATTCATGTATATGGATAATAATTTATACAACGAAAGATGGCTGAGAAGGGAAGAAGAGAAAGAGGGTAGGAGAAGAGGAGAGAGTGTTTGAGAGGAAATCAACAACCTGCAGTATTAGCTTGAGGATTAAATGCTTTGCTGAAGAGCTATTGACAATGGAATGCTCTGTTGCATGAGAGGTTTCACTCGCATGAATGGATTCATTGACTTGTGAAGGATTAATGTAGACTGTAGCAGACATTTGATTCAAACTCCATAATTATCATTCCTATGAAAATAGGATTCTCATTGATTCTATAACACCATACATTAAAACAGTACATAGAGCATTGTTATAGAAGTAGTTTTTTAGGAGGATGAACCCCACAATCATAGGTCTGAGACTTGTGCATGGGTAATGAATTGGTTGATGAGTTGGACCACAGTTTTAGGTGGGTTCCGAACCACCAAGAAGTGATTTTACAGCAGAGAACAGTCTTTTTGCTGGCCAATCCAAACGGTCACCTTTACAAAGAGCGCCCAAGAGTTTCGTAGCTTATCTCCAATTGAACAGATACCTGCTACAGCACTCGTAAAAGCACTAGTATGCCTTTGTGTTTAAAAGAAGTAGCGGGAGTATTGCCACTTTTGTTTTGGAAATGATTATGAGAAATTTGCTGGATAAATAATTTATATTAATGATTAATAATTAAAAAAAAAACAGTAAAAGTATTGCTACCTTTTTTTAAAAAAAAGGAGTGAGAATCTCGCATGATAAATGATTTATATTATGATTTAAATATTATTATTACTATAATTATTGTTGTTCTTGTTATGTTATAATTATTTTTATAATTATTATTATTATCATTATTTTTATTATAATCATCATTATTATTATGGCATTTCAAACTTCCTGGTTTTTTTCCCGCAAACGATATAGATGTATCCACTAAAATCATCATTACTTCCAGACCATTTTACTATTTATTCATTAGTAAAAAACTATCATAAACATGAGGTGTGATTATTTGTTATGGAACTTTGATAATTCTCAAGAGGGAAAAATTAAGGGGAAAAATGAGTATTTATAACTCATATTCATGAATAAGGAAAGAAGTGGATACTGTTGTGAGAAAACATGAAAGAGAAGACAGAGAGTAGAAGAAGCTTCTCGACTTGTAAATTTATGATTCCCAGAATTCTAGGATTTTCCTTGAGAATTTTCGTGGAAATATGGGATTGTAAATGGAAATATCAATTAACTATCCGAGAAAGGGGAACAGATCTGTTGACTGACACTATTGTCTCAACATACTTGTTCAGTAATATCATTCTTGGAGAAATAACTGTTCAAGCGCAGCTCAGTCAAGGAAATCTAGATGATCGTGAACATTAATAGCGAAACGAGAATTTCGTTTTAATAGAAAGGGTTCTAAGAAATAGTAGATTCTGTTTTCCTTGTTCCACATTTTCATTAATGCTTAATTTCATTGGGAATTCCGAGAACTCTTCGTATTGTTACGGGTTCTATGTCTTAAATAACGCTGGCAACACTTAAATTTATCACTAGCACTTTATTTACACATTTAATCCACAACTCACACTGATCAGTAATTTCTTACAGAAAAATAAGCAATTAAAAACAGATAACACGATATTGTTCAACTGATAATGAGTTTCCAATAAACTGAACAAAAATCAATCACTAAATGTCAAAAGGCCGATCTAATATTAAATAATAACTGTCAATAAACTGTCCAATAATTTTCAAAAAGAAACGTCGAGGAAGAACAATTAACTTATGTAGCACAAGTCCATGATACGGTAGTAGGTAAAAGAATTATCACTATAGAACTGTCAAGAGAATTATCACTACAGACAACGAAAGTTCATCACATGGTTTGTAATAGAACCAACGGAATATCACTGTCTGTATTAATGGGAACTGTCACTGAGAAAGAATTATCACTATATAGGCAGAATATACAGAACTGTCACTACCTGTTTATCGCAACGAATTTCAAACAAGACTGAACTCATTCACAAAAGTATCCCTCTATTTATATAATTTTCCATAATTGAGATTTATCTCGATTTTTCTATCATCTTCTACCGATTTCCAAATAAACAATGAAAGGCCTTCACGCCTTTCACAATATTCTTCGATAAGATTCCATTAATGTCTAATAAAACAACTAGAACATTCTACAAATTACCAAGTAAACACCATAAAAGTGTCAAAAGCAGAGTAATTAATTGCTTAGAAGTAAACATTTACATAGCAGATAACACCGAGAACCACTGTTTCTTCTTTCTCTCTATTCTCTCCATTTTCATATTTGCTACAGTATTACTTTTTCCCCATAAAGTTTTCTCCTATATTGTCATTCGAGTTTATTGTTAAAAATGAATAAGACTGATGGTATTTAAATCACTTTAATTATCAATACACACTATTTGTATGAGACTGATGTTATCCAAATCACTTTTCAATCACTAAAACACAAGAGACTATAGTTTCGACTCTTACGTCATTTTCAATCTCATCAAAACTAGTTGATTACGTCAATGAACTTAGTTTATTGATAATTTGAATGATGTAACAGAAATGATGTAATCAGTTATTACAACACGTCGATAAACTTGCTTCATTAGGCCAATCAAGTTTATTGAGATTAAAAATGATGTAGCAGTCAATGATTGAAAAGTGATTTGAATATCATTCTTATACATTGTGGATAACTACCACAATATCACCAATACCAAGATCATTGTTACTACCATATAAGCCAAGAACGAACCTAAAGAATGAACCATATGAACCTACAGGTTGCTTGACAAGGTTAACACAACAAATAAAATTTTTACAATAAACATTTACAATAAAAATTTATGAAAGATTATTTTTACAATAATTAGAAATTAACATATTTAATCAAATTAATACTGTTTTAAAATTACAATAATTGGCTCAGCTCTCAAAGACCAAGAACAGAGGCGTTAACACAAAAAGAAGTTACTATAAATAAAAAATATATAATAATAATAAATTATAATGATAATGATAATTAATAATAATTTTTTTTATTTCTATTTAGGCGTTTTGCCAGACTGGCATGTACATATATTTTTTTATTAATTTTTATTTTTATATATATTTATATATAATTAATAATAATAATAATAACAGAACAATTATTATTATTATTCCACTTTTGTTTTTTGAATTTTTCACTCTGCAGCCGGGGATCTATGAGGGTCCCTCTTACCCTGCTATATTATAGTGAGACAAATTTTCGTACAATATTTGTTGTACCAAGCACTGCAGCTTTTTGCATAGTTCTAAGGTGCCAGTTTTCCAGAGCTAGCCTCTCTTTTGCATACAGCCATTTTTTTGATATCAGTCCATTTGCAGATACAACAAGCGGAATAACTTCAAATTTCTTTAGCATTATTATTTTTTTTTCACTCTGTCTTGCAGCCCAAGAACAGAGGCGTGAACACAAAAAGAAGTTACTATCAATTAGAAAAATATATAATACTATTTTTTTCTAATAAATTCTAGCATCTCACTATTGAATCTATTTGTCCGAAGCAAATATAAGTCTAGTAGCCACAATATGAATCACTTCTATCAAAATAAGAATAACATTAATCTCAACATATATATTCATGATAACAATAACACAAATGTTAAAGAATAGGTTAATATATCAAATAAAAATTTATAACTATTAACCATTACTAAGTTCAACTATTGCTAAGAAACGGGATGAATATAAATATTATAATACTGAACATTATTATGTAATGAAAAAACACTGATGTGGAAGAAAAGGTGGAAATATCAATTTGTGAAATGTATTCAACTATAAACCATTCAACTATAGATTATTATAATTATTAAGGAAAAATCTAAGCTTTATAGCAACTGCTAAGAAACGGGATAAAATACTTGTTTTGCTTAGTTCATTTGTTTAGCAGCTCAGCTATGTTATGCTGGTTGCCTAGTAGTGACCTGAAACTGTTTGTCTGCATCTCCCAGTGTTTTAAAAGGACAACATTAAAAATGCATAACACTGCCAAGGACACGAATAAGGCAGCACGCTTTTGTGTCTTCTCTTACTGAACAGCACTTGAGCATTTGGCAAGGCACATAAAATATGCAAAACTGGCAACAGCGCACACAAACGCGCGACTTTGCGCGCTAAAAACGCCAACGAACGCTCAGAGCAGAGCGAAAGTCTTCATTTGACGAGCAGTGTGGTCAGCAGTCCCACATGATTCGATTTGCTGCTCTCTCCAAAGTTAGGGTTTCGGTAGTTGGTGATCTTTTGATCTCAAAAGCGCTGTGTAGTCGGCTCTTAATTTGAGTTTTGTAGTAAGGGAAGTGGGTTTTTAGGGAAATGTTTAAATAGGTCACTTGAAGCTGTAGTCAACTAATTCACTGACAATTAACTCTTGATGGTTAACGCTGTGAATGAGACGCGTAGATGATTTCAATGCATGAAATAAGAATATTTAAAACATTTTTTTTCAAAAACATAGATAATTATTAAGAAGAAACTCTACTATTTCCCCCCCCCCCCCCCCCCACCACAACCAATTAATTGTGTTAGCACCTAGTTAGAAACAAATAAGCTATTTATTCTATCCTAATGTTACCAAGTAGAGACATTACCAAACTTATATAATAATTAGGTTTGGTTACTATTCGATTATGTTTCAAGGCTTGAAATTTACACTATCACCTTCTTTTTTACACTAAACACATAAGCACACTTCACTTCACTAGCTCATGTGATTTTATTCTGTTGAGCCTCCGGACCAGATCATAATTATTTTTGATAATTTGATTGTATGATTTTTCTTTTTTAGTTTTCAAAATTAACTTCAAATTGTATTCATTTTTCTTTTGCACAATACTTGAAATTTTTGTTTAGTAATTAGTTATTATTATTTTTTTACATATTTCATAATTTTTTTCACCACTGATTTTGATTTTTTGTAATATTATGTCTGTAAAGGAGACAGATTTGGGGAAACCTGTTATCTCCATTGTAAATAAATAAATAATCGTCAAGCAGCTGGATTGCCTCAATGTTGTCATGTTGGTGGAGGCTTTTTTCATGCTTAGCCGTGAATCTCTCTATTGCTGTAGTGACTGTCTCCACTTGATCAGCATTCCTGATGTACAGTAGAAACAATTAGTCTGGGCGCTTGGCTCTGGTTTCACTACTTGCCGTCCTGTAAAAGTTGACTAGTTGACCTTGAAGACATCTGCAGCGTCGCACGGGCCACATGTTTTTAGAAATGAGCGATAAACACTCCCCTCGCCATGGCTGACTACCAAATGGCCATGCGCGCGTGCGCCCAGACTAATTGTTTCTACTGTACCATGGAGCATTTACTATATTCCTCAGTACTTTGTTTTGAAAACGTTGAATTATTTGTATATTAGATGGTTTGGTACAGCCCCAAAGTTTAATACCATAGGTCCATACAGGCTTCAGTAGCTATTTGTACAGAAGAATTTTGTTGTATAATATTTGGGTTGAATTCACTAGTAAAGTTAATAATAATAATCAAGTTGATAAATTTATTATTTACTAGTAATGTTTATTTCCAATAATTTTATATCAAGTGAAAACATGATATGGAACCACATTAGAGATAATTTTCACAATATTAACATTGGCGTAATTTGGAAAAACTTAATTCGAGAATATGAATGATGATAAATACCAAATAATACAACCAATAGCATACAAACGGATGAAACTTCCTGTTTTAGTAGGTATAATACAATAGAACATGATGTGAGCATGATGCTGATCCTGTAAGGTGTGAGAATAAAAAAATTTAATGATAGAAAATAATTGTATTGTAATAGATAAATCTTATCAAATTGGTAAACAACAAAAAGCGGTCAACCTTAATTAATTGGGTTATTGATGTCACATCAACAAAACTGAATATTTTAAATAATTTACGATTTATTATTTCGTTTAATGGTTTTTGGTATTTTCAGTGGTAACTTCCAAATTTATTACGATCACATGAATCATCATTTCTTCATCACACCTGAGTACCCTGCAGAAAAATCACATCACAGAACTGAAAATAACGGTTCAACAACATTAATTGTCAGTTCAACAATGTCGAATATTCCACTTAGTTTTGATCACTCACATTCTTATTTACACATCCCTTCGGAAATTTAATTTCATTTCTAAGGTAAATTTTTTTTGGAGGATGAAGCCCACATGGGTCTGAGACCTGTGCGTGGGTAATGAGTTGGATGATGGTGATTGATGAGTTGGACTTACAGTTTTAGGTGAGTTCCGAACCACCGGGAAGTGATTCTACAGGTAAAATACACTTCTATATAACGCACTCCTAAATTGAATCTTCTAAGTGAAGAATTTTTATGGTGTCTCTCAACATTGCAATCTTGTATATATAAATAAAAATAGAAACATCTTTACAACTATCCAGAACTTAAACTACAATTTTCGTTATAAGATATAACTATTTTGTTCCAAGAACATATTTAAATGTTTGCAGGAGACAATTTACATACACAAGCAATAGATTAATAAACTTCATACCTGACCATTTCATCTCAAATAGAATCACTGAGTCAGCCATAAGTGAAATAGAGAAATGTTAATATTTAACAATAATAATAATAAATAATATCGTGTGACCTGGCTGGCTCAGGTCTGGTGTCAGAGTTATCAGGTCGCACCTGAATAATTCAGGGCCTCTGACGTGACTTAACGACTGTTTTTAGGCAGCCGGGACCGACAGCTTAACATGTCCTCCGAAACACGGGAGTGGCGCGAGGTAAAAACTTTTGGTCAGAACTGGGATCGAACCCGGGACCTTTGGGCTAGCAAACCAGCACTTAACCCACTCGGCTACGGCCACTCTATTTAACAATATAACCACTTATATTTTTTAGTAATATCTAAAGCTACATAAATATCCATACATTCTCAAAACAACAAAAACAGATGAAATTAGTCAGTAAAAAATAGAATCATCATATCAGGAAAATAGAGACATGGAAAATCATAGGTACATTTTTGTAACCTTTTAATAAATATATTTTTCATTATTCCACTTACTTTCTTGAATGTATTCTTTCTTTTTGTCACTGATACTCATTGCTAGCGCAGGAACTTAGGTTTTGCTGGCAATGCCCATATAAATTAAGAGTAACATTTCTATATTATTTCAGCTTTAAAGCGGATTATAGAGGGGGAAAGTAGAGACAAAAAGTTACTGGCGGCCAGTACTTGCCATTGCGTCACTTTCCACCTATTTCCATCTACACAGGGAAAGTACTGGCTGCAAGTTTATCGGTTGTACTGGCCGCCAGTAGGCCACCGTAACCACTAGATAGAGTGCATCTGACAAAAGAGACAAGCTTGCTACCTACTTCATAGGTCCTGGTTCTGTCCCCTGGCAAAAGCAATCGATTGGAATTGAATAGTTGAAAAAGAAGACAATAATGATTTTCTTGTAAACATATTGATTTATTACTGTTTCATTAAAATAAATACCATTGTAAATTTACTCTACTTTATATTTACCCTATATTAATTATTTTATATTTACAACACAACAACTACACGACAACTTGATTCACCACAACCACAATGCGATAATGCGATGCGTTTCCTCTGCTCTACTGGCGGAAAGTGGGGGAAAGTGCATGTTTTGACAGGAAAGTACAGGAAAGTACTGGCCGCCAGTGGTCATGTGACCACCCACGTGACCCGCTACTTTCCGTGGAGTGGCAAGTAAAAACAAACAGGTTTGTTTTTACTGGCCGCCAGTGATTACTTTCCGCTGGAGTGGAAAGTGCCCCTTTAGACAGGGAAAGTAAGCGGTAAGTTGAAGAGGCAAGTACTGGCCGCCAGTAACTTTCCGTCTCTACTTTCCCCGTCTATAACCCGCTTAAGCTTTTCTTTCAAACTGTAAGATATTTATTTTAGAAATTCAATTTGTGAAATGTGGCGAATAAAGAATTTTGATTTTTTTTTTTTTTTGATTTGGCAAGAAGACCCTTTAACGAGTCTCTCTTCAGTACGAGTTTTTGCAGGAATAGTTATTATGTATTTCATTATACTAGGTTCAACTGTAATTTTATTACTGTTGAATCATTACTAATGGATTGTTTTTCACTATTATCCAAAAACAAAAAATATTTTTAAACTTATGATGGTTCAGAAATAAAATTGCAGTTAAACTGGTTATAACGAGGTTAATTATTCCTGAAAACATTCGTTTTGAAGAGAGTAATAATGATACTTCGTTTGATTAGAGATATAAGTATCAATATAAATATAGGTGATGATTGAAAAAAAAAAATAAAGAGATATTTAAATTGAATAAATACAAATATAATAAAAAAAGAAATATATTCAACAAATATATAGGTCTATTACTGGAAATATAATTTAAAATAATATATATATTATTAACAATAATAATAATTATTCGTTGATGAGAGGTCGTCTAGCCAAGATTGCTATCTCAAGGGAAACCATCAAAACTCTCCATTTGGTGGATATAATTAGGAAGTTAATTATACGGAAATTCTACAGAATTCCACATTAAAAATAAAATTTAACTATTATTCGTTATTCAGAATCATTCATTTCAATAACGAAGTTCACCTGGGAATCGATCAATGTCACATCTTCACAGATCCTTACACCTGGTTTCCTGTACTACAATTACCAGTCAACAATCGGCGTATTGTTGCCAGTTCAGCAATGCCATTAACGGACAGACACACGTCCCCACAATTGTTGAAACGTTTCCGGCGACCAATAGCGACCTCCCGTCCCGGTCCCAGTTCGAGACTGCCGCTCAAATTCGGGTATTGGTGACATAGCGGTTAATTAGCCTCACCAATATTCAATCCACATGTGCTGAGTCAGCAAATCGCACATATGTGATGCCGCAACAGATAGCCTATATATGGATGCCAGTTGTAATACAACATTTCAATTGATGTTGGCAACAATTTGGCAAACATGTTGCGGTCTGTTGGAATGATTAATAGGCAAGGTGCCTCTCTTTTGTGTTGTACCATTTCTCAGGGATTAACTGCGGGGATTTGATGAAACAATTTGGGATTAATAATCAAGGGTTACTGTTTCCTGGACGATTGATATGGTATTAGTGGATAAAGTAAATTGAATTGATATTCTTTATTTATTTCAAATACATGCATCAAATTTACAAAAAATGTGAAAACAAACCTCATAATGCATCAGATAGTCTCGAAACAAATAAGGAAATCACAAAACAAAAATTGAACCGCTAAGGTAACAAAGAAATAAAGTCAAAATACATACAATAAGAAAACGGCATGAAATAATAGCATAAAGAAAAACAATCCCAAACAGTAGTTAACTTTAAACAATGAAATACCAAAATAGCTAGAAAATGGCATGAAATAACAGTATAAAGAAAAATAACTCTAAGTATTAGTTAACTCTGAACAAAGAAATTAGTATTGTATTATTATTATTGGTATTGGGTTGGATTTTTTTATTGTAATAAAGCAGGAGTCTCTTTCGTTGAAGGCCCATATCGAGTGTGTTGTTCCTTTCTATAGATGATTTCAATTTTTGCCACCCGACACCGTAAAAATAAGCGTATGGCTTTTATTGGTGGGGAATCCCTTATTACGGGTAGTTTTACCTTGTTGTATGAGCCATGTTATAGGGAACATGATAGACCCCACTATTTTAGGTGGGTTCCTAACGACGTTCGTGATAATGAAGCTTATAACATCAAGTCATTGAAGCACGGTCACCCGTCCAAGGGCAGTCTTGGGCGTTCGTGAGTGAACATCGTGATCACATAAATACTACGCTTACCGCGTAACCCATCACCACCGGGCAATAGCGGTTATTGACAACGTTGATAAAAATACAAAAAAAAAAAAAAAAAAAAAAACAGAAATGAATAAATGTTAGAGGAAAACTCTTGCAAACAGTAGAAGTTCCTGTCTAAAATTCTCAAAAAAAAGGATTTTTGAATAATTGTGCAGGAGGAAGAATAGTCGCCGATTCAAGTAACATATTGAAAATCTTAATTCCCAACACCAAATGAAAATTCTGGACTCTTAGACAACCTTACCCTTGTGACACTCTCCTTCCATGAGTTTCATGGCCATGAAAATTACTTCTTGTGCAGAATTCATGCCTATTCATCCCTATTGTTGTAGAAGAACGAACAGTGATTTTCGGTGTTATCTGCTTGTATCAATAAGTCTTCTGAGCGAAGCATTGTTTACGTTTTCCCTATACGCCTTGTGGTTTCATCTAAATGTCATTAAAATGTTTACTTAGAACTGTATAGAAATTCATTGACTTAATCAAATGTTCTTATCATGGTAATTAAAGTGGTTTTGAGTTAGAGCCCTTTTATGCATGCGTTTTCGTATGGACGATAAAAAACGGACTGTAAATTTTGTGTTGTGCGTTTTGATTTTATGTCGTGCGTCTTCAATTTTCTGTCGTGCGTTTGCTTAAGGATGAAGGTGGGGGTGGCAGTGCTACCAATATAGTTCTAGTATCGTAGATCCTGTTGTGGTGTACGCTGCACGAGTGCGGGAGGTTGGCAGCACTGCGGCTTGGAGTGGGAAACGTGCGTTTGTCGTGCGTCTGCATAAACACGGCCATATGCTACCGTGTACTGACGTGAGCAGACGTCCGTCACTGCGTTTATCGTCCATTTCTAAAACACTGCATGTTTTAGAAACGGACGACAGCTGAAAACCGAACGACAGTGCATAAATGCGCTCATTTGTTCCAATGTATTTAAAAACGTCCGTTTTTTTATCGTCCATACGAAAACGCATGCATAAAAGGGCTCTTATTTATTTATTTATTGTGACAAATTTACAACGAGTGTGAAGGTGCAACAGACTCAGGTCCAAAACTGCTCCCTTCACAAATTTTGATATGTAACATTGTCCAAAACATTGAGGTTAACACAGAATAAAAATTTAAAATATGCTGAAAACCTTCACTATGTAGAATATTCTATGTGTTTATTTTAGAAATTGATAGCGACATCCCAGTTTGCCTTGATTATGATAAAACCCATTTAAGGCGAACGCTTAGTTAAACTTTAGTTGAGTCTTGTTTGAAATTTGTCGAGATAACAAGTAGTTGTCAACAACATGGCAGTTCCATTCATAGTTAAAACATTTTGTTGTTAAAGTGATAATCCCCATATATTGTGACTATTAGTGAAAATTCTTTTACATTTTATACAAGTGGATTCTACTCTTAGCTATTATTGTATTACGGATTTGTGCTACATCAGTTTAATAATTGTTCTTTTTAGACGTTTCTTTTTGAATTATTGAACAGTTATTATCTAATATTAGATCGGCCATTCAACAGTTAGTGATAGATTTTTGTACATTAATACAGAAAATCTTTGTTAGCTGAACATTATCGATTTATCTGTTCTAATTTCTATTATTTTGTTTTTTTTCCTTAAATAACTGGACAGTACGTGTTGTGGATTATTTGTGTAAATAAAGTGCGAGTGTTATATTTAAGTGTTGCCAGCGTTATTTTAGACATAGAATCCATAACACTTTTATATTATGTACTTTTATATTATATTTATATTATGTACTGCACAAAACATAATTATACTGGTTTTGCATTGTCACTCCATAATTGTATGTATTCAATTGATTGATATTATGATGTAATTGTGAATTGAATTCAATTGATATCACATGATATGATGTAATTATATACATTCAATTTATACGATTGAATTCAATGAATTGGATCGCATTTTTTGTATTTGAGTGTAATTAAGTAGAAATAGTTTTATGTTTCGTAGAGAGTGCATATCCAGTGAATTGTGACTTGAAATAATATTTAATTTGTAGTTTAAGTTGTAATTTAAGTTGTAATTTAATTTTCCTTACTGCAACAATATTACGATTATCGCTTTCATTTTGATGATAATGCATAATGCCTTCAATTGATCATCAACCCATAATGATAATGTAGATAACGTTCACAATTCAATGATAATGTTGATGATTGAACAATGTTTAATATTTTGTTTTCTGCTTTCAGAATCAAAACAAATCAGCAAGATACCAAATTCTGTCAGAGTACGACCATGTTTAGTGAGGTAGGAATTCTGTTCATTTTGATTTGTAGCATGATTCAGTTAATTAGTGTCTATCATGAAATCCCATATACAACGTAAATTCCTATATATCATCATCCTAGTTCAAAATTATTAGTATTGCTGAAAAGTCAATGTAATTAATCAGCTCCCGTTCCTAATAGAGATAATATTATTTCACATGGTGGAATCAAAGTGGCTGTAAATAGCTTTCAATCAAGCTAATGAATTCGAATGTTTTCGGAGTGAGGTACGACAATACCATTCCCAGCGGGGCTAGTTGCATTCCTCGAGCAAGAAGATCGAATGATAACGTTATAATTAGCGTTATTCATTCAATCAATGTCTCTTCACTCCCGAATTAGACTGAAATTTATCTGCGCGGATCTTTTCATCCTCTTTACACCTCTCCTAACAGTCCTTTTACTTGTTTTCTCCTTCTTGTTTACCTCCTCATTCATCTTCTCCATTTTCTCTCTCCTGTCTCTAATCCTTTTTGAATAATAAGACGAAATAGTCACAACCACATTTATTAAAAATATTTAGAAACTAGTTTCGGTTGTTATATCACATCAATCTCAATCAAACTAAAACTAATGTGCAGAGAAGCTGAATATATACTGAACATGGAATGATACTATTGGCTGAGTGAGAAAAAGGCTGACCTTCATCGGTGTCATTGGCTGACAAGTGACGCCCCCTGGTGGGAGGAGTAACAAGCAAAAATGAGAGTCAAATCAAGAATTAATAATGAGACGAAATTGTCAGAACCACCTTTATTGAAAATACTGAGAAACTAGTTTCGGTTGTTATACCATTATCAATCTCAAACAAACTGAAAATAAAGTACAGAGTAGCGTAATATAATACTAAACATGAAATTATACTATTGGCTAAGCGAGAAAGAGGCTGACCTTCATTGAAGGTTGTAATTGGCTGAAGGCCATAACAAGTCACGCCCCCTGGTGGGAGGAGTAACAAGCAAAAATACGAGTCAAATCAACAACTCAGAACCGAGAACATCTAGAAAGAAGACTTAATACTTTGTTGCTTTCTAGATGTTAACAATTTTTAGTTACTGATTTGACTCGTAATTTTGCTTGTTACTCCTCCCACCAGTGGGCGTGACTTGTCAGCCAATCACAATGATGAAGGTCAGCCTCTTTCTCACTTAGCCAATAGTATCATTCCATATACAGTATATATTCAGCTTATCTGTATTCAGTTTTAGTTTGATTGAAATTGATAATGGTATAACAACCGAAACTAGTTGCTCAATATTTTTTAATAAATGTGGTTGTGACAATTATGTCTTATTATTCATCATGGATACCTTCCAGAATATCACCTTCGCCACTACAGAGAAATCTAATTCTTTTCTCTCTTCTGTTGAATCTGTTGAAAGACGCTGGATAGATATTCTGCTAATACTTTCAATAACTTACTCCTTTTTCTCTCTTCTTACTCTCTTCTTCCACTCTTCTTTCTTCTACTTCTCCCCCATATTCTTTCCAGTTACTGATATTTCTTCCTTTCACTTTCTCACTATTTATTCTACTTCATTTTCTCTTTTTCCTTCTACTCCTCCTCTTACACCTCCTCGTCTTTCTACTACCCTCCACTCTTATATCGGCCTCCTCCATTTTCTTCTACTTCTTCTAAATTTACCATTACTCCTACTTTTTCTTTTTCTATTCCTTTTCTTTTTCTAATCCTTTTCTTTTTCATTTTCTTTCACTTTTCCTTTTCTATTGTTTTTATTATTCTATTTCTTTTCTTTCTCTTTTTCTCTCTCTTTTTCTTCGACTTTTTTCCTTTTTCTATTTCTATTTCTTTTCGTTTTCTGTTTTCTTTTTATATTTCTTTTGGTTCTCTTTTTATTTTTATGTTTCTCTTTCTTTTTATTCTACTTTCTTTTTCTTCTTCTTTTCTTCTTTCTTTTTATTTTCTCTTTCTTTCTTTTTCCTTCCTTTTTCTTTCCTTATTCTTTTCTTTTTCTTAACTTTTTCTTTTCTTTTTCTTTTTTTTTCTTTACTTTTTCTTTTCTTTTTCGTTCTCTTTTCCTCTTTTTCTAATTTTCCTCCTCCTCCTTCTCCTTCTTTTTCTTCTTCATCGTTATCTTCTTCTTCTCTATCATCGACATCTTCTTCTTCGTCTTCTTCTTCTTTTTCATTTTTCCTATTTTTCTCCTTCTTCTTTTTCCTCTTCGTTGTGCCCATACTCTTCGTTTGTTCCATCTTCTCACATATCTTTCCCATACTTAACTTTTCATATTCCCTTTTTGCCTGCATTCTTTTATCACCTCTATTTACTCTATCTCTTATTTTTATACTACTTCTCCTGTTCCTTCTACTTCTCCTCCTCCTCCTCCTCCTTCTCCTTCTTCTTCATATTCATTCTCATCTTTTATCTCATTATTTCTCTTCTTCCATTTCCCATATTCACCTTCTTCTTTATCATGATTTTCTCCTCCGTCTACTTCTTGCTCCCTTTCTTCTCCTTTTTTTGGTTCCATTCCTCACTTCTTATTTTTTCTTCGTCTTTTTTCATCTCCCTCTTCTTCCTTTTCCTGTGCTTCTTTTTCCCCTCTCAGATACTCCTTCTCTCTCTATTATTTCTTTTTCTTTTTCCTTCTCTTTCTCTTTTCCTTTTTCTTCTTCTTTTTCTTCCTCTTTTTCTTTTTTTTCTTTGTCTTTTTCTTCTTCTTTTTCATTTTTCATTTTTTTCTTTTTCTCTTTCTCTTTCTTTTTTTTCTCTTTCTCTTCCTTTTTTTCTTCTTCTTCTCCTTCTTCTTCTTCTTCTTCTTCTTCTTCACGTTTCGGCTCCTGCGAATTATCGGTCGAAAGGATTTATCTGAAACCATTGTTAGAACTGCAGAAGTAACGTTTAATTGAGTTAATCCTCTCCAGACTCCAGACAAAGATTACGATTGTCAAAAGCAAATATTTGGTAGGATTTTATGATGAGACAAAAGTATTCGTTCGCTTCTGCAACGGTAAAGTTTTCCATTCCATCGGTTTGAGAAACCAATGCTATCTGGATTCTGTTCTCTACAAGGCTTTTATCTAAATTAGCTTGAATCATACCTTTCCAGTGAAATACATAGCTTCGACCACTCTTAAATAATTTCATTATTCATTGTTTATGTCTCTGCAGTTGATGTTTCTACAGTTGTTTTAAAACTTAGTTTTGAGTGTTGATTTACACAGTGGTTCATTTTAGTGGCAGTTCAATTATTTACATTTTAAAAAACGTGACTTTTAAGCTCAAAACCAAGTAGCAATGAATATTCCAGCTGTATTTGTTTAAAAGTATCTGGTTATTTCCAATTCTAAAAAGTTAATATTCCAATTATTCTGATTTTTTTCGTCTCCTCACAATATTTTTTAAATTGGGTATCAAATTTATTCTCAGTGATTTTGGTCCGCCTCTATCGATTGGTTATTTCATGGAATTTGATGTGATTGAAATCATGAGCTATTCTAGAAATGGTAAACTAAGGATATAGACAATTATATATAGATTATGGACCTATTAGGATTTATTATCTATTTAAAAAAAATCTGTTTGAGAACTCAGTTGAGTTATTAACATTCGTCAACACATAAGATACAAAAAGTTTAAATTCAATTAATAAATAGATATTAAAGAGTAGTATGTTTTTGTTCATTCTGGGACAAGCTTCACCTTTTGTCCACCAGGCGGCAGCACTGTCGCCTGGCGCTAGCTTCGCCATTGTCCACCAAGCAGCAGCACTGTCGCTGGCGCAAGCTTCACCTTTTGTCCACCAGGCGGCAGCACTGTCGCCTGGCGCTAGCTTCGCCATTGTCCACCAAGCAGCAGCACTGTCGCTGGCGCAAGCTTCACCTTTGTCCACCAGGCGGCAGCACTGTCGCCTGGCGCTAGCTTCACCTTTTGTCCACCAGGCGGCAGCACTGTCGCCTGGCGCTAGCTTCGCCATTGTCCACCAAGCAGCAGCACTGTCGCTGGCGCAAGCTTCACCTTTGTCCACCAGGCGGCAGCACTGTCGCCTGGCGCTAGCTTCACCTTTTGTCCACCAGGCGGCAGCACTGTCGCCTGGCGCTAGCTTCGCCATTGTCCACCAAGCAGCACTGTCGCTGGTGCAAGCTTCACCTTTGTCCACCAGGCGTCAACACTGTCGCATATCGATTGCACCGCCCCCCCCCCCCCCCCCGCCGTCATCAACCCCCCCCCCCCCTAAAAAGTGCCCCCCCCCAACCCAAAAAAAACGTTCCCCCTCACCCTAAAACAACCCCCCCCCTAAAAAACCCCCCCCCTCCACCACCCACCACCCCCCCCCCCCCCAAAAAAAAAAAATAAATAAAAAAATAAATAAATAAAAAAAAAAAATAATAATAAAAAAAAAAATTAAAAAAAAAAAAAAAAAATTAAAAAAAAAAAAAAATTAAAAAAAAAAAAAAAATTAAAAAAAAAAAAAAATTAAAAAATAAAAAAAAAAAAATTAAAAAAAAAAAAAAAACATCTCAGGACTTAGAAAAATCTTGAAACATCTCAGGACTTAGAAAAATTTCCGAAAAATCTTAGGACTTGAAAAAAGTTTCAAAAAATCTCAGGACTTGGAAAAATTTCCGAAAAATCTTAGGACTTAGAAAAATTTCCGAAAAATCTTAGGACTTAGAAAAATTTCTGAAAAATCTCAGGACTTGAAAAAATTTCCGAAAAATCTCAGGACTTGGAATAATTTTCAAAAAATCTCAGGACTTAGAACAATTTTCAAAAAATCTCAGGACTTAGAAAAACTTCTGAAAAATCCTAAGACTTAGAAAATTTTCCGAAAAATCTTAAGACCTAGTTATACACTTGGGCTAGGGGAGGGGCATGTGGGAAGTTTGCCGGACTATAAGGAATGATCTCTAGACTTAGTCGTACAATATTACTTTGAAAATAGGACTTAGTCATACATGGGGCATGTGGGGAGTGGAGCAATTGTGTGACCAGATACTTTTAACAAGATATCTGTATTGTTCCAGATACACTAGCCTAAAGCAGCATTCAAGGATCATTCAATAAAAAGTAAGCATTTCATTCATGGGGGTATGTGGGGAGGGACATGTGGGGAGTGGAGCAATTATGTGACCAGCTACTATTAACAAGATGTCTGTATAGTTGCAGATACACTTTACCATTAAAGGACCCTGTTGTTCCAACTACAAATCAATATTTCAAGATATACTTGACCATTCTAGGAACCCATTTCTACAAATCAATAACAGTTAGTACTTATCTCTCTACTAATAAATATCTATCAATTGCTAGAGTGTATAAATCTAACCTCCAAATATTCCATAGCTAAAATAGCTATTGCACTACATAAAATCTAACCTATAAATCCAAAGTCAACATAACCTCAAAATGGCTAACCTATAAGGAATGATCCAAGCCAATACTATTAAATATATAGCATTACCTCTAACCTATGAATCTAAAGTCAACATAACCTAGAAATATGGAAAAGAGAACAATGTTTATTGATATGCTCTGTCATGCACCATTCCAAACCAATACAAAAATTCTTGTGTTCTCTCAAACATACCTGGACTTGAACAAAAAATCCAATATCCTCCATCACAACACTCTTCTCGATAATATTTCAACTCATGAACGATAAAGTCATCTTTATCTAGTATAGCACAATCCTGCTCTGCCATTCTTCCCACTACTACTACTACAACAGCAACGGTACACTCTTACACACATACACTGTTGAGAATGTATGACAGGGGCTTTAAACATACTTCCTGTTCCAAAAGGTGGGAAAAGGTGCTATAAAAATTTGCTAAAACCGCAAAAGATATTTCTTGTACCATGAGTAATCCTGCAAAAAAAATTATTAGCATCAAACAATCTCATATAGGTAAGAAATCACCTTACTTTACTTCAACGAAGGCTGTTTCAACGAAAAATAGAGGGTAGAGAGAGAGAGAGAGAGAGAGAGAGAGAGAGAGATAACCCCACTTCTACTTCCATCACTGGCCCCGCCCACCAGCCTTGACATTCCAGTTTCAACTAGTTTGTATGACGTCACTGCTACATTCTAATGCTATGAGTCATATCCATGCAGGAAAAAACAGGAAAAGAGAAAGTTGGAAGTAGGAAAGTTGAGTTTTTAGAAGCTACAGAGTCCATAAAGAAACAGCATAAACAGCTAGTAGAGTATGAAAACGAAATCAAAGATTTGAGAGAGCAGCTTGAACCATATTTTTATTCACATTGGAAGAATTTTGAACCAAGTGGGGTGTATCATGTGACTGCATTTACTGTGAATAATAAGGAAAAATTTACATATGTTGGGGTTTTAGGGGAAAAAGATGGCTTGAAACAGGTTTACTTTGTAAAAGGGGTACCATAAAAAATGCTTTTCTCAATGCATACAAAGCAATAGAGGACCTTAAGAAAGTGGGCTATTTTGTAATCCCCTACAATGACGAAAGATGTATATTATGCTTGCCAAGAGGGGAAACCATTTGTGTAATTACTGTTAATGGTATGGCAAGCTATAATGGTAACACATTTCCAAGAATAGAATCAATCAAATTTTCGTCAGATGTATGGAAAAACTTGGAAGACACATCTTTTACACAGTTAGAAGTGCAGCAATTCAACAGCATTACAATGCTAGAAATTAAAGGGAAAAGTAAAAGTAGGACAGTGCAAACGATTGGAAGAGTTAGCAGAAGGTACAGAGTTGGTCATTGTTGCAATTAAACAAGTATGGGCTAGAAATAAGAATCGGTATATTTTACAGTTTGAGAACCTAGAAGCATTGTATGTCTGGAATTATTGGTTGGAGGAAGAATTTGAGAACTCTAACATAGATTTAAATTATAAAATTAGAATTAGGTTGGATGTCCTTAAGCATACCCCCAGTAGAAATAAGGAAAGAGTTTTTTTTATACATTATATGTTGTATTAATAAATGGAGAAATTATTGTGAATTTGTCTTTGGCGTTTTTTTTTTCACAAACTCCTACAATCCTATCCTTATAAATAAGATTAATCTGAGACATATTTCTCTAAGTCACCTGTTGGGTGTTGGCTGTTGGCTTAGGCTACTCCAATTAAGCACCAAGTAAGCCATAAGGGATAAAAGTGGTACACCAAGTTAGCCCAAAGTGGCACTACGTGGTGGATGAGTGTGCACGACTGCAATGAGTGGAGCACGGAGTGTGCAGTAAGTGGGTGCAGTGGCACAGTAAAAGAGCTCACAGTGGGTGTGAGCTTTTACAATTAGCTTGAGTGCTTACATATTAGAGCTTCTAGAGCACTAGCAGGAGCACTAGGGGAGCACTAGGGACGCACTAGGGGAGCACTAGGGGCACACTAGGGGAGCACTAGGGGAATTAAGGGGTGCACTAGGGAAACACTAGGGGCGCACTAGGGGCACACTAGGGGAGCACTAGGGGGATTAAGGGGTGCACTAGGGAAACACTAGGGGAATTAAGGGGTGCACTAGGGAAACACTAGGGAATTAAGGGGGGCACTAGGGAAACACTAGGGGCGCACTAGGGGCACACTAGGGGAGCACTAGGGGAATTAAGGGGCGCACTAGGGGCACACTAGGGGAGCACTAGGGGAATTAAGGGGTGCACTAGGGAAACACTAGGGAATTAAGGGGGGGGCACTAGGAAAACACTAGGGGCGCACTAGGGGCACACTAGGGGCACACTAGGGGAATTAAGGGGCGCACTAGGGGCACACTAGGGGAGCACTAGGGGAATTAAGGGGTGCACTAGGGAAACACTAGGGGCGCACTAGGGGAGCACTAGGGGAATTAAGGGGTGCACTAGGGAAACACTAGGGGCATTAAGTGGGGCACTAGGGAAACACTAGGGGCATTAAGTGGGGCACTAGGGAAACACTAGGGGCAATAAGTGGGGCACTAGGGAAACACTAGGGGCGCACTAGGGGTACACTAGGGGAGCACAAGGGGAATTAAGGGGTGCGCTAGGGAAACACTAGGGCATTAAGTGGGGCACTAGGGAAACGCTAGGGGCATTAAGTGGGGCACTAGGGAAACACTAGGGGCAATAAGTGGGGCACTAGGGAAACACTAGGGGCGCACTAGGGGCACACTAGGGGCGCACCAGGGAGCACTGGGGCGGTGTCCCTGAGTTGTTAGGTCATGTTGGGTATGTTAGATAGGTCATGTTAGGTTAGGTTAGTTTGGTTAGTTTAGGTTAGGTTAGGTTAGGTTGGATCATGTTAGGTTTGATCACGTTAGGTAGGGTTAGGTTAGTTGGGTTTAAAAGTGGCGTGCCACTTTTAAACCCAACTAACCTAACCCTACCTAACGTGATCAAACCTAACATTATCCAACCTAACCTAACCTAACCTAAACTAACCAAACTAACCTAACCTAATATGACCTATCTAACATACCCAACATGACCTAACAACTCAGGGACACCGCCCCAGTGCTCCCTGGTGCGCCCCTAGTGTGCCCCTAGTGCGCCCCTAGTGTTTCCCTAGTGCCCCACTTATTGCCCCTAGTGTTTCCCTAGTGCCCCACTTAATGCCCCTAGCGTTTCCCTAGTGCCCCACTTAATGCCATAGTGTTTCCCTAGCGCACCCCTTAATTCCCCTTGTGCTCCCCTAGTGTACCCCTAGTGCGCCCCTAGTGTTTCCCTAGTGCCCCACTTATTGCCCCTAGTGTTTCCCTAGTGCCCCACTTAATGCCCCTAGTGTTTCCCTAGTGCCCCACTTAATGCCCCTAGTGTTTCCCTAGTGCACCCCTTAATTCCCCTAGTGCTCCCCTAGAGCGCCCCTAGTGTTTCCCTAGTGCACCCCTTAATTCCCCTAGTGCTCCCCTAGTGTGCCCCTAGTGCGCCCCTTAATTCCCCTAGTGTGCCCCTAGTGTGCCCCTAGTGCGCCCCTAGTGTTTTCCTAGTGCCCCCCCTTAATTCCCTAGTGTTTCCCTAGTGCACCCCTTAATTCCCCTAGTGCTCCCCTAGTGTGCCCCTAGTGCGCCCCTTAATTCCCCTAGTGCTCCCCTAGTGTGCCCCTAGTGCGCCCCTAGTGTTTCCCTAGTGCCCCCCTTAATTCCCTAGTGTTTCCCTAGTGCACCCCTTAATTCCCCTAGTGTTTCCCTAGTGCACCCCTTAATCCCCCTAGTGCTCCCCTAGTGTGCCCCTAGTGCGCCCCTAGTGTTTCCCTAGTGCACCCCTTAATTCCCCTAGTGCTCCCCTAGTGTGCCCCTAGTGCTCCCCTAGTGCGTCCCTAGTGCTCCCCTAGTGCTCCTGCTAGTGCTCTAGAAGCTCTAATATGTAAGCACTCAAGCTAATTGTAAAAGCTCACACCCACTGTGAGCTCTTTTACTGTGCCACTGCACCCACTTACTGCACACTCCGTGCTCCACTCATTGCAGTCGTGCACACTCATCCACCACGTAGTGCCACTTTGGGCTAACTTGGTGTACCACTTTTATCCCTTATGGCTTACTTGGTGCTTAATTGGAGTAGCCTAAGCCAACAGCCAACACCCAACAGGTGACTTAGAGAAATATGTCTCAGATTAATCTTATTTATAAGGATAGGATTGTAGGAGTTTGTGAAAAAAAAAACGCCAAAGACAAATTCACAATAATTTCTCCATTTATTAATACAACATATAATGTATAAAAAAAACTCTTTCCTTATTTCTACTGGGGGTATGCTTAAGGACATCCAACCTAATTCTAATTTTATAATTTAAATCTATGTTAGAGTTCTCAAATTCTTCCTCCAACCAATAATTCCAGACATACAATGCTTCTAGGTTCTCAAACTGTAAAATATACCGATTCTTATTTCTAGCCCATACTTGTTTAATTGCAACAATGACCAACTCTGTACCTTCTGCTAACTCTTCCAATCGTTTGCACTGTCCTACTTTTACTTTTCCCTTTAATTTCTAGCATTGTAATGCTGTTGAATTGCTGCACTTCTAACTGTGTAAAAGATGTGTCTTCCAAGTTTTTCCATACATCTGACGAAAATTTGATTGATTCTATTCTTGGAAATGTGTTACCATTATAGCTTGCCATACCATTAACAGTAATTACACAAATGGTTTCCCCTCTTGGCAAGCATAATATACATCTTTCGTCATTGTAGGGGATTACAAAATAGCCCACTTTCTTAAGGTCCTCTATTGCTTTGTATGCATTGAGAAAAGCATTTTTTATGGTACCCCTTTTACAAAGTAAACCTGTTTCAAGCCATCTTTTTCCCCTAAAACCCCAACATATGTAAATTTTTCCTTATTATTCACAGTAAATGCAGTCACATGATACACCCCACTTGGTTCAAAATTCTTCCAATGTGAATAAAAATATGGTTCAAGCTGCTCTCTCAAATCTTTGATTTCGTTTTCATACTCTACTAGCTGTTTATGCTGTTTCTTTATGGACTCTGTAGCTTCTAAAAACTCAACTTTCCTACTTCCAACTTTCTCTTTTCCTGTTTTTTCCTGCATGGATATGACTCATAGCATTAGAATGTAGCAGTGACGTCATACAAACTAGTTGAAACTGGAATGTCAAGGCTGGTGGGCGGGGCCAGTGATGGAAGTAGAAGTGGGGTTATCTCTCTCTCTCTCTCTCTCTCTCTCTCTCTCTCTACCCTCTATTTTTCGTTGAAACAGCCTTCGTTGAAGTAAAGTAAGGTGATTTCTTACCTATATGAGATTGTTTGATGCTAATAATTTTTTTTGCAGGATTACTCATGGTACAAGAAATATCTTTTGCGGTTTTAGCAAATTTTTATAGCACCTTTTCCCACCTTTTGGAACAGGAAGTATGTTTAAAGCCCCTGTCATACATTCTCAACAGTGTATGTGTGTAAGAGTGTACCGTTGCTGTTGTAGTAGTAGTAGTGGGAAGAATGGCAGAGCAGGATTGTGCTATACTAGATAAAGATGACTTTATCGTTCATGAGTTGAAATATTATCGAGAAGAGTGTTGTGATGGAGGATATTGGATTTTTTGTTCAAGTCCAGGTATGTTTGAGAGAACACAAGAATTTTTGTATTGGTTTGGAATGGTGCATGACAGAGCATATCAATAAACATTGTTCTCTTTTCCATATTTCTAGGTTATGTTGACTTTAGATTCATAGGTTAGAGGTAATGCTATATATTTAATAGTATTGGCTTGGATCATTCCTTATAGGTTAGCCATTTTGAGGTTATGTTGACTTTGGATTTATAGGTTAGATTTTATGTAGTGCAATAGCTATTTTAGCTATGGAATATTTGGAGGTTAGATTTATACACTCTAGCAATTGATAGATATTTATTAGTAGAGAGATAAGTACTAACTGTTATTGATTTGTAGAAATGGGTTCCTAGAATGGTCAAGTATATCTTGAAATATTGATTTGTAGTTGGAACAACAGGGTCCTTTAATGGTAAAGTGTATCTGCAACTATACAGACATCTTGTTAATAGTAGCTGGTCACATAATTGCTCCACTCCCCACATGTCCCTCCCCACATACCCCCATGAATGAAATGCTTACTTTTTATTGAATGATCCTTGAATGCTGCTTTAGGCTAGTGTATCTGGAACAATACAGATATCTTGTTAAAAGTATCTGGTCACACAATTGCTCCACTCCCCACATGCCCCATGTATGACTAAGTCCTATTTTCAAAGTAATATTGTACGACTAAGTCTAGAGATCATTCCTTATAGTCCGGCAAACTTCCCACATGCCCCTCCCCTAGCCCAAGTGTATAACTAGGTCTTAAGATTTTTCGGAAAATTTTCTAAGTCTTAGGATTTTTCAGAAGTTTTTCTAAGTCCTGAGATTTTTTGAAAATTGTTCTAAGTCCTGAGATTTTTTGAAAATTATTCCAAGTCCTGAGATTTTTCGGAAATTTTTTCAAGTCCTGAGATTTTTCAGAAATTTTTCTAAGTCCTAAGATTTTTCGGAAATTTTTCTAAGTCCTAAGATTTTTCGGAAATTTTTCCAAGTCCTGAGATTTTTTGAAACTTTTTTCAAGTCCTAAGATTTTTCGGAAATTTTTCTAAGTCCTGAGATGTTTCAAGATTTTTCTAAGTCCTGAGATGTTTTTTTTTTTTTTTTAATTTTTTTTTTTCATTTTTTAATTTTTTTTTTTTTTTAATTTTTTTTTTTTTTTTTAATTTTTTTTTTTTTTAATTTTTTTTTTTTTTTTAATTTTTTTTTTTTATTATTATTTTTTTTTTTTTTATTTATTTATTTTTTTATTTATTTTTTTTTTTTGGGGGGGGGGTGGTGGGTGGTGGAGGGGGGGGGGGGTTTTAGGGGGGGGGTTGTTTTAGGGTGAGGGGGAACGTTTTTTTTGGGTTGGGGGGGGGGGCACTTTTTAGGGGGGGGGGGGGGGTTGATGACGGCGGGGGGGGGGGGGCGGTGCAATCGATATGCGACAGTGTTGACGCCTGGTGGACAAAGGTGAAGCTTGCACCAGCGACAGTGCTGCTTGGTGGACAATGGCGAAGCTAGCGCCAGGCGACAGTGCTGCCGCCTGGTGGACAAAAGGTGAAGCTAGCGCCAGGCGACAGTGCTGCCGCCTGGTGGACAAAGGTGAAGCTTGCGCCAGCGACAGTGCTGCTGCTTGGTGGACAATGGCGAAGCTAGCGCCAGGCGACAGTGCTGCCGCCTGGTGGACAAAAGGTGAAGCTAGCGCCAGGCGACAGTGCTGCCGCCTGGTGGACAAAGGTGAAGCTTGCGCCAGCGACAGTGCTGCTGCTTGGTGGACAATGGCGAAGCTAGCGCCAGGCGACAGTGCTGCCGCCTGGTGGACAAAAGGTGAAGCTTGCGCCAGCGACAGTGCTGCTGCTTGGTGGACAATGGCGAAGCTAGCGCCAGGCGACAGTGCTGCCGCCTGGTGGACAAAAGGTGAAGCTTGTCCCAGAATGAACAAAAACATACTACTTTAAAGACCTATTAGAATGAGATTGAAATGCTAGAGTACTACAGTAGAAACAATTAGTCTGGGCGTGCGGCCGTTTGGTAGTCAGCCATGGCGTTGGGTGGAGAGGGGAGTTTTTATCGCTCATTTCTAAAAGCATGTAGCCCTTGCGTCGCTGCAGGTGTCTTCAAGGTCAACTAGTCAACTTTTACCGGACGGCTAGTAGTGAAACCAGAGCCACACGCCCAGAGTAATTGTTTACACTGTATTATGTTTCCGAAACATAGTCACCGAACAAATTGTCAAATTCTATTATTAAAATATGGATTGCAAAAATCAATATTGTTGCTAATGCACATGATGGTCTGAGTCTGCAGCATAGTTTGTAGCATTGAGATGAAAATTTGAATAACTAGCCCATTTATGATGAATATTATTGTCCTTCTCAACATAGCTTGGAAATAAGTCCGTAATGCATAATATCTCATATTATTATACTAGAAAGTGGCCTGATTCAATTGTGTAATAACATATCGACAAACTGAATTTGATGGTCACTTTTTCTTATATCTCTTCTTCTTCTTCTTCTTCTTCCCTTCCTCTTTCTCCTTCTCCTCTTCCTCCTCCTCCTCCTTCTCTTCCTCCTCCTCCTTCTCTTCCTCTTCTTCCTCCTCCTCCGCCACCACCTCCTCATCCTCATCCTTCTCCTCCTCCTCCTCCTCCTCCTCCTTCTCCTCCTCCTCCTCCTCCTCTCACTTCCTCTCCCTCTTTTTTTTCTTCTTCATCTTGACCTTCCACTCCTCTTTTCGTCCTTTTCCTTCTATTTTACCTCCTCCTCGTCCTTCCCTTCCTGACTTCCTGACTCCATGTTCTTATTTTTCTTTTTCTTCTTTGCCTTTTTTTGTCCTCCTCCTGACCTCTACTTGTTCTTGTCCTCCATTTTTTCTCCACATTCTTCACGCTCCCCCCACCAATCCCTTTTCTCCAGCGTTACAGATATGTCGACAGATTTGGGGAAGTGATAGCCGAGTGCTGTAGTAGGTATCTGTTCAATCAAAGATAAGCTACGAAACTCCTAGGCACTCTTTGTAATGGTGACCGATTGGATTGACCAGCAAAACCTAACTGTTCTTCGCTGTTAAATCACTTCCCGGTGGTTCGGAACCCACCTAAAACTGTAGGTCCAACTCATCAATCCCCATCATCCAATTCATTACCCACGCACAGGTGTCAGACCTATGTGGGCTTCATCCTCCGAAAAAAAGAGAAAAAAAAGATAACAGCAAGTAGCTCTTTATCATAAAAAGTGGTGAAAATCATCACATATCTGGCATAGCTCAAGGACATAGCTTGGGAATAAGTCTACATAATATCCCATATATAGGTTGAAATCATCGTATATTTATTTATTTATTCACTACAAAACACAATCAAGTAAAGATACAACAGGCATAGCCCACTACTGCTTTTTTTACAATTTTTCAATTCAACTCATCCATTTTAGGTTATATCTGGGTTGAAAACACGTCATTGGTGTCCGAATATCGAAGACATTATAGTATATTTCGCACCTAGAGACGAAAATGTGTGTTTGCCGGCTCGAGATTGCGGTTTTCAAGTTCGAAACGAAGCCGAGAACTTGAAGCGTTTGAGAGCCGGCAAAACATTTTTGCCCAAGTTGCGAACGCTATTTTTCGTCACACCATAAAAAAAAGCAACAATGTTTAGTTGGAAATTTTGAAAGCGAAATTTTAAGGCTATGGTGCTAGCAAGAATACAATGTTTTTGAGGTTATGAAAATAAACAGGGTAAACATATCAAGTTATGAAACAATAATTTATAATATATATTATAAATATAATACTATGATATATATATAGCTTATTACCATAATATTATGTGATCATCTCACTATGATTTGTGTGATCGGACACGATTAGCTGTCATTCAAGGTCATTTTCTTTTCCGCCCTAGGGCGGTAACGTTTACAGACCTCGTCGGAAACCAAACAGTTTCGGCTTCCATATGACGCTTGAAAAACAGGTCATTACATCCTAGTGTGGCGAAATAACATTTTCCTATTTTTAGCTCACAGGAATGTCCAAGTAGACTAGAAAACTGCTCGCTCAAGGCCAACAAAAATTTTCCGTCTTTGTCTACACCAGGTGTCGTTGGTTTTCCAAACGAGAATATTTGTCACAGTGAAAAAAGCGAAGACGGTTTATACATCACGAATGATCGGAAAGAAGTCCTGCAGATAACGACGAGTGAGGAGATTTGGCGAAAAGAGAAGAGTTGAAAAAAGTTTAAGGAAAAGAGTCCCTGTCGAGTTATCAATACTGGCTGGCTGGTAGATAGATAGGTTTCAATGGCAGTTGGGTTAGGGCGGGTGTTTATCAGGGGCGGCTCGTTGTCTGGCTAGATGTATGTGGGAGTGAGAGAGAGAGAGCGAGATAATAGTGAGACAGTGATAGAGCGAGTGGTTGGGAGAGAGAGTGAGCCAGTGCACTTGAAGGGTGTGTCAATCTCAGGACTTTCAAAGCTCCATCCAAACCCTCATATAACCATCAGACAATGACGAGCCATTCCTGATCTAACAAATTTCTAGTCCTACTACTCCTTCCACTTCTGCTTCTTCTCCTACTCCGTCTTCTCCACCACCTTCCTTTTCTTCTTCTTTTTCTATTCCTTTTCTTTTTCTAATGATTTTCTTTCTCTTTTCCTTTTTCGTTTCTATTTATTTTTATTATTCTATTTCTTTCCTTTCTCTTTCTCTTTTTCTTTCTCTCTTTCTTTTCCTTTGATTTTCTCTATTCTTCTTTCTATTTTTCTTTTTCTATTTCTCTTCTTTTCTTTTGCTTTAATTTTCCTTTTTCTATTTCTTTTCTTTCTTTATTACTTTCCTTTTCCTGTTTCTTCTCATTTTGCTTTCTTTTTCTTTCCATTTTTCTCAATCTTTTGCTTTTCATTATCTTTTTCTTTTCGTTTTCCTTTTTCTATTTCTTCATCTTATTCTTTTCCTTATTCTTTTTCTTTTTCCTTTACTTTTTTCTTTTCTTTTCCTGTCTTTTTCTTTTCAATTTTCTCATTCTTTTTCTTTTTCTCAATCTTCTACTTTATATTATCTTTTTCGTTTTTTCTTTTTTTTCTTTATCTTTTTCTTATTATTTCTCTTTTACTTTTCTTTTTTCCTTCCTTTCCCTTTTTTTTCTTTTTTTGCTTTTTATCTTTTTCTTTTTCTCAATCTTTTGCTTTTTATTATCTTTTTTTTTCTATTTTTCTTTTTTTGTTATTTATCGTTTTTTTTCTTCTTCTTTTCCCTATTTTTCTTTTCTTTTTTCTTTTTTTGTTCCTTTTTTTTATTGTATTTTTTATTCTTTTTCTCTTTCTTTTTCCTTTTCTCCTTTTTTCTTTTTTCTTTTTCTTAATCTTTTGCTTTTTATTATCTTTCTCTTTTTCCCTCTATCTCTTGCACACACCCTTCCCCTCTCCATCTGTCTCATGCACACACCCTTCCCCACTCCCTTTTTCTCATGCGCACACGCTTCCCCTCTCCCTCTATTTCATGCACACACCCTTCCCCTCTTACCATATCTCTTACAACACCCTTTCCCTATTATCCCCAAGCTAGATACACCGCAAACACTAAGAGCTCAAGAGTCACCACCATACATCTCTTCATCTACAGTACATCCTGATCATCCACTATTCGTTCAACGACCCCCCACCCACTCACACCATCTTTCTCTTTAGCCCCCGAAAATCAGCGAGATGGACTTTCAGACTTCTCTTGCCTGCAAGGCGAATCCTTTACCCTTATCTTCGTACCCTTCTTACCCATGAAACCCTTCTCACCCCCTTATCAATACAATTTGCTGAAAACTGACGTTTGCTCTCTGCTCTCTCTATTATCTTATACTCTCTCATTCTCATGCTCTGACACCATCTTCTCCTTTTCCTACTTCTTCCTCTTTTTCTCTCTCCCCTTCCTCATCCTCCTCACGTTTTTCTGGTCTTCCTCTCCTGTAGTCTTTCTCCATTTTTTTCTCTTTTTCGTAAAGTCCTTATACCGTTTTTCTTCTTTCCCTCTTTTTCCCCCTCACTATTTTTTCACATTTTTATTTTTCTCCTTCTCCTCCTACAACTCCCTCTCCACCTTTTATTTCTTCCACTTCTTCTCCTCCACCACTTCTTCGTCTCTCTACACCGCCTACTTTTTTTTCCTTCTAAGATACTCCATCCCCTTCTCTCAATTATTCTTCTTCTGTCTTTCTCCTTTCCTCGTACTTTCTCTTATTCTTTCTCTTTTTCCATTTCTTCTTTTTTCCCCTCCTACTATAATTATTCTTCATCTCCTTCCACATTTCTTCATCGTCTGCTTCTTCCTCTACTACCATACTCCTTTCTTTCCTACTGTACTTCTTCTTCTTTATTAGTACTTCTCCTTCCCCTTCCTACTTCTGCTCCTTTCAAAAAATACTTAATCTTCCCCTTCTCCTCATTCTCCTTATTTTTTTTCTGCCTTCCACCATACGTTATATTATGATACTACAATACTACAGTATTTTACTATTATAATCTATACTATGATACTATATCACTTTATTACTATAAAACTATCATAGTATATTACTATTATACTATGGTACTACAGGGTGATTCAGATAAGTCAGAACTCAAATATTGAATGGATAATAAAATGTTTTATTTATATGTTTTTATTTAATGTTTTATTTATATTTTATATTTAACATATTTTATTCACCTTTACAAAAGATGTTGAAATTGTCCTCCATTTTGTTGTAAACACATGTCCACTCGACGACACATGTTTGTTGATACTCGTCTCAGTACGCCAATAGTGATTTCCTGTACAGCACGGGATATGTTTTTCTTCAAATCCTCCAGCGTTCTCGGATTTTTCTTATACACTTTCTCCTTAAGATGGCCCCACAAAAAGAAATCTGGTGAAGCCAAGTCTGGTGAGCGCAGGGGCCATAGGTTTTTGGAGATCAATCGATCATCAAAGAACTCACGAAGCATCGTCATCGTCTCATTTGAGGTGTGACACATCGCACTGTCTTGTTGAAACCAGCAATAACGTTCATTCACTTCAAGCATGGCTACAAATTGGTTTATAATGTCTGCATAAACTTCTGGAGTAACCGTCGTGTTGAAAAATATCGGTCCAACAATGCGCTGCCTTGACATGGCACACCACACTCCAATTTTTTCCGGGTGAAGTTGGGTCTCATGCAGCGCATGAGGATTTTCGGCAGCCCAAACGCGAGTGTTCTGACTGTTGACGTACCCATTTAAATGAAACCATGCTTCATCACTGAAAAAAGTATTGTTAAGTTTATTAATCACATTGTTACGAGTGAATCTCTTAAAGCACTGACAATAGTTGCGTAAGCATCGTGAAGGACTGAGAACAATTCGCTCTCTGCCTGACACCAGCGCTTGCGGTGGGGGGTGTGTGCGTGGAGTGGGATATGTTCTCAATGGTCAAAGCTCTCTGACAAAACAAACAAACAAAAGAAATTCTTATAACTGTCCAACTGAACTGCATAACTAGTTACAGTTCTGACTTATCTGAATCACCCTGTATAATACTATAATATAATATAATATAATACTATTATATTACTATAAAACTATACATTTTAATACTGTTACGGGTTCTATGTCTAAAATAACGCTGGCAACACTTAAATTTATCACTCGCACTTTATTTACACAAATAATCACAACACTCACTGTACAGTAATGTCTTACAGAAAAATAAGCAATTAAAAACAGATAACACGATATTGTTCAACTGATTTTCAATAAACTGTACAAAAATCAATCACTAAAAGTTGAAAGGCCGATCTAATATTAATTAATAACTGTACAATAAACTGTCCAATAATATTCGAAAAGAAACGTCGAAAAAGAACACTTAACTTATGTAGCACTAGTCCGTAATACAACAAAAACTATTTAGCAGCTCACTGGTATGAATTAAACAGGAAAAAGAATTATCTCTATAGTCACTGAGAAAGAATTATCTCTATAGTCACTGAGAAAGAATTATCACTATATATAGACACAATATAGAACTGACACAATTTGTTTATCACGACGAATTCTCAAAGACAACTGAACTAATTTACAAATGCGTTCGCCTTAAATAGGGTTTTCAACAAACGAGCAATTTCTACATTTTTCTATCATCTTCTGAATAAATAAATCAAGGAAACTGGAACTTTCTACTTTATTCGATAAGACTCCATTAATTTCTAATTAAACAAATAGAACATTCTACTAATTACCAAGTAAACACCATAAAAGTGTCAAAAGCAGAATAATTAATTGCTTAAAAGTAAACATTTACATAGCAGATAACACCGAGAACCACTTTTCTCTCCAATTCCATATTCGCTACAATACTATAAAACTATAATCAGTTGTTTCTATCATACTTCTGCTTCTTTCTCTTACCTCAGCTCCCTACTTCTTCCCATTCCCACTTCTTCCATTTTTATCTCCTCCTTCTAGCATTTTTTTCTCTCGTCTCTCCTCCACAGTGCTTTCTTCTCCTCGTTCTACTAAACATTTTCATCTTATTTTTCCTCTCCCATTGTACGTCTCCTTTTCATTTCCCTCTTACTGCCCTTACAACCTCCTTTTCTCCTTTCCAAACATCTCCTCCTCATTCCCATTTTTGGAAAGTGGCTGGTGAAATAGGTGGTGGAAAGGGGACATAAGTTTGAGCATCACTGTCAAAGGGGGTGAGTAGCAGTATCTGATGCCTGGAACACAGCTCCTCACTTATCCTCACCCATCAGGCCTGAAAATGATCATTTGAACAGTTCTGTGCTTGACACCATGTCGTAAGTCGGCCACGAACGTCAGATAACATTTTTCTACGTCAGAGATTTCCAGCGGATAGATGAATGCTGTTGAAGTGAATTGTTCCAATTAGGTCATCTTCCGTACAGCTGAATCGATGGAGTTTTTAGATGAACTCTTGAGAGTATTAGACGCTTGTTGTTATCAAATGAAAAAGTATAGAAAGGTATTGTCGCAATAGCGGAAAATATTAGGATTAAAAAGAAAAGGAGAGAGAAATTAAAGGGGATAAAATAAACGGGAAAAAAAATAAATTAATGACAATGGTTTGACTTTTTTTATTGCTGTTGATGCCTACATGAGTCCGAGACTTGTGCGTGAGTAATGAGGAGAATTTTTACACACAAATGCCTGACGGTGGAGCGAGATTCAAACCCAGTTGCGACGCCTCAACCAACTACGCTAAGCGGCCCGGTTTAACTTTGTTACTGCCATTCTAATATTGGTTGATAGGTGTAGTAAAAGAATGATTATACCTTTTAGAAAAATCAAAGGCTTTTATTAGCTAAATAGAACTGTAGTAGCATAAGCAGTGATGAGCAATATCGAACTGAATATTTATTTATTGCGTTGCTATGAGCTGGTTGCTATGGGCTCGTTAGTATGCAGATGTTGAATATCACCACATTCTTCCCCGCTGAATAAAGTATTTGACTTAGGTAGTGGTGCAAGATGCTGCAGACTCACTGTCGACTCCCGTCCATCTTTATGTCGTATGAAAGCATAGCTCGGGTTCGCTTGGAGTAATTCAACCTCTTTGACTAATGGATCACTCTTCCTTCTCCTTGCTGTTCTTTTCAGCCACACTGGACCCGGATTTGTGAGCCAAGTAGGCAATGATATCCCGTTGTCTGATCTGCGAGGATGTATAAACATACGTTCATGTGGCGTCGCATTCGTTGAAGTGCACAAGAGTGAGCGTATGGAATGGAGAGCATTGGGGAGGATTGTTTCCCACTGGTCTGGTCGTAGATTAAGTGATCGCAGCGCTAGAGTTACCGACTTCCATATGGTTCCTACGTATCGTTCCGCCTGGCCATTCCCTGCCGGATTGTAGGGGGTAGTCCTGCTCGTAGCAATTCCTTTGGAGACAAGGAAATCCTGTAGTTCCGCTGATAAAAAAGATGTACCCCGGTCGGAATGGATGTAAGAAGGGAATCCAAAGATGATGAATAGATGTTCCAAGCACTTGATTACAGTTTTAGCTGTCATATCAGGACATGGATAAGCCCAAGGAAATCGAGAATATTCGTCAATGATAATTAAAATGTATTTATTTCGTGTAGATGAGGATAAAGGGCCTTTAAAATCTATACTCAATCTTTCAATTACGTGTCCTGAAGAACGATAAAAACGTGGCTTTAATTCAGAGCAGATTCTACACTTTGAACAGACAGTACGGACATCATCTACTGAGAAAGGTAGGTTTTTTGTTTTAACCCAATGGTATAGTCTAGAGACTCCTGGGTGACAAAGTTGGTTGTGGTAAGTTTCCAGTTTTCTAATATCTGGATTGTTACAGCCAACAGCTGAACAAATTCGCGATAAAGCATCAGCAGGAATGTTATCCTTTCCAGGTCGGTAAATAATATCAAATTTAAAACAGGATAGTTCAAGTCGCCAACGCAAAATCTTTTCATTTTTTATTTTACTTGATGCTTTGGAACTGAACATGAAAGAAATATATTTTTGATCAGTTATAAGAGTAAAATGGTGGCCTGTCAGGTAGTGTCGCCATTTTCGTATTGATTCAATGATTGCTTGGGCTTCTTTTTCAATAGAAGAATATTTGAGTTCACTATGATTGAGGGTTCGTGAAAAAAATGCAACAGGCTGTCCATGTTGTGACAGAGTACCTCCGATAGCATTATTTGATGCATCTGTCTCAACAGTAAATGGACTGTCTTCATCCACATGTAATAGAACCGAAGAAGCAATCTCTTTTTTAAGGATTGAAACGCGATTTCAGCATCTGGACTTAGAGGGAACGAGGATGTATGAACGAGTGGATGAATTTTTTGTGAAAATTTTTTAATCCACTTAGAGTAATGTGCTAGCATTCCGAGAGCTCTTTTTAGGGTTTTTCCATTGGATGGAATTGGATACTTCAAGAGAGCAGTTAATCGATCCGGATCTGGTTTGATTGTACCTCCTTCAATTAGGTATCCAAGATAGTTTAAAGAGGTTTTAGAGAAATTACATTTTTCTTTGTTCAATGTTAGTCCATACTTCATTGCAGTGTCAAGGAACCTTTGGAGGTTAACATCATGTTCTTCTTGGTTCCGCCCACAAATTGTAACGTCATCTAAGTAAGCAAATGTATCTGTTAGTTTTTCTGTTTGAATGATGGAATTTATAATTCTTTGGAAAGCAGCGACACCGTTGGTGACTCCAAAAGGGATTCTTGTGAACTGGTATAATTTTCCATCAGCTTCAAAAGCTGTAAAAGGTTTTTCAGATTCAAGGATGGGCACTTGGTGATAAGCACTTCTCAAATCAATACTGCTAAAAAATTTGTACTTAGACACTGTGTTCACCAAATCTTCTATTCTTGGCAGAGGGAATGCATCAAGTAGGGTATAACGATTTATTGTTTGCGAATAGTCAATTACTAGGCGTTGTTTTCGATTTTCAGCTTTCATAACAAAAGCCTGTGCACGCCAAGGAGAATTGCTTGGTTCTATTATTCCATCAGATAAGAGTTTATGTAATTCATTTTGTACAAACATTTTATCAGTCTGAGAAATTCGTCTGGATTTTGTTGCTATTGGAGAGCAATTTGGTGTAAGATTATGAAAGAGAGAGCAAGGCTCTACTTTGGCTGGGAGGAGAGCACATATCTGAAGTGCTGGCCTGTCTCCCCCAAAAGCAATGTTTACTGTTGAGTGTTTTTTTAAAATATCTACTCCCAGTATTATGTCTGTACATAGTTCTTTCATAACAAGCAATGTCACATCCTTATAAGTTTCTTCATTCAGTTGAATTGTAGTTACTACACAGGTTGTAATATCAGTACTGTGTAGTTTCGAAGCTAGGCCAACAGTAACTGTATTTGCTGGAATTAAAGGTATGCCAGAGCGAATAGCAAAAAACTTGTCAATAAAACTTACTGTACTTCCAGTGTCTATTAATGCATTAGCAGCATTACCGTTGATAAGGATTGAGATAATAGTTTTATTTTGAGAGTTTGATACAGATGCTATAGTTGATACAAAGTTGGGTTGATTATGTGATTCAGATGTAGAGATAAAATTGGATAGAGCAGTAATTTTCTTATTAGATTGACTTGATCGACAAAGTTTGGCAAAATGACCTGTTTTCCCACATTTATTGCAATTAATTAATCTGGCTGGACAATCAGCACGATTATGTCGCTTAGAATTTCCACAGAAGTAACACGACCACTGTGGTTTAATAGCTGCTACTGAGTCGGATTTAATTTTTACTGATTCAAAGTTCATTTCAGTTTCGTCAACTACTTTACCTGTAACAAGCGCATTAACATCCAAAACATTATGTTTGTAAGATTTATTGAAGATTTCGGCTGCTTCCATTAAACGTGATTGATCTAAAGCTTCTGTCAATGATAGTGAGCGTTTCTCTAATAATCGTTGCCGAATCTCTGAAGAATGGAGTCCTGATATCAATGCATCTCTGATATGGTCATTTCTATTTTCCTCTGCAGTTACACCCCGAAAATTACAGTCTAAGCTTAGTGTTTTGAGATCTAAGAAGAATTGATTGATAGATTCTCCTATTTGTTGTTTTCTAGTGGCAAGGCGATAACGGCAATGAAGCTCATTTTTTGTTTTAACAAATGAATCCTCTAGTGAATTAATTGCTGCAGCATAAGTAGTGCATTCCGTTATTATATTGAAAAGAGCTGGAGATATAAAATTGAATAATACCTTTAGTTTCTTGTCTTCACTTATCTTGGACAATTCCAGGAAGTTTTCAAAAGTGATTTTCCAGTGTTTCCATTCCAATTCTGCTGCTGGAGAATTCGGGTCAGAGTCAAGTCTAGTTGGACGAAATACATTTCCATTTCCGTTGCCACATATATTCTCCTTGTCTTCTTCAGGCGGTTTTTGTCTACGCCTTGACATAGTGAGACTTATATTTAGCTAATAAAATTGTAGTAAAAGAATGATTATACCTTTTAGAAAAATCAAAGGCTTTTATTAGCTAAATAGAACTGTAGTAGCATAAGCAGTGATGAGCAATATCGAACTGAATATTTATTTATTGCGTTGCTATGAGCTGGTTGCTATGGGCTCGTTAGTATGCAGATGTTGAATATCACCACAATAGGTTAGGGAAGTGGTAGCTGTGAGTCGTAATTCTATATAATACCATACTACTATAATATTATAGTACTATCTACTGCATGTATCTTTTTTTGCAGAATGAAGCCCACATAGGTCTGAGACCTGTGTATGGGTAATGAGTTGGATGATGGTGATTGATGAGCTGGATCTTCAGTTTTTGGTGGGTTCAAAACCACCGGAAAGTGGTTTTACGCCATACTGTTATCAATTTATTTTGATGGTTACTTGTAGGTTATGGACAGTTTACCAGTCAAGGAATCAATGTGATAAACAGCTGTTAACAGAAATAAAAAACAACTGATTTCATTTGATGATTATTACCACACACTAATAATAATAATAATAATATTATTATACCGCACACTGTGTGGTAAAGATCATCAAATGATTATTACCGCACTTTTATGGGTGGCTACTGGCTACTATTTCACTGAAAAACCATTTGACCGAAAGCTAGATCATTATTGCTAATTTCACCTAGAGTTGCTGTGATTTTGTGTATTGAGGTTATGTTCGAATAACAATGATTTATAGTTTCTTATTTCAACGTATTTGCTATTTTAGACTTGTATGACGAAAAATTATGTACATAACACGTCTGGTAAGGTGTTTACCGTACTCGTCCGTGCATAAACTATCAAACTCGTACGGTAAACACCGTCTTACCACCCTTGTTATGTAATATACTATTACAGCAGAGAACAGTTTCTTATTTGCTGGCCAATTTGTTCAATCAGATAGAGATAAGCTGCGTTCTCCTGGGTGCTCTTTGTAAGGGTGACCGATTAGATTAGCCATCATAAAATACATTGTTCTCTGCAGTAAAATCACTTCCCGGTGGTTCGTAACCCACCTAAAATTATAGGTCCAACTCATCAATCACCTTCATCAACCCACGCACAGGTCTCAGACTTATGTGGGCTCATCCTCCAAAAAAGGATTTCGGTTTTTGCTGCTTAATCTACTGAATGAATAAATTGAAAGATGGAGTAAATAGATCAATGAGTTCATTTTTCAACAACTATTTAATTCCTTCAAACGATATTGTATGATATCATTTCCTGATTGATTTCTATGGAAATGATTATAATTTACATAATTCTTGAAATTATGATACGTAGATGATTTCTACACGAGAACGCAGCTTAAAACTCTGTTTAATGGGATGAAACGAAATAGGAAAAATGCCAGATCCAATCAGGAATCAACCTCTCAAGCTTATAGTTTCATACTTAATTGAAGGTTTTATTCTTCTGTATTTTTTTCTGCGTATGAAGCCCACATAGGTCTGAGACCTGTGCGTGGTCTATTAATTTGTGTGATGCTGATTGATGAGTTGAACCTACAGTTTTAGGTTGGTTCCATACAACCGGGAAGTGATTTTAAAGCAGAGAACAGAGTCTTTTTTGCTGGCCAATCCAATCGATCACATTTACAAAGATGGCCCAGGTGTTTCGTAGCTTATCTGTGATTGAACTCTGAACTCTGAGTTTGCATGATTTTGAAAATTAAAAACTTTCTTCCCTTTCATTGTCACTATCTAACTTATTTTGGCTACTTAGCAATATTTTTCAGCACATCATTAATTTCCTATTCATAACAATTATTTTTTCTCTCATTCTCATACACAAACTTCTAATATCTTTATTCATTACCTACTGTTTGATTTGGAACAAATAGTAACTATTATGAGGTACTTATAAATTCATATTGAATAATATTCAATTCGACTACCATTATCAAAGCTTCCTCACAAACTGCTTGAAAACAATGTTTCCTATCAGTATCGTAACCCAATCATTTTATACCGTGACCCAAGCCCAAACTTGTAACATTAAAACAGTTATCTAGAAAAAAAGAAGAAAAAACCAGAAAGCTTCCTTACAAACTGCTTTAAAACAATTATCTCCTATCAGTATCGTAACCCAATCATTTTGTACCGTGACCCAAACCCAAATTGTAATATTCTAACAGTTATCTAGAAAAAAAACAGAAACACATATTATGAAACTGAAACATCAAAAAGTATGAATTGATTGCCATGGTTAATACTCAATACTATAGGTGGTACTCAATCTGAAGTCATATCCTTCCTTGCAAAAGTGGGAAAGAAATATCCTCAAAGACCCCTTTTAGGCACTAAATTGAGAAAATCTGAGTGAACGGAAAATGGAGTTCTGATTTTAAGAAGAGAGACATTTGGAAATATCTCAATATTATTCCGAAATTTCATGAATGTTCTTCACGCCTATGTTGTGAGTCAGTCAGGTCAAATCAGTGGGGAACAAAGCGTGTACAGACGAAGTGCGAATACCTTAATGAACACAGTTTGGTGGTTGATTAAACACATTCGCAGCCAAACCAGAACACGGCAAACATGACACATTGCTCATTCAAAAATCAACTGTCGCCAAAATCACGTTTACTGACCCTCACCCTCTGTCCATCAACCCTTTTTTTCGCCCCCCCCCCCCCTCCCCAACTACAACTCATCTCCACCCACCAAATTATCGCTTGGAGTGTGAAACGCAAACGAAGCAATCATCAAACCTCGCATCAACTGGACACATTAAATTTCCACATCTCATACCAAATTTGGTTTTTTTTTGGACTTCAATTTTTTTCCTGAAAGTGATTGTAATGAATATGGTTGCAATTGGAATGCTACAGTACAAACAATATTGATTTCACTTGAAAATGAATGTATTTATGAAGACAAAATCTGGGGATAGGGATAGTCTTTTTTGAGTTGAATTTTTTCTGTGGAGCATCAATGGTATTGATAGTGTTGTTCGTTTACGATACGAAATTATGAGATTTTATGATATAGTATGTTATTCGTGGTTTTTAGAATTTTGGCCTGGGCTCTTTTGTCCCAAATTTTAAAGCAAGTGTAGCCTAGATGTTGACAAAAAGATAGAAAGGAGAAACGATAAGGAAAAAAAAGCATAGAAATGGAAAAGAGAGGCAGAGTCAAAGTAAGAGAAGCAGAAGAAAAGCAGGAATAAAAGAAAGTGGGTAAGAAAGAGAAAAGGGAGAACACAAAGAAAAAATGAAAAGTACGAATTAGTGAGCTTTGAGTGAAATTAAAAAGAAATAAGAGAACAGAATCTGATTCCTGATTCAAATCTCATTAAAATGGAGATGAAAAACAGTTTTAATGACTACAAATACTGGGTAAATAAGGGTGTATCTAGCTTGTGGGACACCGTAACAGAAGATAAATATCGAAAAACCTATTTAAATATCATACATTTTTTCGGAGGATGAAGCCCACATAGGTCTGAGACCTGAACGTGGGTAATGAATTGGATGATGGTGATTGATGAGTTAGACCTACAGTTTTAGGTGGTTTCCGAACCACCGAACATTGATTTTATCTCTGGTCTCATTCCAAATTTACGATTGTTCTAATCTTCTTTCTTATGTGTTAAGTTTTGTGTGTGTATTTGACGTGGTCAATAGAAATGAACAACTTTGATCTCAAGATTGTCAATATTGTTCAGTCGCAGCCGCTCAGAACTACGTTCAGAAAGGTGACCGGCTGCGATGACATGACGTTATCGGTATCACTCACCAGGTGGTTCGGAGCCCACCTAAAACAGTAGGTCCACTAGTCACAGTATTATTGTACCGGAGATCGCATTATTATACACGCACAAGTCTCAGATTCATGTGGGATTCAGCAGCGAGAAAAGTTTAAAATTGTCATTCTTTTTCTAAACCTACATGATATATTGTTACGGGTTTTATATCTAAAATAACGCTGGCAACACTTAAATTTATCAATCGCACTTTATTTACACAAATAATACACAACAGGCACTGATCAGTAATGTCTTACACAAAATAAGCAATCAAAAATAGATAAATCGATATTGTTCAACTGATAGAGTTTTCAATATTACTGTACAAAAATCAATCACTAAATGTGTAAAATCAATAATGTCAAAATGCAGATCCAATATTAAATAATAACTGTTCAATAATTCAAGGAGAATCGTCTAAAAAAAAACAATCAAACCTACGTAGCACAAGTCCGTAATACAATAAAAGCTATGAGTAGATTCCACTGGTATGAATAAAAAAGAATTTTCACAAAGGCACAATATACGGTAATTAATTATCACTACAATTACCACTATAATTAACTGTCACTACTTGTTTATCTCTACAAATGTCAAAGAAGACTGAACTCAAAGTTCACTCAAGCGCTCGCTTTATATGGGTTCTTATTTGAACTAGAAAGACGGAGATTTCTCTATCGAATTCTAAATAAACAGATAGGACTCTCGCATTTTCCACAATATTCGATAAGATTCCATTACATTCTAATTAAACACCTAGAATATTCTGCAAAGTTCCAAATAAATATCATAAAATTGTCAAAAGTGTAAGAAGAAAAGTAAATAATTGCTTCAAAGTTGATATTAACACAGCAGATAACACCGAAAATCACTGTTCCTTCTTTCTCTTCATTTACACAACAATATAATATTAACAAGAAAAATAACAGTGAGGGTGTAACTTACAACTTGTTCTTTAATCAAGTAGAACTCATATAGGTTGTTAACAAATCTATTAAATTTTATCAAGCAATAAAAGCCTGTGAAGAGCTTAGCTTCCCCTAGCCTATTGTTGCTAATCGAACGAAGGTACGGATATTATTGAATTATTATTCTAAGCCCTGGCTGGCATTGTCATCACGGAATGTAACACAAATCAAAATCTCTTTTTCTCCTCGAATCATATTTTCCTTTGCAGAATGGACACAAAACAATAAATAACAATGGATCACCGATTGAAAGAGGGGGAGTTGATGGATCTCTCTGGGGTGCGTTTCGATTTAGGAAAAAAACTGATTCCCACTGGATTGAACCGTACCATGAATTATTATCGTTTACATTACTGTTTCCTAACGTAAACTGAAAATCGGCCTTAGCCATGCTATGACATCATCTATTTTCAATCAGTGCTGTAAACCAGACAGAGGGTTATATGCATATCCCACCCTATCTTTAATAGTTTTTCACAAGTTTTTTTCTTGTTTTTCAAGTTGAGAACAATGTAAATTGTGCATTGATTGTTTAGGTTTTGTTGTCTATGATTTATATTTGATTGCTCAATGATTGTGTTCAACTTTTTCAACGAGAAATAATTTTCATAACACTTACTGTCGTTTTTTCGTTTTTGTAGAGGCGGTTTCGTAATCATATCAGATGAATTTTAGCACTTATTGTATCGATTTACATCGTTCTATAGTAGCTGGTTGTATCTATACGTTCTCTCTATAACACGGGCAAGTAAAATGTTAAAACTAAATTCCTAGATTTCTTTTTCCATGACGAACTGCGTTGTTAATATTAACTTTTCAAGTGAATTCAACGACTTGCAGTCAAATTTTTATTAAAATAAGTAGTATTTCACTTACTCTGTTGGTCGAACAATCGAGAAGAATCTTTCTCAAAGATTTGAAAACGTTCGGCCTACAGAGTAAGTAAATTCTACTTATTCTTAATGAAAATTTGACTGCAAGTCGTTGAATTCACTTAAAATGTTGAAACTAAGTGTTGAGCTACTGTTTACATTGTTTGGTTGTTTATGGTTCAATGAAATGTTGCATAATGTATCACAGTTGATCTATAACGATTATCGATTCTGTTGATCAAGAAAATATTGTGCCTTGTCACACCCAAAACTGTTTTTGAAAATGATCTTTTATCGAACCACCTCATAATTTTTTCTGAACTGTTAATTTGATTTAAAGTTCCACAGTTTGGAAAGTAACTACACTTTCTTGATCACAATGTCAATTTCCCACTTATTATTTTTGATTGTATATTATTCCCATATCGTATTATACCTCACATCATTTACTAGGATGGTATCCTTTAGGACGACCTAACAGTTTGATCGACCTACTGCTAGCGCAGCCATAACTGCATAACCAAACCTAACCCAACCTGGCTAGATGTGACTGAAACACCATTGTTTACTAGGTCGGTCAAAACGACAGTCGTAAAAATGGTGTCCTCCCAATTTACTAAACATGAATACTAAAGAGATTCAACAAGAAAATCTAGTCTGCCTTTCCATTTATATAACTTACTCATTGACACTGTTTTCTGCTGAAAAATCACTTCCCGGTGGTTCGGAACCTACCTAAAACTGTAGGTCCAGCTCATCAATCACCATCATCCAACTTAATACCCACGCACAGGTCTCAGACCTATGTGGGATTCATCCTCCCCAAAATTTTACCTATTCCAACGTAATCTCTTAGGATTTATTCTGTGTTAGATAGTCCGACTCTTTTGAGTCTTTACTCAGGCTATGTATTACGTATTTTCAGAAAGTGAGTAGATAAATAATAATAATAATAATATCGTGTGACCTGGCTGGCTCAGGTCTGGTGTCAGAGTTATCAGGTCGCACCTGAATAAGTTCAGGGCCTTTGACGTGACTTAACGACTGTTTTTTTATGCAGCCGGGACCGACAGCTTAACGTGTCCTCCGAAACACGGGAGTGGCCCGAGGTAAAATCTTTCGGTCAGAACTGGGATCGAACCCGGGAGTAGATAGAGAGCGTGCAGAAAATACATATGAAAAGTAAGAAAATAAAGATGGCATACAAGAACTAGATTGGATAGACAGACAGACAGACACTGCTTTCCTTTTATTAAAAGGCCAGAACGTACTATTGCCAATTGGATCAACCCTCTTTCCTTCCTCATTTTGCTTTCGTTTCATTTTCTCACTCACTCTTGAAACCTTATTATCCTTTCCTTTGCACTCCTACTGACTTCTGTCTTCCTTTTGTTATTTTTCTTTTTCTGTCTCCTTTTTCGCAACTCTTCTTCTCCTTGAACTCCTTTTTTCTATTTCTATTTTCTTCGCATTTCTTCTCTCATCTTCTTCTCCCTCTTCCTCATTCTCTTATCACTTTTTTCATCTTATTCACCTTCTTCATATTCACCATTTTTCTGTTCATCTCTTTTCCTCTTCTCCTTATTTATCCTTCTTTCTCTTTTCTTAATTATGCTTCTTCCTCTTTCCACTACTTCTTCCACGTTCTCTCACACTTCTTCTTCTTCTTTTTCTTTATCTATTTCTTCTTTTTCTTTATATTTTTCTGCTTTTTCTCTTTATTTTTCTTCTTTTTCTTTTCCCTTTTTATTTTTTCTTTCTTTTTTCTCCTCTTTTTCTTTCTCTTTTTTCTTTTTCTTCTTCTTTTTCATTTTCATTTTCTTCTTCTTTTTTTCTTTTTTTTTTAATTTTATTTTTTTACTTTCTCCTCTTTCTCCTCTTCTTACTGTTCTTCCTCTTCCTCCTCTTCTTTCTCTTCTTCTGCTTCCTCCTCTTCTTCCATTCTCTCTCCTCTTCTTCTTCGTCCGCTTCCTCTTCTCTTCCTCTTCTTCTCCTACTCATTCTACTCCAGCCGTTCTCCATTGTCTTATTTTCCAGTACGTCTTTTTTTCTCCACCTTCTTCTTCCATTTTCTCACTCTCTCTTCATCCGTTATTTTCCTTTTCTTCACCCCCCCCCCCCCCACACACCCAATATCCGCTACTTTTCACATCTCTTTACGTTTGCCTCTTGATATTAAATTTCTAATTTACTACCTCAAGAGAATAAATTTCCCCGCACCCTTGCCACCTGTTAAGCTTTTCCCGCTGCAGTCCTCATAGACATCAGCAGCGTTTTTTGTTTTTCTTAGCCATTTTATCATCAACTGCAGCTTTTCCTCTCCCAGTTTCCACCTTTGAAACCTTCTTTTGTCTGATCCAATTAATGCATTTCGTCTCTCTCACACTCTCTCTTTCTTTCTTCATCAAAAGAAAATATGAATGAAATCATTTTTTAGAAAGCTATAACGCTGAAAATTCACCTCTGCATTCTCTGATTATATCACGGTGCTTTTCTATTACGAATGATATTGAAGTAGTTTGTCTTTCTAGGTCTGTCTTTTTTTGGTTATGACGTAACATCTGATAAGACTTTTTTGTTGACTATAAGGGGTGGATGTTTTGGCAGGAGGCCGGTAATTGGTGAGTTCATCTTTGTAAATTTACTTGTTTAGAAGTTTAACAATTTGAAATTGATAATGTTCAATTTTTAAAGATATTCCTCACTGTAGCCTAATTATAGAGTATAATATGGAATATACTGTTTGGAATATTACGATATCATTGAGAAATATTTGAAATACCGTAAAAATTGGGAAATCAGTTAGATAAATTATATATGATTATAATAATTCTGTTCTGCAGCTCAATTAAACGTCATAAATATCATTTGCGATTATTCCGTCCGGAAACAGACAGTTGTTAGTTGTTGTTAGTTGAATGAGATGAATCCAAATAACATAATCAATAAATTGTAATGGGAGCTTCCATGCCTATTGAATTATGAAACTGTCCTACAGAAATCATCATCATAATCATTATTATGTTTATCATCATATCATCAACTACGAAAATAATCAAATTAACATTATCATTAATACATTTCAGTATTCTGGGAATTCACCCCTGATATAAATTAATTTCAACTGTTTTACTACTGTGGTTCAATTGGATAAGCTGAATAATTTATTTTTTCAATTCATATCATTTTCAACGATCCTATGGATATTGGAGTTTATTTATGTTAGGTATGCTATCTTAGTATGGCGTAATTCATCAAAACAAAACCTTGATAGTGTTTTTAAGATCCAAAAGAAAGCGATTAGGTGTATAGAAAGAGTAAATAGATTAGATTCATGTAGGCCGTTGTTCAAGAAACTTGGTCTCCTGAATGAACCCTGCTTATATGTGTATGAAGCTAGTTTATATTTAAAAACGAATGATATTAACCAAAATCTTGACGTATACAATTATAATACAAGAAGTCGAGAAGATTATCACTTGGTGAGTCACAATAGTAGCTTATTCAAACAAAATCCTAGTTATATTGGTAGGAAACTCTACAACAAGCTACCGCAGTTTTTAAAGAGTTTTGAAAATATAGAGATATTTAAAAAGAATTGAAAGAATATTTTGTTGATAATGTACCAGAGTTCCTTGAAAATGTAGAGATATTTAAAAAGAATTGAAAAAATATTTAGTTTTATAATCTACAAGAGTTCCTTTCACATCAAAATTAAGCCTCACCCCAGCTAATTGATATAGTAGCTATGGTAACTGGTGTATAAGAGTATTATTGTTGATCTGACTTGCCTTATACTCCTCAACTGGAGTCTACAAAAAAATTATAGGATGTGTAGTACCACGGTCAAAGGTCAATGAGACCTTTTACACTCAAGCGGAAAAATAATTTTTAATCAAAATCATTAATTTAGGAGTAGGCTTCTCCCTATTTTGTGGGGATATTTTTTTATTATTTGAGTTTCCTATGCAACAAAGAGTTTTATTTTTTCGCCACATAACAAACTATTTGGCATAAAGTTGATGATGTAGATGTCACATGGATCTGTAAGGGAATGGAGATTATCCTCGAGTATTAGATGCTCTACATACTCGAGTATTGGATTAGTATAGATGCTCTACTGTGCAAGCACCCTTATGTTCATAATCAGTTTTCCACAATTATTTCTTCTTTTTTCTAATTATTAAATTTCATATCTACTATTCCTAAATTTAATAATTTTAGTCTTCAAAACCATGAATAAATAAACAGAATTTTATTGTCATTGAGTTCCTTGAACACTAGACAACGTCAATTTACAAATAAAATAGTTTTACAGCAATATTATAGCAATATACACAAATACAATACAATTCTAGCTCCAGTCTGTAATCAAATAATGGCGCTGAAATCTGTCACAAATTTAAATCTTACTGGGATGTGGATAATAAAAAATTAAATTCTCACACTGACTTTGATAAAGAGAAAAAACACATGCTTAATTCTTCATCCCATGAAAGTCTTACACCCTCTTACCACATGATTATATACACATTACAAAGCGCTGTTTATGCTGTAAAAAACCACCGCGTATTAAGCTCTAATCTGTCAGCTTTTCGGGTGCTTTTGTGTTGGAAAAAATGCTCTGAAGAGCTCATACCTTGCAGCTATTTGGCGGGAAGTCACTCTGTCTTTGGCTAATTCTGACATAATACCATTGAAGCTACTCCCATCAAAATAAAACAGCATTAAAAAATGTATCTCGTTTGCAAATGGTGAAAGCTGGATATCTTGCCAACCAGATGACATGTATATCTCATATTTTTTGGACAAAAATGTGACAGTATTTTTTTTTTTTATGATCATGATGTGTAATAGTTTGACAATTAAAATGATGCATGGTGGGTGCTGACAAGCTGAAGGCCTGGAGGCTATGCTAGAAATGAGAGAGTTGAAATCAAAAGAAGGATTTAAACGATTTCCATCAAAAACTTAAGGTTCTTGGACTTTAAAATGTCAAGAATTTTTATCTCGTAAAACATGTAGATATCGAATAAAGTTTAAATTCTAGAGAAATTATGAATTAATTATTAACCTAAAATAATAATAACAATCCGAGGATTGAAATCAGCAATTCAAGTCGATAGAGTTGTTCTGTCAAGTGATAAATGAATTTACAATGAAGTAGAACGTAGGAAAAGGGAGAACGAAAAATATTAAATCTGATAAAAGAGTCAAAATTCTTTTTGCCCCTCATGCGGTGGGTGTTTACAAAAGTGTTTAGAACAAAAATAATAATCTAGAGAAAAAACCATGCAATTAATAAATGAGATATAGGTAATTATTATCCTCATGAGTAGCCTTATTGGAGAAGAGACAAAAATAAAATAAAATAAAAATATGAAGAAATATGAAGATGTATTATCATAGACTTCATTTTATTTTCATATCGCTTCCGATTTTCTTTATTAATTCAACACTTAGCACTAGTCTCTCAACATCCTGATTTGTTCACTCTCCCCAACGTCACGAAAGAATCACTCAATACATGCACTAATCTCGACACACAAACTACCCGATCAGAGATTATTCAGAATAGTAAATCTTGTCAAAGATATATGGTAAAACAAACTATTTCAAGAAGGATTTCAAAGGCAGGTTGAAGGCAGGAGGAATGATGTTTCGCACACCAGAACAGGTGACAATACTCTGTACCAAATCATCGTACAAATCTATACAAAATCATCTGTTGTAAGTGCTTGTCATGCTTGGAGCGCATTTCCTAACTTCATTAGGTGCTTTGAGATTCGAGTGGGTTTTATCACGTTGTTAAAATAATACCTTATGGAGAAAATGACTGCGTCTGTCTAACCATAGAGCAACTGCATGCCGGTAGAATCTAGAAATATCAACCTCAAAAATATCCATTAACTTTGTAAATAATAGGTCACTGTTGTAGTTTATAACATACTGGAAACACAATTTTACACTCACCTCAATATATTAAGAAGATTTGTACAAAATAATTATTTCTGAATAGCATCCCATCTTCTCCCATAAACATTCATATCATCTTCAAACACAATTTAGCACTCGTCTCAATATATTAAGAAGATTTGTACAAAATCATTATTTCTAATTACTATCTTCTCACATAAACATTCATGTCATCTTCATAATCATTTCAAATAAATTTTCAGTTTAATCATTTTTTGCTAATCTCTTTCTCAAATCTTAATTTTTAGTCTCTTTTTAAAGTGTTATTAAGAACACTTTATGGTACTTTCTCATCATCTGAATTAGCAATTCATAAGGTATATAAATTGAAATCAATCTAAAATCTGAAGTCAATTGAATTAACTCAATATTTTGCTGAGTTTAAGAGATACTAAGACCAAATTTAATGTTCTCAAGGATAAGTGCTCGAATGGACGAATTTTTGTCCAAACTTCGCCTTTTCATGTGAATGCATCACTTAGAATTTCATTTAATTAGCTCAACCCATTAGATCACTGTTAATATTTCCAACAAAATGTAAATAGTATCAATCAGTTCTACTTTATATATACAGTTGAACCTCTGTAAAACAAAGTCGATTATCCTGAGAAAAAATTCGGTGTAGAGAGGTATTCGTTATTGAGATGTTGTTGTGTCCCCGTCTTACAGATCTTATAATATATTGCGGGCAGTAATTAAATGAATACACAATACAGTATAGAATCGCGAGCGTAGGTTATTACCCTCTAGGCCAACGTTAATATGGAAATTTGAAAATTCAAGCTGTTGAAAACAATAGAAAACGTTTATAAAATATGCATAGAATGCAATAAGTGACTACACTCACCAATTCATTTCCAGGAAGCATACCTTGAACGTAGTGGAATTTAATCGAGGTATATTCAATAGCAAACATTTTCAAATGCCTTTACTAAATTTATTTCAATACTTTTTACACTCGAAACTATTATTAGATTAAACACAATATAATTCTATCAATAACTTCGTATAGGAACTCTCATAGGAACCTACATAATAACGTGTTCTTAAAATTCTATTTTTAGTAACATGTATTCAATCTCCGACATGTGTTTCAACCTCCACTAACTGTCTACCCTATCTTCTATCTACCTGAATCTCTCATTATTTTTGTTTTTATTGACCTTCCTGCTGAAAATAACCATTTCCTTGGAAATGAATTTGTGGGCTTCCTAGGTACACTACATATCGTAAGTTGAAGTGGAGAGAAAACTTCGTTGTTGAGAGGTCCTAAATTCGTTACATAGATGTAAATGAGTAGTAAAAATTCTAAAATGTCATGGTACAAGGTAAAAATTTGATATGTAGAGGATTTTGCTATTTGGAGGTTCGTTTGACTGTATATTGGATGTAAGCAAACATTTGAAAAAAATTGTAAATTTATCATGAATAAAGTAATCTAATCTAATCTAATCCCACTAATCTAGTGCTCAAGTTACAACTATCACCAGATTTTCTTCAGAGTGGAAGTCGATATCAGCCATACAATAACACACAGGAGAGCCCCACATCAAGTGACGGACAGTTTGAAAGCGACAGAAGATAGGCTCTGGTGGTCAGGGAATACAAGAGACATGTCCACGAACTTAACCAGCTGTCCGGAAGCTGTACATTTCAGATCATGGTACAGTTCTTTGGGGAGATGCCACTAACCGCAGGGAGAAAGTAGTATCTTGAACCTTGAGTGTCCGTGACCGGACGCGGACAAAGGACATTCGGACAAAGACAGACAAGAATAGACTGATAAATTGTAGGGAAACTGGATGGATGGTCTCCAGAGACAAGTCGTTGTACTTATGATGGGGTCGCTCTACTTCTAACCCCTTCAACGGGCTCTTTGGGGGTGGTTATGTCCAGTGACAGGCCAAGGTGCCTCTGGGATTGTAATTGTGGGTGTTATGAGTTGGGTAGTTGGACGTGTTGATTCAAGTTCAAGGGTCGTTCGAGGGGGTAGTTTGTCCGATTCGACATCTATAACATACATACACTGTTTTCGCAACTAGGAGTTGATTTGTCCATCAAGTCCTTGACCTATAATTTGGAATAATAATGTACAAGTTCCCCTTTTATCTTTCTTCTCTCCTCTTCTTAGTTTTGGTGATCGCGATGTAGTTGCAAAAATCCATAATAAATAATAATGCTGTCAACACACGAATGCTGTCAACTATCAGCACACGAGATTGTACAGTTTTGCCTGTCACATCAATTTCCATCTCAAATAGTTTGACATGACTTTTCTCGTATTGTACTATACTTAGTATACTTCACTTACTTTACTAACTATACTTTACTGATAACTATACAATCTTGTGTGTTGATAATTCGAGTGATTTGGCAACATCTGTTTTATTCATTAACTTATTTACTTTTTCCATTGCTCAAAATATGAAAAACGTAACTTGAAATTTTTCCATTTATAGAACATTTTGTCATACTCGTACATATTCACCACTTTACCGAGCATTGAATCGAGCCGGTAAACGTCTGTTTACAGAAAGAACAGCTGATTTTTATTCCCTCATCCTCTTTCAGTGCGGTCGAGTTAGTCTCGTGCGTTAACTTATCATACTCGTATGGTAAACACAATTTCCCGCACTTGTAACGTAATATACTATTTTGTTAAACTTGATAGAAAATAGCTACTTTCCATAGGTTTGTCATGTATGGAAAATGCCTCTTTTCCGTACTAGATCGGAAAAATCAGCTGACAAATAGGGCCTTATAGCCGTACAAGATAGGAAAAAACAGATGGAGTGTGGCAAAAAAATTTTCGTTGACTCACACATTATATGTATTGATATAGTCAACTCATTACATTAATCAATACCTGCCTCGAATATTATCCAGCTGATTTCACTAGGCTATCATTATTTTGGTTTATATAATTATATGGGAATTCGCCCATCAAATTCTGAATCTAAATAAAGCAGAATACTTCTAAAATCTTCTAGAATATTTCTAATCTAAACTTGAATACTTTAGAATGCCTCGCATATTATCCAGCTGATTGTATCATGCCTTTCTATCAAGTGTAATAGAAAATATCGTACATTACATGGCTGCAAACTTTGGCCGGTTCTCACATATTCACGTTTCTGCACTCAGCTATCGCCTCGTGCATGAACTATCATATGCTCGATTGGCAAAACGTTTCTTTCCTGCCTAGTAACGTAATAAACTATTTCCATTTCAATTCTCCATTTTTCCATTGATAAATTGCACTTTTTGTATTTAAAACTGTGAAATAAAATTACCAATGTTGTCATAAAATAACCAAAAACATTAGGTGTAGCTTGTCCCTGGATGCACTGTGTAATACAATGCCAAAGCACAGATTAAACAATGTAACCAAAGCTAGCAAATTATGGCGGTCAGTAAAGCCAATGGCTCTCCCCACTCAACTAATGCCATATGATAAATAAATAAGAAATTTGTACCAATATATTTCTCTCATAGATGAAAGTTTGGATACCGTCGTATACCATTCTTCAATTCCACAATCAGCTCAGACTTGAGAAACTAGACTAATTATGAGCTGAAATTTTGAGAATATAAATATTATTCTGTGGATAGAACAAGCTGAGTTGATGGTTTTTAGATTGCTATTATACAAGAATCAAGTCAATAAATACAAGTTATAATATGAGACTTTTTTCTTAAAATAATATAATAATTGTATTCGATCAATAGCACATACAATACTTGAACACTTTCAAATTGATTCATAAAACAAATATAGTTGCTTACTGTATATATTACATGCCTATTGTCTAATATGGCAGCCCTTAAGGTACTCCTGTGTCGGGCGCCTCATTCATGTACGTCAATTAAAGCGAGAAGAAAATATAAAAAAAAACAAATTATATAAATTAATAAATAACTAGTATTTCATATAAAGCTAATGAAGGTCTAAATAAGAACCTAAGAAAACCAGACTAAATAAGAAACTAAGAAAGCCAAAAAAACTTGAAAATTTAAGTTGAGTATTGTTAGTTATATTCCAAGCTATTTTTTTTTTTTGGAATTGGATGTGTTATTTAATTATAAAATTTAATAATAATTTGAAATTGTTTATTGGCAGAAACAAAACTTTTACAAACAATCTTAGAAAATACAAAATGAGCAATATAATAATTATAAATATGACAAGATAAAAAATAATATTACAAAATAAAATGAATTGCCAATTGAGTATTTGCATCTCGAGGTATTAGACCTGTGTGAAGGTGACTTATAATAAAGTACTAAATTACTAAATAAATACCTAAGATAAGAGAAAAAACTAAGTCGATAACAAGTTGATTGTAGTGTGTGAGGTGAGGTGTAAGACTTCAAATTTTATCATTAATGTGAGAATTTTATAATCTTTGATGGTTGTTATAGATCTCGAAGTCTCTCCCAAAAGAGACATTTATTGCTATAAAGCGCTGTTGTAAAGCAATCTAGACTCTCACTGAAACAGTTTGACAGTTGAAACAGTCTCTAATACTGTTTGCAGTATCATAGTGCTCTAGACAATTTATCTGCATTCAATGTGAATTCGTCAGATTCTGCGACATCTTAGACGTAGTAATAATGATGAAAACTGATTCTGTGGAATAATAAATAGAATGAAATCTCTGTGAAGTGAACGACTTAAGTTAGGAAAGTTGCTAGTTTCAATCTATTACGGAAGATGAATCAATTTTCTACCACCCTGGTGGAATCTATCAGCTTCCGCTGTACTACTAGATGTCGGGGGGCATCCCGTAGTTCCGGCGTTTGCCGCCAGATTGCAGGAATGGTCGAAGAGTGTTTTTGGGGGGGACTTCCGACTCTTCATTGTTTGGTGCATCTTCAAGGGGGGTGTAGGCTATCTGATTCTTTTCCTACTTTGTTGTTACCTGGTGTGGACAAAGTGGTGATTTCTAGATGTAGAGTAGGAGGTGATTGGCTAGCTGATATTTTTCATCATTTCTGATTATCACTTTTTGGATCGTGCTACATAATATTTTACGATAGTTAAAATCTAAAAATGAATAGAGTACTTGAAAGACGATTTTGGAGTGGCTGTACATATACATATAGGCTGTACTATAGGGAAGTGATAGCCGCGAGCCGTAGCAGGTATCAGTTCAATCAGATAGAGATAAGGTGCGTTCTCGTAGGTCCTGTTTGTAACGGTGACCGGTTAGATTGGCCAGCAAAAAGACACTGTTCTCTGCTATAAAATCACTTCCCGGTGGTTCGGAACCCACCTAAAACTGTAGGTCCAACTCATCAATCACCATCATCCAATTCATTTCCCACGCACAGGTCTCAGACCAATGTGGGCTTCATCCTCAAAAAAAAAATACAGTAGCCTACTAATGAAAGTAGTTGAAAATATTTCATTTACTTTTTAAGTGAATTCAACGACTTTCAGTCAAATTTTTATTAAGAGTAATTTGTATTTTACGTTCTGTAAGTAAAATACTACTTATTCTTAATTAAAATTTGACTGCAAGTCGTTGAATTCACTTAAAACGTTAATATTAACAACGCAGTTCGTCATGGAACAAGAAATTCAGAAATATTTTGTATGCTTAATATTTCACAATCATTAAGATCTAGAAATGAACGTAATACTTGAAAAAAATTTAAAGTATCTGCAAGTGCTGACACAGTAGCCTACTAATAACGAAAGCAGTTTCTGCCATTCAACAGGCCACTGTAGTCGTTTATAATACAGTCATGTCCCATAAACATAGAGAAAAAACTAATAGTCTTCTAGTACTAGAATTTGATGTTGTTGGACAGCTGGATTTACTGAAAAATAATACTCTTCTGAAATTTAATTTCAATTTCAAAATTAATTTTCATTCTTTAAAGAATAATATTCAAAAAGTTAGACATTACAGTACAGTGATTGAACCAGCAATTTTATATGCCAGCGAGACCTTGTCCCTGAACAGGAAACCGGATATAGAAAATCTAAAGAAGGAAGAAAGAAAAATAGTTAGGAAAATCCTTGGACCAAGGCGTACCGAAAACGGATATAGATTACAGACAACGCCTGAAGTTAAAGAATATTCTAATATAGAGACAGATATGAGGAAAAGACGCCTTAAATTTTATGGTTACATCATGAGGCTTCCGGACAATATACTAACAGAAAGAATTGTTAACTATGTAGCATCACTTGTCAATGGAGGAGAATGGATACGAAATGTTAAAAAAGACCTAGTACTGGCCAAAATAACCAATAAAGAAATTTACAATAGAAAACACTTCATAATAAAACTTTATAAATGAGAAGTTATACCAGAGACAAAACCTCCAAGAGTTGGAACAAAATGCAGTGAAGAGAGAAAAGCTGAATTCGCACAAAAAATGAAAAGATGGTGGGCAAACAAGAAGAACAAGTCCAAAAAATGAACCATCTTTACTTAGCGTCTTCCACTTTAGGAGTTTTACGTCTAATAATAATAATAATATTCAATATATTACATAATCATAACTAAGGCTGGCTTATACAGAATTCCCCCACAAGTACTAGTCGTCTACAGGTAAACTGGGCTCACCCAGTGCACTGTCAACAATGTAATAATGGTATAATATTGTCTTGAATGGATATAATTGAAGTATAATTTCAATTACTTTTACATTATATAGCCATATTTAACCTTGTGATCATGTAAATATATATATTTTTATAATATTCACCTACCAGATTTCCTGAAGATTAAAGGACATAACACTTGAGCTCCCGGCAATTCATATATGGTAACGAGAAAGGGGTCGGGTAGGAAAATTTCATATGAATAGGATTAGAAGGAAGGCGAAGAGAGGAAAAATAAGTGATAAGGCTGACGAATGTGTTCCATATTACGAGTTGCTTACCCGAATTGATGAATTTTGAAAAACACTTCTTGTAAAATAGTTCATAAAAAACACTTTCTCCGATTATAGAATTTAAAAAAAAAATTGTAGTGTAGGTATTTGAATACTACACTCAACAGAAATGATCAAGTGTTTTGTGGATATAGAATTTAAAAAAAAGTTTTAGAATTCATAAAAATATTTAGAATGATTCTTGAACTTAAATGAAACTCTTACGGTGGAAGTAATAAACTTAAATACGGGAGTTAAATGATGGAACTAGAATCAGGGAAATGAGGGAAGTGATAGCCGCGAGCCTTGGCAGGTATCTGTTCAATCAGATAGAGATAAGCTGCGTTCTCCTAGGCACTCTTTGTAAGGGTGACCGATTAGATTGGCCAGCAAAAATGACACTGTTCTCTGCTGTAAAATCACTTCCCGGTGGTTCGGAACCCACCTAAAACTGTCGGTCCAACTCATCAATCACCATCATCCAACTCATTACCCACGCACAGGTCTCAGACCTATGTGGGCTTCATCCTAAAAAAAATAAGTTAATTACAGGAACTAAAAGTAATGTTATTGGAATTCAGCTTCATTCAGTATCTCTGCGAGATATTTGATGTGATGCTTCCACCATACTAAACATAACAGGTATAGTGAAGTACAGGTACATTAATGTAAACATTAACCTGTAAACATTGCTGATATATGGTACAAAGATGAAATCAAAGTTTGTCAACAATGTATAGCAGCTCTCATGTTATTTGGTTGTTATGAAAACGCTCATTGAAACGCTGCTTAGACCAGTTGATTGTGGCGTCACAGCTTATATCGGTACATCTATCTTATTGAATTTGATGATATTTTTGTTAAGTTAAGAGTGATGTATCTCTATGATTCCTTTTGACTAAATTTTTAATGTATTTTGGACAAAATAAAAAATAATTTGAATTTGAACATCAGCTTGCTGTCGTTTCAGCGGTCGTGGGTTCGAATTCCGCTCCTCCGTCTGGCATCTATGTGTAATCATTCACCTCATTACCCAATCACAAGTCTCGGACTTATGTGGGCATCATCAGCAATAGAGATATTGTTGACACACTGTGAATGTCAGTTGAATCCTGTATAGTAAATATAATCAATGAGAATCACTGTTGTACTCAGGTAAATACTGCATTGAATGTGAATTGAATATTGACAATTAATCACCTTTGACATTGTTATGGTAATTTTGGCAGACGTTGATTTGTTATTGTAATGATATTCCATTCAGTTCTGAATGACAATTATATTGTCACTAATGAATGGAGATTTATTTCTCATCTGGGAAAAGCTTACAGTAGTTTTTGGTTTTATTTATCTATTTATTACAAAACACAATCAATTAAAGATACAACAGGCACAGCCCACTTCTGCTTTTTTTACAAATTTTCAATTGAAAAATCCTAATTTCAGGTTAAGACAAAGTTCAACGGGAAATTTGATTTTTAAGCATAATTACTGATTCTTTCCAAAACATGAATATCAGTTTACATGTTCACTGTAAAGAAGAATATTTTTATTCTGATTTGTATGTATTATGTCAATTATGTGAATAGATATTTAACTGATTTGATTCAATGACCAAATTTTATTATTTATCTATTTATTGATATGATCACATAAGTATTGATTTGTAGGTCAAATACAGTACTAGGTAGAGGTCACTAGGCCAAGCTTCGAATCTGTGCATACAGGTTAATCATTGAATGCTATGAAAGGATTCGGAAACAGACAATATTCAACTCAGGTAGATATCCAACATTTTTGAGGGTGGGTTGAAGCGTTAGCCTTTTTATAATTCAGGTTATCATACACGTAGGCCTGTTGTGGGGGGGGGGGGTGGAGCCCCCCTGAGAGAAAAGTGCGCCCAGGAATTTTTTAGGCCGTCAGTCGAAAAGTGGGCCGATCTCACCGAATGAGTTACAAGGAGAACTGGGCCAATCCTACGGAATAAGTAACAAGCCGTGCGTCTTTGGGGAGCTGCAAGTGCAATGTGTCACTGATGTTGTTTATGACTGGGCCCCCTCCGCCCTCCTGCCTAAGCTAACTCAATTCCAAATGAAAAATTTGGTCAATGCATTCCACTAGCAACGGTAGGCTCAACAATATAAATTCGTAGCGTTTTGATGGAGTTTTATTGTTGAATAAATTTATTTTTATGATGAATGAATATTATAATGGATGAATGTTTAGTGAATTACCATTATGGGTTAAAGTTGTCGACTAGTTTCAAGAGTTCATCAGTGAAAGCTTGTGTAAAAGACAGAATAGTTACTACACTGCATACTATTGCAGTATACAGAAAAAAATGTATCGATTTTTGAAAAAATGTATCGACTTTTGAAGAAAAAACTACTCTTTCTATAGGAAATTAGTGAAATTACAAAACTAGATTTAACTTATACCCAAGAAATCAAATTCTTTATGCTGAAAATTTTTTATAAAAAGATAACCCAACCCATAACCCAACCCATAACCCAACCCATAACCCAACCATGATTTTAAATTTATTTTTAATTGAATTAAATATATCAATAATAATTCTTTCTCAATAATTAGATTGAGAACCCTAATCTCTTTTAGAGTAAACAATTGATCCACGATATGAATTTTAATGGAATCAACTTTATTTATGTATATCCCCCAGATATCAAAAATGAAATTAATGACCAATCAATAAAATATTTTGTTATTCAAAGATTTTCCTCATATTTATTCCTTTTCTCTATTATAAGAGAAGCAATAAATTCTTTACCACTTAATTTTATTTTAACAATAATCAGACTATTAATTGGAGTAGGAATAGCCCCGTTCCATCTTTGAAAGCCCGAAATTACTCTTTCTATAAACACAAATAATATAATCTAATATTAAAACTGACACTGTTTTCACTTTTATTTAATGTTTTACTCACATATATTGGAGATGCTAGAGGGATGCATTTCACTTCTGAAAACAACCTTCGTCAGCCTGCCGCCAGGGGTCATGCTATGTTGAGGTTAGGATGAGCAGCCATTATGTAGTTAAAACTTTGAATTTAAAGTTTGATTTTAATTGTGTTTGGTGACTGAGTAAGTTGGTTCTATCTTGTTTATGGTGTTTGAATATTTCATGCTCCAGTGTATTTAGTTTGTGGCTTTTTTGGAATGTGTGTAGAATTTCTAAGTCAGTTAGCATGTTATTGTGTGAGTGTCCAGTGTTGATTAAGTGATCTGCAAATGTTGAGTCAGAGTTGGAATGTAGTGCTTTGATGTGAACAATAAACAACCTGAAACACCAGATCCAACAAAAACCAGCTCACCTAACAAACAGCACAATTCACAAATTCAAAAAACATATTTTAAAACAAAAAAGAAACCGACTTCAGTGGAATGATAAAATACTCACGTACTAAAAAGTTTAAAATAAAGCATTTACTTTAAACTGAGAAAATGTTAAGTTTCATACAAGTAATCTTTTGAAGTCGGCGCCAAATTACCCAAAAACTTCTAAAATATAACAGAATTACTCTGTGATGTTTTCAATGACGAAATAATTGAACAATTTAATATCAAAACTGACACTGCATTTCAGTAAAAGTGAGTGTAAATCACATATTTAATTGAAATACAGTGTTAGTTTTGATATTAGTTAGAATTTCTGATCAATCACTTCCTGGTGGTTCGGAACTCACCTAAAACTGTAGGTCCAACTCATCAATCTCCATCATCCAATTCATTACCCACGCAAAGGTCTCAGACCTATGTGGGCTTCATCCTCCAAAAAAATACAGTGCTAGTTTTGATATTAGATAGAATTTCTTATCAACTTCCTAAAATATTTGGCGCCGACTTCAAAAGATTACTTGTATGAAATTAAAAATTTTCTCAGTTCAAAGTAAATGCTTTATTTTAAACTTTTTAGTACGTGAGTATTTTATCATTTCACTGAAGTCGGTTTCTTTTTTTGTTTTAAAATATGTTTTATTTTAAGCTTTTTAGTTGAATTTTCAAACTTTGAAAACATGAGAAATTTCTTAAAGCCTACATTATAAAATATTCATCAAATTAGCAAGCCAATAATTAATTCATAACAACCAAACTTAAGTAACTAAAAATCCACTTATAAGAAAAGATTAACTAAGAAAAATTCTACAACGTTTCATTTAATGTGGAATATTGTATTTAGGAAAATTATAATAGCGAAAGGCTTTTTAAAAGTGAACTGGTTTTTGATTCATTTTGATGTGGTTCCTTTCAGAATATACCTACACTGAAATAGTAGGCCTATATTACGTTACAAGTGTGGAATATTGTGTTTACTGAAAATATGATAAGTTAACGCAGGAGATGAAGTTGAGTGCGGTATTATCATACGAGCATGGTAAACATCTTCCTGGACGAGTTATGTACGATATTTTTTGTGATATTAGTCATATATACTTTTTTAATATGAAAAACATAAACTTTGAGCTAGTACAAAAGGATCATCAAACATAACCTCAAAATAGCCTATTGTACGGACATGTATTTGATGGCGAAATATTCTTAATCCATCACAGCAGGGAAGCTAAAAATACTTCTGAGATCAGCTGTTTTTCCAAATTCTCCAACTTATGATTGAAACTAAATAACCTTATTCCTATGACTCAATAACATCAACTAAATTATTTACAATTTTCATATGAACATATGGACAGAAATATTATATTCTTCTTATTCTCGATTCAAATTAAGTTCACGTGATTGGTCAAAACGGGACATTACAGGCTTGTTTCACACTTAACCAGCTTTGGGTAACCGATGTCGTTTACCCGGCATAATTGCATTGCATCATATGATTTCGAAAACCGTCTAGATGTAAAGCGCTCCATATGATACAATGATCAGCCTGGTAAACGACACCGGTTATCCGATTGGCGGTTATGTGTGGAACTATCCTATTCAAACTTGATTGAAATGAAGACATCGAAGAATGCTCCTTTTTGTTTAATATTGGGCTAAGTATTGGGCCGATCCTCGCGAAACTTGGATGGGCCACCGATGAGTGATGCTCTTTCATTTAAAAAAAAATCATCGAAATCGGTCCAATATTGTTCGAATGATTGTTGTACAAACATTAAAAAAAAAACAGGTCGAATATAGAACCTTGTTATTTTTGGAAGTCGGTTAAAAACCAGGAATACATAAGCTCAAATGCAACCCAACCCCAAGTACTACATAGGAAAAACAGGCAGATCATTCAACACAAGATATAAAGAACACATCAAAGCACTACATTCCAACTCCGACTCAACATTAATATTATAATTATTATTGTTGATGTTATTATTATTATTATTTTTTTTTTATCATTATTGCTTAGTATAATTATTCATGATAAATGAGAATGTAATATCACAGTGTGATATATTGATATTCTTCTCATCAATATGTGCATTGATTTTTCCTCCAATGTAGCCTAACTGATATTTGACCTTTTTTTTCAAGATGTTGACTTCATCCATCTTCATAACGGCTTCCTTGGTCTTCAATCATAAGGTTAGCTCAACATTCTATTAGACTTTTCTATGCTATATTTACATTCGATATTCTATTCTGTTTCTTGTATCACTTATCTGAAAAACTTGCCATGACTAAGAAATGATATTTCAAATTCTATCTACACTCTAAGAAAAGTTAACTGTTTTTTCCCTAGAATAATCTTCTAGTGACGGGAAGGAATTAATTTTTGTACTATGGTTATTATAGAAACAAAGTTGATTTAAATCTGGTGTTAATGTCGAAACTCACATAGAAAGATTTTGCATAAAAGAAATCTTTGACCATCATGTCATTACAACAAAAGTTCCTTCATCTTCTCTTTGAAATGAAAGTTGAATCAATGAATCAACTCTCAAATCATGATAATCGAAGTTGGGTAGTAACTCACTCCAATAATCAATTTACTGACAGGTAAGTGATAACTGTGAGCCCCAGCAGTTATCTGCTCAATGAGATAGAGATAAGGTTCAAACTCCTGGGTCTCTTTTGTAAAGGTGACCGATTGGACTGGCCAGCAAAAAGACTGTTCTCTGCTGGGAAATCACTTCCCGGTGGTTCAAAATCCACTAAAACTGTAGGTCCAACTCATCAATCACCATCAAAAAGTTTTTTTTTTTGAGTACAAAGCCCACATAGGTCTGAGACCTTTGCTCATTGTCCAAGCAAAGATCTCAGACCTATGTGGGCTTCGTACTCAAAAAAAAAAACTTTTTGGCTGTTAATGTTCCCATCACTACGTTTACTTTTTCAATGTCTGAAAGATTTTCACTGTCCTTTCTCCAAAATTATAGTGATTGAAGGTGTTGATAGAGAAATGATGCCCCCACTCTACAAAAATTTCTTTTCCATAACATTAATGAAGAGAAAATTGATTCACAACTTCTTTCGGTAACATATTCAATAGTTTCTTTATCGAGCAATGTTTTACACGCTAGAAAACACGTTCTGCTGTTTGAATTATGTTGCGATGGAGTTGGAACTGCTTCTCAAAAGATAGGATAATGAATTTTTAACGAGCGTTTGGCAAATAGCAGCTAGTTGTTATTGTTTCTCGTGTCATTAGGTAAAGGGTGGGCTCCAGCTAGTTTATCTTTTCAAGGGTGGGAACTTTGAAGGTCAATATTGCTGGAGGAATTCTTTATTCGACGGAGTGTGACATTTTATTGATTGACCTACAGTAGAGGATGCTTTTCGCATTATTGGAAATTCCAACTGAAATATTAATCTGTTGATAAACAGCATTCCAAGTCTATACTCTGCTAGATTTCGTAATTTTCCTTTAATCTCATTTAATGCACGTTATGCATTATCATGTTATTATCCTTTACTATCCCTTACGATCGTGTCATTCAGCAGCATTTTGAAGGATTATAAAATAGAAGGATAGTTTCACCAATTAATTATTCTTCTATTATATAATAATAATTTTTTTCTTTTATTAAGGCGTTTTGCCATTTTGACATGTACATGAGCATGAACTATTGTAAGTCCCAAATACTTTGCCCTTTGCTTTGACTCAACAGTCACACTGTTCATCTGAAAAGAGAGATGAGTGTTTGCTCTTTTCTTTGTTAGGACCACAATCTCAGTCTTACTGAGGGCAAGAGACAACCCATGACATTCAAGCCAGGTTGATATTCTCCTCATTGCTTGATTTAGTTTAAGTTGAGCATGTTCATAACTGCGAGATGCAATAAGCAGTGCAACATCATCTGCATACCCAACTAGTGTTGTCTCTTCTGGCATTTCCAGACGTAGCAGTCCATCATAGAAGATATTCCATAGATGAGGGCCAAGGATTGAACCCTGAGCCTTTTATTTTATTTTTTAGTCAATCAATCAATAATAATAAAAAATAATCAATAATAATAAAAAATAATCAATAATAATAATAATAATAATAATATTTATTTCGCCAAAATACAAAAATACAAATATAAGAAATTCGCAATATAAAGTGTATAACACATTTTTGGCACAGCCAGCAAAGTAAATACTTGAGCGCCAGCTGTGAGTTCATTCAATAATATATATTTACTAGTAGAATTTAAAGGTAAAGTAATAAAGATCTTGAACAATTAATTAATTAAAAGATATAGAACAATTAATTGAGTTGTTAGTGAGGGCCTGAAACGTTTCATGAATGAAATAAGATTCCTGGATTTCTTCTTCCATGGCGAACTGCGTTGTTAATATTAACCTTAAAGATGGGTTTCAACAACTCGAAAACGTTCGGCCTAAATAGTAAGTAAAATACTACTTATTCTTAATTAAAATTTGACTGCAAGTCATTGAATTCACATAAAAAGTTGAAATAAGATGTCGATCTTACGATTTCTGCTGTTGAAATAATATAGAACTACCTTGGTTCAAAGGCACAGTGAATCCAGCCTTGTCAATCCGACTATAAATGACAGGTTGAAGCCGAAATACATGGTTAGCAATTGACAAATTCAATAGTCCTTACGACAAGTGCTTAAAGGTGGGACAATAGACCTTAGGTGGGCTGCTTAGCGCAGTTGGTTGAGGCGTCGCAGCTTCAGCGGTCGTGGGTTCGAATCCCGCTCCTCCGTCTGGCATCTTTGTGTTATCATTCTCCTCATTACCCAAGCACAAGTCTTGGACTCATGTGGGCATAATCAGAAATAAAAAGAAATATTACGTTGTATTTTCAATTTGTTATTGTACTGGCCAGTGAAAAATGCAATATCATTACTGTAGTTTTGATATAACTTGGCAGCAGTTTGGTTCAGATGAAGCAAGTCCTCCCATCTTCTACACGCTGCCAAGTTAAATACTACAGTAATTTGCACGAAATGTGAATTGGAACATTTGTCAGAATTGAAACTATGCTTTTTCTCGTTCTGGTCACATTTCTTCTGAAACTGATTTCCTTCAAATTTCTATTTTTGGTTTCAAACCTACAGTCTCTCTTATGTAGTCAGGAAAATTTATGCACAATCCAATTTGTTAGGTTGGATAAAACGTTACTATTTATTTCAATCAATTTTGATCTATTATTTGTTGTACAACATTATTTGTTTTTCATCTTGTTCAAATGCTATTATGACGTAGACTCAACTCACGATTTAAAAAGAGAGAAAAGATTAAGTTATTAAATTCTCTTTACAAAATTTTGTATAGAGAGCCCTGTTGGGCTTAAAAATGTTTTTTTCTCATTGAACTGTATTTGGCCTTGATTAATGAACTGATAGTGAATATCAATTTCATGGAATAATATTATCACAATGGTAATAGATGGAGATAAATCATATTGAATATCAAATAATAATAATAATAATAATAATAATAATAATAATAATAATAATAATAATAATAATAATAATAATAATAATAATAATAATAATAATAATTAATAATTAATAATATAATAATAATAAAATAATAATAATTAATAGTAATAATAATGATAATAATACTGAAAATCATAATGATGATAATAATAATGATAATAAAATGAATAACTTTATTTCAACTTCGCATGTGTTCTTTCTTTTATGTGTACTTTCTTTATTTCGCATGTGTCTCCTTTGTTTAGAGTACAAAAGATGATAATTAAAACAATATTGAACGAACCCACATTATACCCCTCAATAAAAGCTTTTAAAGAAATAAGAGTCATGACAATCCGACAACTGTATGTATTAAGTGTTTTCAAATATTTCAGTAGATATAAAGACAACTTTTCAAAAATCGATAATGAAAACCATAGGACTCTAATGCTACTCCTACTGGGGAACAAGTGTTTTCACTTATGCCAGTGTTTTTTTTTCCACCTCTTGTGCCACATTTGATGAATGTTTGTCATTGTTAAGTGCTCACATATTCTAGTTATTAAGTTACTGAATTTCGAAGATTTCTTATTATTTGATGTGCATATTCTTATATACATATATTATATTCTGTTGTTTTTTGGTGTGGAAATAAATTTGAATTGAATTGAATTGAACTACTCAGATATCTGATATATAATAATTACATCCCTTAAGATTTGCCTCCAACTTGTCTGAATATTTGAAAAAATTCAGTTTTCAATCTCTTATATCTCTTCCGAGAACCGCTTCTAATCCGCCTGAATAATCATAAGGCAAGTGTCAGATACAATTCTCCTTATTTCCAATTATTATTCAGCAGGATAGAGTTGATCACAAGTTAGCCCATAAACAGCCGTGTACCTACTAACATAAAACGTGGCACTTTTGGCTCATTAAGTTTTGAGCGTCATGTTAAAAGTTAATTAGAGAAGCTGTTCTTTGCTGGTATCATTTTGGCGCAGCTAAGTGGAGAGACAAATTTTCTCAAAAGCTGTAAATTGGCTGCTGTTATGGTTCTTTAGTAACGGCAAATTCTTGGACATCTTTATACCCGTAATAGGGATAGTTCAGCTTTCGTCTGATGGAGAAGCTTCTCACGAAGTAGCTTAATATGGAATTATCCGTATAATGATCTCTGTTGAGGGAAATAAGAGGCTAGCGATTGATATGAGTAATGGAAGGATTTGTCAAAGGACTTTGAGGGGAGTTTACGTCAAAATATCCTCATTTGGAGGTCTTGAACTTCCTTCAACCTGGTAGATAGCGACATTCTATAGAATATATAGTATAATATGAAAAAGTGTTTGTTTTAAAGCTTGTATTATCACATTTATATAGCACACTATGAAAAAGTGTATGTTATAAAGCTTTATTATCACTCACCAGGAGGTTCGGAGCCCACCTAAAATAGTAGGTCCACTATGCTCCCGTTAACGTGGCTCAAACGGCGAGGTGGAACTACTCGTAACGGTCTCCCCACCAATAAAAGCCATACATTTATTATTAAAGATACTTACGTAGTCGCCACGTAGCTGTGCCCACCGGCAAAGGGCCAGGAGAGTACGACATTACCCACGCTGAAAACATTTGACCATTTTCCAAAAAGTTCGAATATCGTTTTAGAAAAATGTTTTTTGTATTAAACTAACCGATGTGCATCATTTTTGTCCTTTGCATTTTCAACGAGAATCTACTCAATACAAAGATATTTGGAATTTAATAAAAACCAGACTTCATTCAAAAAATGTGTTCACATTTCATTCCCAACATAGCTACTGTCGAACCATTCATTAGAAATCGATGAAACTTTGGTAATATAATAAAAACAGTTCGAAAATGCCATAACCATCGATTAAATCCCATTTCAATCAAAGATTTTCCGAGCACAATGCAATTAATACAGAAAATTAACAAATCGAAATTTTCATGACATTGAAAAGTTATGTATCGAGAAACTTTTTTTTCTTCAATAATTTTCATATACATTCAGCGTATGAAATGTAGAGAATAAATTGAATTTATTTTCTGTGAAAGAATCATCTGAATAGACCTATTTGGTGAGATTTTGCAAAGATTCTAAATACGCGTATCTATGCTCCCTATAGGCACTTCCAACAGTACAACAAAGCAACTTGTCTTCGCCTGAGCAGCAGACTGACTGATCTAGTTTGTTCAATTCAGTGAATGAAGTTGGACTCAAAGGTTGCAATATAATTTTTTTACCAATTCCACTTTATTCAACTTGAATAACAACGAAGAGGAGAAACACTTGACCGAAAAGTAAACCCGAATCACAGCCCGAATGCAAGCAATCTGAACGCGGTGTACTGAGTGCAGTACAGTAGCGTTCAATAGGAGCAGACAGCACAGAGATGTATGATGTATGTAGAAAGGCATTGATATCACCCCGCGAACCTTACTTCATCAACAAGGTATTTCAAGGACACGTAGGCACAGCTATGTGGCGCGTACTGTACAGTAGTACATATGTACTGTACAGTAGTACATATGTACTGTACAGTAGTATATATGTACTACATGCTGTTGATTAGCTACGAGCCTTGCTAGGTATCTATTCATTCAGATGTGATAAGACACAAGCGCTAAGGCTGCACTTGTAAAAGTGACAGTGATCTTTGATTGACATTTCGACTTGGTCAGCAAAAAATACTCTTTTTCTGCTTTAAAATCACTTCTAGTTCGGAACCCACCTAAAACTGTGACTCATCAATTACCGTAATTCAACTCCGTACCCACGCACAGGTATCAGACCTATGTGGGCTTCATCCTCCAAAAAAAGTTATATTGAGAAGTTAAAAAGTTCTAAAGTTTCTAAGGGTGCATGCACAGTTAAATGAAGTATTGGATAATTTCCAATAATATCAAATGGTGATCAGTACAAAAGGAGGAATCTTCATTGCAGTCGAATACATATTTTTGTGCTGTGGAATGGAGCAATGGAGGCGAACCAAGTTTTTTTCGGACTGGGATATTTACTAAGAAAATATAGGGGATAACACCTGAAATAATACAGTTTGTGCTTGAAAATTTCTATGAGGGGGAAATATATCCCCTTATTTTTTTTTTAATTTTTTTTTTTCAATTCAATTCAATTTATTATCCTCAAAATAATACAAATTCACATTGAACAAAATCACAATTACAATTTCAATAGCAATATTTATATAGGGAAAACAAGGAAAAAGTACTTCAGAGGAAAATTATAATACCTGCAAAGGTTTCCCTGAGCGCAGGTATGAGTCCGTAAGAATAACATAGATTTAATCAAATGAAACAAAGATGAAGATAAGATTTTTTTACGATTTAAAGAAACAGAATGAAAAGTAAAGAAGAAAATATAGAAGTAACACAGAAGAAGATTTTTTAAGAATTAGAAGATTTTTTCAATTTGCAGCTCAATTTGCTCAACTTTCTTTGTAGTGGCGATGGTGATAAGGTTTCTGCATTTAATTGGCAAAGGCAGACAATTGAAAATTTTAGAAGCTTTCAGGACAACTAGGTTGGTAAAAAACAATTCCAACACTAGTTTAAATGATCAAATTTATTTTAACCAATTCAATACAACTAACTTTTTTTCATCATAATTATTCTGGCCTACTTTTAAAACGGTACTTTCATATTATCCTTGGTTGACCTTGACTGCATTTCAGTGAGCTTAAATTTTTTAATTTAAACCCGATTCATTTCTAGCCTAATTGTGTATTGTTTTTTGTTGCTTTCTAGTTGTTCACGGTTTTGGTTCTTGATTTGAATCTTATTTTTGCTTGTTGCTCCTCCCACCAGTGGGCGTGACTTATGGCCTTCAGCCAATCACAACCTTCAATGAAGGTCAGCCTCTTTCTCCCTTTAGCCAATAGTTTCATTCCGTGTTTAGTATTTATTAAGCTACCCTGCTCTTTAGTCTTAGTTTGTTTGAGATTGACAATGGTTTAACAACCAAAACTAGTATTTCACTATTTTTAATAAATGGGGTGTGACAACTTCGTCCTCTTATTTAATTTTTTTTTAAAGTGTTGTATTTTGCATAATTTTAAATAGTTATTAATTAGTATATTTTAGTTGGTTAGTGTTTTATCTATTTATCAATTCACTAATTTGGTTTCATCATAATTCTGGACTACTTTTTTAATAACGGTACTTGCGTATTATTCTTGGTTGACCTTGACTGCATTCCAAAGAGCTTCAATTTTTTTATTTAAACCCGATTCATTTCTAGCCTAATTGTGTATTGTTATTCTTTGTTGCTGACAGTCTATTTCCATCTCTATCAATAAAAATCCATTTTTATATTATCCTCTCATCTTACTTTCTCTTACATATCACTGTTGATTATAGCAGTCGAACTAAATAACCTAAGAGGTGGACTGTAAATTGGCTCAAGGTTAGCTTACAATAAATTATTGTTTTAATTGAACTCACTATAAACAACAGTTTGTATTGTTGAGATGAAGCGAAGATAGAAGATAGGTACTGGTTCCTGTATGGTGACAAATTAAACCCTGGCCAGGAATTACATAATTGTACCATACTTACGTCGACATCGGAGAATGGGTTGCTGGCAGCTAGGAACAATGGGTGACTTGAAGAATTTGGCGACTTGTAGAATTTGGCGACTTGACGAATGACGAAAATGTGTACGATAGTAGAATTCACGGCTTGATAATAATTCGATTAAACACTTGAGGGTTCCAACAAGACTATTTTTATACTAAAGAATATCAGTAATTCACACAGGGAAACAGTCATGTAGTGAGAAAAACCAACACGCTGAGAAGAAGGAGAACAACAAAAGTAAGTGAATGTATATAGATAAGTGAATGTATAATGTATAAGTGAATGTATATATATATATATATTATAGTGAATGTATAATATATCTATATTCTCACTATGAAAAAAATATTTGCAATTTTTTAATAATATTATCTGGATTGAAAGCATGGCTCCAACACATAGTTTTCAAAGCGGGGTTTATATAGGATAATTTTTAAAACAAATGTCCTGCCTTTATAAAGATTTTGTAACTTTATTTTGATTGATAAATTTTAAATTGATTTGATTTGTCACCCATCAGTTTCCACCTACTGTGGAATGGTGGCATTCACCTGCACCAATCTGTCATGCACCATACCGCAGCATGTGTTTGATTTCCGACGGTGATTATTTTTGAGTTCTGATTGCTCCACTTTTAGGAACTCTTGCTAGAATATGCAATTGTATTGTTATGGACAAGGAAAGAAAGAAGAAACAGCGATTTTCAGCGTTATTTGCCTGTGTCAATAAGTCTTCAGGTCTAAGCTAATTGTTTAATTCTCCCCCCATACTTCCCTCGCCTTGCGGTCTATCGGGACACCTTTAGAATGTTCTTATCTAGGCAATTATAATAGCCTGGATGAATGGAGAATGTTCTATTTGTTTATTTTAGAAATTGATAGAACATTATCGAAACCTCTCCAGCTTTTTGGATTATGAAAAATGTATAAATAGCAGAAACTCTTGTAAAAGTCAGTCAGTTGTGATTCGATATTGATGCGATAAGTGGCAGATTTAGAGTGGCAGTTACAGATCGCGCTCATACAAATCAGATTACCAGTAAGTGCTTATACAAACTGTGTTATATTAACGTTTGTTGTTTAAGCGATAATTGCAGTATATTGTGACAGATTATCATTCAGGCTTACTTGACAGTTTATTTAGTGACTTGTAAGCGCTTGTTTCAACTGTTATGTATTAGACGCTTCTCCTTGAATTATTGATCAGTTATTATTTGATATTTGATCAGCCTTTTAACAGTTAGTGATTTATTTTTGAACAGCAGTATAGCAAAATCGTTATTAGCTGAACATTATCGATTTATCTGCTTCTGATTGCTTATTTTGTTCATAAAATAAGTGAATAGTGCGAGTTGTGGATAATTTATGTTAAAATATGTTATGTGGATAATTTATGATATAAAGTGCGAGTGTTAATTTAAAGTGTTGCCAGCATTATTTTAAAGATAGGAACCATAACAGTATTGATGTTTAAATGTTTAGCTCATGAAGATGCTAATGTAATTTGAGCTGCAAAAAGGTAAAGAGAGTCTATAAGGCTAAATATATTTAGATTCAGGCATCATAATCGTTAAACTCAGCCGCAGCTCTCTTCATGGAAAAAAGTATGAGTGGAAACCCTGTATATGAGAATCTATAAGATTTCCGCCATGCAGAGCGTTTCACTAGATCTCCTCGTCTACGCGGAAAATCTTTTTGGGAAATGAACAGTCAGTGGAAAATTCAAGTTGCACTCATCTTGGAAAAGCACGTCTGTGGAGGATAAAAAATGAAAGACATGAATGGTGATGCTTTGAGTGGTAGTGAAGGAGGTCTGTTAGGAGAAATTTACCCTCTTTATAATGTTATCTCATTTTTGAATTGCCTGCCATACCATTACTGTAGATGCTCGATCCTGATTCCAATAGAGAAGCCTGTGACACTGTTGTCTTCTTCTCCTTCTTCTTCATTCTTATTATTCTTCGTCTTCTTCTACTACCTCTTCTCCTTCTACTCCCTCTTATCCTTCTTCTCACTTAACTTCTTCTTCAACTTGTTCTCCCTCCTTTCTTTCATCTTCCTTCACTCCTTCTTCATCTTCTCCGTCTCCTCCCTCTACTTCTTCTTCTCCTTTTCTCCCTCTTCTCTTCCTTCTCCCTCTCTACCTTCTTTTTTTCTTCTCCTTCTCCTTCTTCTCCCTCCTCTAAAACTTCTCTTTCGTCTTCCTCTTCTCCTTCTTCTCCCTCCTCTAACACTTCTCTTTCTTCTCCCTCTACTCCTTCTTCTCCCTCCTCTACCTGTTCTCCTTCTTCTTCGTCTCCACCATTTTCTCCCTTTTCTCTTTCTTCTCCTTCTTCTCCCTCCCATACCTCTTCTCCTTCTTCTCTCTCTTCTCCATCTCTTCTCCTCTTCTTCTCCTTCTTTTCTCCCTCTTCTCCTTCTTCTCCCTCTTCTCCTTCACCTTCTTCTCCTTCTTCTCCCTCCACTCCTTCTTCTCCTTCTCCTTCTTTTTCCTCCTCTAACTCTTCTCTTTCTTCTCCCTCTTTTTGTTCTCCTTCTTCTTCCTCCACTCCCTCTTCTCCTTCTTCTTTTTCTCCTTCTTCTCCTTTCTCTTCTTCTCCTTCTTCTTTTTCTTCTTCTTCTCCTTCTTCTCCATCCTCTACCTCTTCTCCTTTTTCTTCCTCTTTTCCTTCTTCTCCCTAGTCTTCCTCTTCCCTTTATTCTTCTTCCTCTTTCACTTTTTCCTCTTCGTCCTCTTCTTCCTCTACTCCTTCTACCTTTTCTTCCTCTCCTTCCTCATTTTCCTCCTCTTCTTCCTCTTCTTTCTTTTCCTCCCCTTCTTCTTCTTCTCCCATTTCTTTCTCTCATCCCTCTTCTTCCACTTCTTCCTCTTCATCCTCTTCTTCCTCTACTCCCTCTCCTCCCGTCTTCCACTTTCTCCTCTTCTCACCAATCTTCATCTTCTTCTCCTTTTTCATCTTCTTCTCCTTTACCATCTTTTTCTCTTTTATCATCTTTTTCTCTTTTTTCATCTTCTCTATTACTAGTACCACTGCATATCCTTCTTTCCCTCCCTTTTCCATCTTCTTCTTCTACTGCTACTGTTTATCATTCTTCTTCCTTATCTTCTTTTCCGTATCTTTCTTTTTCTTCTCCTTTTTCCTTCTCTCCTATCATATCTTTTCTTTTCTGTCTATGGACTTTGAATAATAAAGAGACGACGACAAACGACCGCAAGTTTGATTTAGATGCAAATTGGCCTATTTCGTTGAAAATATTTTCCTGATGCCCTCCACTGCTATAAAACCTTTAAAGTTATCTCACAGAGTTTTAGATGATATCGGTTTCCACGTCTCCCCCAGCCTCCTGTTGCGGCAAAAATTATGGTCTAGTCCCATGTCCCATGTCTCTTTGACTCAGTGCTTTTATTATAATGTTCTGGTAGAAGATTTGCTACTGTCTGATAATTGGCGTATTTGTTGCCCCAACATTCATAAATTTATGTTATCTGAAACATATATGGGGTGATCTGATTTTATCTAGCTTCAACAAGCAAAAGAAGTTCTAGTTGAACAGTATGGTTAGTTTCTCTTCTAGAAATGAGATTCTATCATCATTCGTATTCAAATTTTTTAAATATCAACAAGAGAATTTTCAATGCCATGAAACCTAGTTTCTGATAATGTAAAGTTTTCAAATATAAGTGGTATTGATAACATCCCTGTCTTTTACCACAACATCATATCCCATACAATCAATTATATATTACATCTTCAGGATTCCAATTCCACCATATTTAAATTTGAATAGAGCCTTTTTCTCAGTATCAAAATTATTGTTATGATCGACATAATAGTTATAGTCGGGTGGACCTAGTTTCTTGTCAGATGTGTGGATATTATTGTTTTGGACTATCTTGAACCTTTTCCTCTTATTGTAATGTATCATAATGATATGTGCTCAATTATTTTAGGGCATATAATCATATATTGACCTACCTTAGTAGTGGCAAACGTGATATCGTGAAAGGTATTCTCAATGAATAATAACACATGAAGTTGTCACAAACACATTATTATTGAAAACTAGCTATTGTGCCCGTCCTTCGTACGGATTATGTTTAGATATAAAACTAAATATGTTTCGGCTTTTTTGATAGCAACGATCATAAAGTTGTTAGCAGCTTAGTAGACAACTTAGAACGTAAACAATTCAGTGACAGTTATCGGAGAGAATATTTGAAAACAGCTGATTGATATATCATGATAAATTACGTGATTTGTTCTTATGTGGTAATAAAACTTAGAAGAAATAATGTATCCAAAATCGCACAATACTTGATTTTTAAACGTTTATTATTCTGTTAAAAAAAAGTTGATTCAGTTTTTTATAGCTAAAGACATTGTCAAGAAGGTTCTCAATACTGATAAATAACTTTAATCCCGATCGAAGCTCTTGTTTTTTAGGAGAAGGCCGCGTAAAATGTATCCAAAATCGACAATACTTGGTTTTTGACTTTTATTATTCTATTAAAAAAAAAAATTAGTTTTTTATAGCTAAAGACATTGTCAAAAAGGTTTTCAATACTGATAAATAACTTAAATCCCGATCGATGCTCTCGTTTTTCAGGAGAAGGCCGCGTAAAATGCCTTTGTGACCGTGACAGACAGACAGAAATTGAGATAAGACTTGTTTCGGCTTCTTTAATGTATAAAACGTGAAAATAACCAAAAAATATATAATTCTGATAAATTTACAGACAAAACTCTAGTTGTATTTATATAGATAGTTAGATACTCGTTTCGGTTGTTACAACAATTTCGATCTCAAACAAACCAAAACTGAAGTACAGAGTGCCTTAATATGCACTAAACAGGGAACGATACTACTGGCTGAGGAAGGCAGTTCCTCTAATAGGATGACTTTCATTGAAGGTCTGTGATTGGCTGAAGGCAAAAACAAGACCCGCCCACTGGTGGGAGGAGAAACAAGCTAAAATAATAAGAATCAAAATCAAGAACTTAACAACCCGTGAACTCATAGAAACCACCAAACAAGAACAATTCACAAGTAAGTAGGATAGAATTAAATATTATACAGAATAAGCACATGTGTAGAGAGGTCAATAATGAATAACAAACTTGAGAAAAACGGGACCCAATGCTTGAAAGGCTGTGTTTATGGTCATAATTTATCTCGAAGTTTCTTGTATTGAATATTATTAGGGCTTTGAAATGTCATCTATTGCTGTGAGGAAAGAAATTTTCTTAAATTATTTTGTGAAACATGGGGGTTCAAAGTTGAAAATTTTTGATAAATTTCCGTCAACTAAAAGATGCATTGAGGAATAGAATGGCATATTTCTTATTTCAATCTGACAAATTGTTTTTTTTTTCAAAATAATTTTTGAAAAATTGAATTCTTTACAGATAATCAAAAATGTATTTTGAAAAAACTAATTGCTTGATCGGAGTAAAAAATATGTCATTTTATTTCTTGAGGTGCCTTAGTTACAAAAAATTTTTAAAAAGTTTAAAAACGCTCATAGGTGAGATCAATTGCACCAAAAGCAAAGAATGTCAACTATAAACACCCATATTTCACAAAATAATTTATAAAAAAACGTTTTCTCACAGCAATAGATAAAATTAGAAGCAAGACAGCAAACACAAAATAGGACAAGAACAAGACGTGTTGCATGCTGCAAGAGCTCTGCTCACTTGAGCAGCTTAACGCAACAAAGCAAGAATAATAATAATAATAATAATAATAATAATAATGATAATAATAATAATAATAATAATAATAATAATAATAATAATAATAATAATAATAATAATAATAATAATAATAATAATAATAATAATAATAATAATAATAATAATAATAATAGTAATAATAATAATAATAATAATATCAATAATAATAATAATAAAAATGATAATAAAGTGCGATAAAAACCACTAGCTGTAAACACAGAAAACACAAAAATGTAACTGTATAGTAATTGTGTGACTAAATGTATATGAGCACCTTAGCAGCTTAAGAAACAATATCAGGAAGCTAATTTTACAATATTTAGTGGGAACATACTTGATCAATGATCCGTATGTACTCTTAATACCAGCCATTAGGCTGTGACGTCGGCAATAATAATAATTTCAAATTTCAATTACATTCAATACAAAAAACTTCGAAAAAAATTATGAACAAAAACCCTGCGCACAATCTTAAACTCTACAAATAAATTCAGGACTGACAATAGCTGATGTATAGTCCATCAATGATGGCAATATGAACCACCACTTAGTTGATAATATCATCACCAACACTACCACCAGTTGTCCTAGTGCCTTGTGAGGGTTATGTTGTTGTCTGGCTATCCTAATGGTGTCAGAGCTGTAATTGTGCCAAGAGCGTCCACCAACCGAAGGACCAATCACGCGCGCTCTAGCTCAGAGCTTGCCGATACAGATTGCTGTTCAATTTACACTGCGGTTTAATTTCGGAAGCGACCGCGATCCGAAACTGCAACGTGATTGGACAACCACATTCAGTGGCAAGCAGCATTCTGTTGTGGTGACCAACTGAAAAATTATTATTGGGTTGTATTGCATGTACAACTTGGATTGTGTTGCATAGTTTGGGTTTCTTGATTGATCTTCTAGTTGCTAATGGAGCAGATTCATTAACATTGAATTGACTGGAAGGAGTTTTCAAGTACTTTAAGATGTATTTTTAGATAATCTTAGAGAAATTATTTGATAAGATAAATCATTGGGTTCAATTTCCATTCAATTCAATTTTTTTATTATTTCATTCCAACATACACAATCTCACAAGAATATTCCAAAATATAAAACAGTAGAATATAAGATACAAATCAACAAATTTATTTGTTCACTAGAAATACATTAGAATGTATTTGAATACATGAAATAAAATATTCCGAAAATTGTAAAACAATACAAGATTTGGAAGCTGGTAAGTCTTTTCAAGATTCAATTGAATGAGAGGAGTTTAAATTGAATTTTCAGATGAATGAAGATTATATTATTATTATAGTTATTATTTTTATTATTATTATGAAAAATTATTATTATTATTATTGTTACAAAAGCAAACAAGCAGTTATTCATGCACTTGTACTATTTATATCAATCTATTGTTTTCATGGTCAGACGTGACGTTGACAGCCAATCTTCATTCTCTTGCTCTTCACATGTCTTTGTCACCCTTATTTTTCAAGTCTGCAACTCTCGCACTCAATTATACTTCTCAAGATTTCTACAGACTTCTTGAACAATCGAGGTCATGTTCCGTGGACTTCTTGAAGCGTCTGGTAGACTCCAGTTCTTGGAATTATGACAACTATCTCGTATATAAAGGAGCTCACATGAGCCATTTAGTTGAGTCTTACAAAAGCTTGTGTGACAGTTAGTTTACAAACCTGTGTGACAGATTGTATTACAGTTCTCGTGAGAAAGACAATCCAGTGCCAGTGGAGTAAACAGTGTTTTATTCAGTCTAGACAGTGTCAAGTGCAGAGACAAGTGTTTACTGTTTATGCAGCTTACTGATAGTTTAAAGACGTTGTGTTCAGTGATATTATTTGGGACTGTCAGATAACGAATTGGACTGTGTTTTTGTAAGTGATTAGTTGCTCTTTTTATAATTTCTTTCTGCATTATTGTACAGTTTATTGGACTCTTGTTTCTTTTATTATTGATCAGCCTGTAATTAATTATCCATTTGTACAGTTTATTGGACTCTTGTTTCTTTTATTATTGATCAGCCTGTAATTAATTATTCATTAATTCTTGTAAATAATTACTGAAGATAAGTATTAGCTTGTCATTTGATGATCTGTTTTTATTTAATTAATTGAACTTACAATTGATTTGAGTAAATAGACTAATTTCTGTAAATAAAGTGCAAGTGTGAACTTTAGTTTTTCCAGCCTTATTTTAGACATTAGAACCCATAACATTATTATTATTATTATTATTTTTATTATAATTATTATTAGACGTAAAACTCCCAAAGTGGGAGACGTTGAGTAAATATGGTTCATTTTTTGGACTTGTTCTTCTTGTTTGCCCACCAGCTTTTCATTTTTTGTGCAAATTCAGCTTTTCTCTCTTCACTCCATTTTGTTCCAACTCTTGGAGGTTTTGTCTCTGATATAACTTTCCATTTATAAAGTTTTATTCTGAAGTTTTTTCTATTGTAAATTTCTTTGTTGGTTATTTTGGCCAGTACTAGGTTTTTTTTAACATTTCGTATCCATTCTCCTCCATTGCCAATTGATGCTACATAGTTTACAATATTATTTTTGTTACGATTGTCTATTGTCTGGAGGCCTCATGATTTGACCATTAAATTTAAGGCGCCTTCTCCTCATATCTGTCTCTATATTAGATTGTTCTTCAACTTTGGACGTTCTCTGTAATCTATATCCGTTTTCGGTACGTCCAAGGATTTTCCTAACTATTTTTCTTTCTTCCTTCTTTAGATTTTTCATATCCATTTTTCTGTTCAGGGACATATTTTCATTTTTCTGTTCATTGGCATATAAATATTATTATAATAATTATTATTTTCATTATTATTATTATTTCATCACTATACTAGATTATTTTTCTCTGGAGATCCACCATTTCCACCACACCTGTATTCCGCAACTTTTGTATTAATTACAGTACGCAAGAGACGTAACGCTCTGCGCCACGTTGGTATACTGAATGATACACTACACAAAAGCAGGCCTTCTTCATGCGCCTCTATCGTCCCGAAATATTTCATAATCAAGCACCGCTATGCCCTAACTTCGCCGGCTTCATTGTAATCGAAAACAGTTCATGGTCTTCGAGACATGTAGTGTCGCAGAAATCCATTGTCTCTCTCCATTAACGTCTCCTTTATAATTAATTACAGTTCTACTCTCACCCTCATAATTATACTGTAACGCGAATTTCAAACTAACCCCCGTTTGAATTTCGCGCTCATCCTTCGTGGTTGTTATGACACGGTAAGGGAAGCATAGCAAATTAATAAGTTATAGAAGAAGGTCTCCAATGTTATTGATTGTCAAGATTGGTGATTAGGGTTGTTGCGATATCATACATCTTTCAAAATTCAAGTACGATATGATAATCAAGTTTTATATCGATACACCGGTATTATCGAATCAAAAATATCGATATCATTCATGATATACATATTAATAATAACATTTGATAAATTGGTTGTAAGTTGTGAAATACTGCCGAGATTGGATGAGAGACCGTATCTATCTCTATAATATTAATAATATACATTAACTCTTTATTATAAATTCAACGACTTGCAGCCAGCTTTAAATTGTGAATATCTAGTAATGATTTTATTCACACTTGACCAAGTGTCAGTACAATTATCACATATATATATATATTAACAATTTAAAACTGACTGCAAGTCGTTAAATTTACAATAAAAAGTTAATATAAACAATGCAGATCGTTATGGAACAAGAAATCCAAGAATTAAATATTGTTACGGGTTCTATCTCTAAAATAACGCTGGCAACACTTAAATTTGTCACTCGTACTCTATTTACACAAATATCCACAACTCACACTGATCAGTAATGTCTTACATAAAATAAGCAATCAAAAACAGATAAATCGATATTGTTCAACTAATAAAGAGTTTGCAATATTACTGTACAAAAATCAATCACTAAATGTTAAAAAGCCGATCTAATATAAAAATAATAACTATTCAATAGACTGTCAACAAACTCACACTGATCAGTAATGTCTTACACAAAATAAGAAATCAAAAACAGATAAATCGATATTGTTCAACTAATAAAGAGTTTGCAATATTACTGTACAAAAATCAATCACTAAATGTTAAAAGGCCGATCTAATATTAAATAGTAACTGTTCAATAGGCTGTCCAATAATTCAAGAAGAAACGTCTAAAAAGAACAATTAAACCTAGCACAAGTCCGTAATACAATAATAGCTATGAGTATAGTCTACTCGTATAAATTTAATAGATAAAAAAATCATCACTACTGAACTGTACAAAAATCAATTACTGAATATTAAAAGGCCAATGTAATATTATATGATAACCGTTCAATAGACTGTCCAATAATTCAAGAAGAAACGTCTAAAAAGGACAATTAACTAATGTAGCACAAGTCCATAATACAATAATAGCTATGAGTATAGTCCACTCGTATAAACTTTAAAAGGATTCTCACTAAATGCACAATATACGGTAATTAATTATCACTACAGAACTAACAGAACTGTCACTTAATGTCTCAACAAATTTCAAACAAGAATAAAACTATTGTTCACCTAAGCGTTCGTCTTAAATAGGTTTATTCAAAATCCAGAAAGACGGAGATTTCTCTGTTTATTTCTAAAATAAACAGATAAGGACTCTCGAATTTTCCACAATATTCGATAAGATTCCATTAAATTGTAATGAAACACCTAGAATATTCTACAAAGTTCTAAGGAAATATCATAAAAGTGTCATAAATAAACTACTAGGCGAAGAGGAGAGTAATTAATTGCTTAGACCAGAAGACTTGTTGACACAAGCAGATAACACCGAAAATCACTGTTCATTCTTTTCCGTGTCACAACAATATATACTATTGAGAAATGTAGCATCAAAATGCTATCAATATCAGCCCACTATCTTAGGGGGATATTACACAGCTAATTCTCATCTTTCTCAATCCTCTTCTTCCTCTCCTTCTTCTCCATCCTCTTCTTTTGTTACTACTTCTACTTTTCATCTTTCTTCTTACTCATCCTCTTCTTTTTCTTATTATTATCCTTTTGGATGTTCCTGCTCTTTCTTTTCTTCTTTTTCGCGTTCCTGTTATTATTATTATTCTTTTTATTCACTGAATTTTTTCAATTTTTAAACGTTGGCTACTACTGATGACTGGCCAGACGGACTACAACACTCCATTTGTCGCTGGTTGAATGATGAACGACTTTCTTAGATTCAAATTGCATTTAAATTGAGTCATTAGGAACGATTCCAATAATAAAATTTATCTTATATGATAATGATTAAAATATTTAAAAATTTTCATTTTAGGAGGTAATACTTGACATATGAATGAGCTGCGTGTCTCTTCCCATAATTTATTATTATCTTTAGTTTATAATCAGACTTTAAATAGATAAAAAAGAGTGTATTTTCATGCATGAAATATGCGAATACGATGGTTGTAGTAGTTTGAATGAAGATGGGATTGTTTCCGGGTATTTTGGCTAGATGTGTTCAAACATAGGGATATCCCTATTCAAATAAGCCGATGATATTGATCCCCAATATTTACTGATGGCAAACACAGATTCTCAGAACAATCTACATGCTTGGTATGTATTGTTTCCCCCTTCCCACTCACAGCAATCATCGACCAAACCCAGAGTTTGCAACCTCCAGTTAGAGGCTCATATGGAATGGTACTGCAGCTATGTGAAGTGCATGCCAACTGCATTATAATAGAGAAAGGATCTTATGAATTCTAATTTTTTGTCCTAGTTACAATATATTTGATAACATTAATTTAAAGAAATATTATTATCAATAGATTTTCTCAAAACAAAATAAAAATTGTCTTATCGTTGTGAATGAGATTTAGTATTGCAAGATTGAGTTATAGAAAAAAGTTTTATAGTCTTAGTTCTGCCTGATAAATTATTTTAATTACATTCCAATGACAAAAGATACATAAATTATCCAAGTAGGGGTTATTTTTCCACAAGTATGCCTACATGTTTCTACTCACTACTAATATTCAGTATTTCAATTCAATCCTATTCATTTGTTGAAGCAGACACATGCAACAAGCAAAATATAAACAAATTCATGATAACAAATTATAAAGAGCTCTGTGGTTGAGCGAGGAAAGAGAGTTCTATAGTTAAGTATGGATTCCCATGTAATAGAAAGGCAATAGAATTTACAGGGAAGGGATAGCCGCGAGCTGTTGCAGTTATCTGTTCAATCAGATAGAGAAATAAGCTACGTTCTCGTTGGTCCTGTTTGTAAGGGTGACCGATTAGATTGGCCAGCAAAAAAGACACGTTCTCTGCTGTAAAATCACTTCCCGGTGGTTTGAAACCCACCTAAAACTGTAGGTCCAACTCATCAATCACCATCATCCAACTCATTACCCACGCTCAGGTCTCAGACCTATGTGGGCTTCATCCTCAAAAAAAAAGTTATTTCGTCATGGAAAACATCACAGACATATTAATATTTCGTTGTAACATATATACGATAGTATGTACATCTAGTATCTAATATTTTAGCCCAATTATCCACTTTATTTTTTCACAAAGCAAGCGTTGACGCTTAAATCTTTGATTGTGTTGGAAAAACAAAAACAAAAAACACTCCTATCAACGGGGCAAAATCAGTCAGAAAATAAATACCCTTTTAACATAATTCTTATTAAAATACTTTAACCTTATCATAACAACTAACAACGCTCTTTACATTAGATCCTTTTACAGTAGAATTAGTAGATACTCTAATAAACATTGATTTGAGTATCATTCGATATTAAAAATGACATTGAACTTCCTAATTTCATCCAGCATGCAAGAACTCAGATTTTCTGGGTAAGCACATCAAACAAATCGACCATAGATATTCTACAAAGCATCCCATACCTAAATCATCCTTATTAATTATTTAACACATATCACATTGTACATTAACAAGACCTACAGCAAGATTCCATAGTTAACTGAATGTGTAATAATTCATCCGGATAACACAACTAGAGAACTGCATGTCAGAACTGCATAGAACAGTATCACTGGATCCTGATCGATATTCACAACTGTGATGACTGAACATCATCAGTGTACCGTGTGCTGATACCCAAATCGAATAAATCCCAGGCTAACATTGGTCCACTGGCCTGTTGCATTATGGGTCAGTTCCGCTTGTTTGCTTTCAGTCCTTCCAGGCATAGAATAAACAAACAGCCGGTAGCACTACCCATACTCATAGTAGAGCACATCGGCAATGTGTTTTCTCTCACACAACATACTCCTTTCTTGCTCATTCTCTCTCTCTCTCTCTCTCTCTCTCTCTCTCTGACTTTCTCCCTCTTTCTCCGACATTTGCTCTATCATACTCTCTCTCTAGCTCCCTCTCACTCGCTCTCATTCTATATCTCCCACTTCTGCTTATTCTCTTTCACTCAATCTTAATAATACTGTACTTACTTACTAACTAGTACTAGTACTTACTAGTACTTACTTACTAATAATACTGTACTATACTTCATTTGCATTGTAAATTTGCACAAATAAAATCACCTCAATCTGAACCTCTCACTCTTTCTTTCTCTTTTGCTCTCTCTATAACTGTCTGTCTCAATTACTTTCTCTCGATCTCTCTCACTCGCTCTTTCTCACACTTACTCTCTCTTTAGAGGTTTAAGTGGCAGAGAGGGCCGACTACGCCCTAACTTCGCCCTTCCAGTTATAAAATAAAGGCAGTAGATTCTATTCTTCTTTTCCACTCTTTCATTCCCTCCCACTCATTCTCTCTCTTTGTATTTCTCTCTTCCCGTGTCTCTCTGTTTTTCTCTCTCACACTGTCTCTTCCCCTCTCTCTCTTACTCTCTTTCTGTCCGTCTCTCATACTCTGTATGATGTATTATGTATTATGTATTGTGTGTTGTGTATTATGTATTATGTATTGTGTATTGTGAATTATGTATTATGTATTATATATTATATATGATGTATTATGAGATGTGTTATGATAGGGGAAGAATTGATGACTTCCCCGTTGGTTATATAACGTTGACTGCCCTCTGCTGGAAAGTTTGACAATGAAAGTTCGAATCATTCAAGGTCACCGGTCCGAAATAGCTGGACCACACGTCCTTCTGGGAAATAGAGCGACTCTAGCAATCTAACTAGAGATGGGTCGTACTAGGTTTTTCTGATACTGAGTATTCCGAGTACTAGTACGTTCTAATACCTATTCCAAATACCTGTTCCTAAATACTAGGTAGTATTTTATATTAGCCAGTTCGCCAGAGTAAGAGAGTACACGTATAAGAGAGTATCGTACTGCGGTACTGGTACTAATACTGTTTCTCGTGTTAAATACAGCACGAATCTTTATTACTCACGTTAAATACAGCATGAATCTAATTATTGAGTTGCTCTCAAATGTGCTGTAGCGAAATGAGACGCGGACAGCAAGACGCGAGTCTTGAGACGCTTGAGTAACAAACTACTCGTACTCAAGTACTCAAGAAGTATTTGTACTGGAAAAGTACGTGCGTACGCCATACGCAACCAAAGATAATCCAATGTAATTATTCTATTGTCTTTGACGCAACTAAGCATGCGCCTACAATCGAGTATAGTGAATAGAGAGAGAGAGAGAGAGAGAGAGAGTTAGCGAGAAAAAGTGAGTGAGTAGTTGAATAGTTCTATAATGAGAAATGAGCTATTAATAGCTACTGTCCAACTGCAAATTACAAAGCTCCACTCCCACTCCGTAAGTTGGAGTGGGGACTTGAAGTCACTGGCCATACTGAAGCCGCGTAGTTTACTAGTTTCTAGAAATACTCACAGATATCTGAGTATTTTGTTCTTCGAATACTAGGTGCTAGTCCGTACATTCAAATACTCAGTAAAAATACCTGTTCCAGTAAATACGCCTCATCTCTAAATCTAACACTTGTGTGTAACACTATATGAGTAGTGTAGTTGGAAATTGAATAAGCTGTCAATAGGGCCGAGTGTCAACGTCAATGCAAGACAATAATACGAACAGTAATAATCAGATCTACAATAATTAGATACGAACAGTAAACTATCTGATCTACAATTAGATAGATTCAGTGATTCTGGCTGGAAGCAAGCAATCGTTCACGTACAATTATTGTACAAGAAATTCAATTCAGGAATTAATTTATTCCAGGTTTTCCATTTTCTTATAACTCTTCTTATCGTTATTTCTCCACATTATAGTTTATTTGTTTCAGTTAAGAATGATTTTAAATTAAGTATTTTGAATCCCACTTTTTTATTGGAGCATTAAACGGTCCAATAAAAACTATTAATAGTATTGATAAAACCATTAAAATTTATTGGTGGTTTTCCATTTTATTAGTAACTCTGCTATCTTCTTATCGTTATTTTTCTACTGCTAAAAAAATCTAATTCAACGTGAGACATTTGTAGTAATTGATCTTGAAATACAGTTATATACAGTAAAACCTGTCTAAGACGGACCCCCTGTAAGACGGAAACCTGCTGAAACGGAATGTTCCATCTGGTCCCTAGGAAGTTTGTACAGTATGATCACCCTCTAACCCGGAAACCTGCCAAAACGGAAATTATTTTTTAGTCCGGTGGAGTTCCGCCTTACACAGGTTTTACTAATACTTTTAGCGCTGTTTAGGATACATTCATACGTTTTTGTAATGCATTTCCAATGAGCTATCAAGACAATATCTCATTGCTCTTCTTTTTTTTCTCAGAAGAGGTTTCAGACTATTAGCTACTGGTTACCTTCGGGAAGGGGGTGGGTTAGTGGAAGTGACTGTATCCCAGATTTTCTAAGACTTCTCTGTCGATTGAATTTTATAGTCATTCCCAAATTATGACTATTTACTTCATATCATTCGAAAGTAGCTTCCTTGTCGGGATACCTCTCCCTTAAAACGTCACCTTAGACTTGAACACCTTTACTTTAAACTTCATACTTTACTAGGCTATAGAGCCCTTTTTTGAAGAATAAATCAATGTGAGTGGTTTAATAAATGTATACATTTTTTTAACAAACTAATATATTTTAGCTTTAGTGAACACTTTTTCGAAACTCTCGAAAAATCAACCCCCACAGCATTCTTCGAAACAGTTTCAGACCTATATAAAGTAGTGAGATGAGAGTGGAATTCGTTTACAGTAAAGCCCAAGTTAAATCAGTAGCTAGCGATCGCTGGTTTGCCGATCACTGTAATAGAATGCTGCAGTTTGGTTGATGAGATTGTAATTCCTCATGAGAAATAATACAACTTCAATAACAGACTGCCCGGACTTGATTTTATGTTATGATACTTTGGATTCATTTTCATCAAGCACGGTACCGTACAGAAGTGGTTGGAAACTTGAAGAAAAAACTCAAGTTTTTGTAAAGGGTGGGGGGGGGGGGGTGAAAGCCCATTAATACACAACGGCTTATTCTTGTTATTGATCATGTTGTCGGTTTGTTGTTCTATTGTTGTTATTGTTGATGTTATTGCTGTTGTTGTAGTTGTCGTTGTTGTTGTTGTTTTAGTTGTTGTTATTGTTGTTGTTCCTTTTCTTCTTCCTCTTCTTCCTCTTCCTGTTCCTCTTCCTCTTCCTCTTCTTGTTCTTCTTGTTCTTCCTCATCTTCATCTCCATCTTCGTCTTCATCTTTTTCTTCTTCTTTTTCTTTTCTTCATCTTATTCTTCTTCTTCTTGTTCTTCTTCTTCTTCACCTCCCCCTCCTTCTTCTCCTCCTCCTCCTCCTCTTCCATTTTCTTTTTTATCTCCTTTTTCTTCATCTTCTTCTTCTGCTTCTTCTGCGCAACACCTTCTCATTATTTATCTCCTAACTCATATTTTTCTTCTTCTTCTTCTTCTTCTTCTTCTTCTTTTTCTTCTTCTTCTTCTTCTTCTTCTTCTTCTTCTTCTTCTTCTTCTTCTGTCTTCTTCTTCTTCTTCTTCTGTCTTCTTCTTCTTCTTCATCTTCTCCTGTCTTCTTCTTCTCCTGTCTTCTTCTTCGTGTTCTTCATCTTCAACCCCTTCTTTTTCTCCTTCACCTCCTCCTCCTCCTCCATTTTTTTAAAAATCTTTTTTTCTCCTTTTTCTTCCTGTTCTTCTCCGCAACTCCTCATTCTTTTTCTCCTTCTCTATCTTCTCCTTCCTCTTCTTCGTCTTCTTCGTTTTCTTCGGCATCTTCTTCTTTTCTTCTCTCATTTATTCTTCTTCTTCTTCTCTTCTTCTTCTTCTTCAGTTACTAAGATTCATGACGAATGAGTTTACTCACAGAAATTAATAGATTCCAGGAATGTACATCAATGCATTCCCAAGTCGGATGCGATTAGTGATGATCAACTATTGAGACATAATCAAATTTCCAACAGCCTGCTTTCGATAGCATTACATGGCCTGAAGTTAAGGTTGAAAGTAGGCCTCAGTCACACCTCACATCGATATCGCATCAACTGGTTTCCTTGTGTGGCACTGACCCAATACTACTCCATGTATCTGATTTGCAATTCTCATTTGAAGTGAGCTCTGTATTATTGATGAGTGAGTGCTGCACTTGATGCACATGGGTCGGTGCACACTATACACCAACCCCAAGTGGTCGGCCGTTGTTCGGTCTGTGTGAAATGGCCTGAAGGTTTGAAATTCTATTGGTCAAGTTTGAATTGACGAGTGATCTTTTGTTTAGATCCAATCAGTACTGTTATTCTGTGTATTATGATTGGTTAACAATATCATTCAGTTTGAATGGTAACTGGTGATACAATTTTTAATTTTTCATATTAATTTCGACGAATTGAATCAATCTGTATTGATAGGAATGCTATTGTTATCAGATAAACAAAACTCATCAGTTTGTTTTTAATACCCGATCGACCAATGTCCTTATCAGATGTATTGTTGTACATCAATTGGTAAAAATATCGCCTTACTGAATGTGCATGTTTTAATATCTATTGGGAATTCCTTTTCCTATTTTGAATTTAATTGTACCAATAATAAATTAAACACGCGGTTCCTGACAATGTGATTGTATTAAATTATTATTATATTTATTTTTAGATTACGCTTCGGAGACTCCAGTTAAGGAGTATAAGACAAATCAGATAACCAATTATAAAATCTTATGCACCAGTTACCGTAATTAGTATATCAATTAGTTGAGGTGAGGCTTAATTTTTATGTGGAAGGAACTCTTGTAAACTATGAAAAGCTTTATCAACTAAATATTTTTTTAATTGTTTTTTTAAATATTTCTATATTTTGAAGACTCTTTAAAAACTGTAGAGTTTCCTACCAATATAACTAGGTTTTTGTTCGAACAAGCTACTATTGAAACTCACCAAGTGATATCTCCTCGGCTTCTTGTATTATAATCTTGTACGTCAAGAATTTGGTTAAAATCACTATTTTTTACATATGAAGTAGCTTCATACGCATATGAGCAGGATACAGTTAGGAGACCAAGTCTCTTGAACAACGGCCTACATGAATCTAATGTATTAGATATACCTATTCATATACGTATTCGTATATCCTTTTCATATACCTAACCGCTTTCTTTTGGATCTTAAACACCCTATCAATCATTCAATACTAGACTTGTATTCAGTAGAATGAACAACTGACAACTGACAACTGACAACTGACAAACTAAATAATTGTCAACTGACATAAATAAAACTAAATAATTGTCAATTGTTTTCTGACAACTGACAAACGAAATAATTGGAATAATATTTCCATACATTGATTCAATGCAATTTTGATATAAATGAGAGACTATATGAATGAGACTTGGATGTCACAACCAGGTTTATTATGAATAAACGAGATGCTCTAGTTACCCAGCTTGCCCATTGTAATGTTACGGGTTCTAATGGCTAAAATAAGGCTGGCAACACTAAAGTTCACACTTACACTTTATTTACACAAATTAGTCTATTAACACACACCAATTGTAAGTTCAATTAATAAAGAAAAACAGATCAACAAATGACAAGCTAATACTTATTTTCAGTAATTATTTACAAGAATAACAGAAACAAGAGTCCAATAAACTGTACAATAATGTAGAAACAAATGATAAAAAGAGCAGCTAATCACTTCCAATTCGTTATCAGACAGTCCCAAATAATATCACTTGACACAACGTCTTTAAACTATTAGTAAACTGCACAAATAGTAAACACTTGTCTCTGCACTATACGCTGTAATCGAGCGCTGTTTACTCAAACAACACTGGATTGTCTCTCTCACGAGATCTGTAACACAATCTGTCATGTGGGTTTCTAAAAGTAACTGTCATGCAAGCTTTTGTAAGACTCAACTCACTGGTTCATGTGAGCTCCTTTATACACAAGATAGTTGTCATAATTCCAAGAAGTAGCAGCTTCTAGATGAATCAAGGATGCTGTGGAAGGTCACAGAATATAGTAAAGCACGACCTCGATTGTTCAGGAAGTTGGTAGAATTCTCAAGAAACTCAATCGAGTGCAAGGGACACAGATACAAAGAATAGGAGTGAGAAAGACATCTAACAAGAGAGAATGAGAAGAATCAGAATGCAAGCCACGTTTGTCCACTAAACCAATGAAACGATGTAAATAGAACAAGTGCGTAATTAACTGCTTTGTTTGCTTTTGTGACACTAAGTTCTGGTAGTGTCTGTCTTAAACCCAGACTTGTGGTGACAGGAACTGGATCGGCTAGTGCTACTACTCGCTGGCTTGTTAGCTAGCAAACAGGCATAGGGCAAGTGAAGTGGCAGTAAAGTTAACACTAGTGTCAGCTACTTCAGTGCTGAATTCCACTTTGCTTATTTCCTACTTATTTTATTCATTATTTGATCTATAATATTACTAATCTGGAATCTAATCTTAATATTGATTTATTCTACAATTATTATTTTTTAACATCAATTTTAAACAGCTGTCTGTTCAATATCTCCTCATACATTACATAATCTACACAATGATTTTTTAAAGAACTTCATAGAATGTCTTATCTGTTTATTTTAGAATTCGATAGAAGTTGATAGAAAAATGGAGAAATATCTAGTTCATATCTATTTCTTTCTAGATTATTGAAAAATATATAAATAGGAGAAACTCTTGTGAAAGTCAGTCAGTTGTGATTCGAACGTGGTAACGTGATAAGTGAGAGTGACAGTTTCCCCCTCATACAAACCGGATTACCAGTGAGCGCGATTACAAACCGTGTTATGAACGTTTGTTGTTAAAGTGATAATAGAAGTATATTGTGGCAGATTATTATTCAGGCTTACTTACCAGTTTATACAGTGACTCGTAAGTGCTTATAGTGTTTCAACTGTTATTAATTAGACGCTCATCCTTGGATTGTTGAACAGTTATTATTTAAGGCTGTGCGCAGGGTTTTTGGTCATAATTTTTTTTCGAAGTTCATTGAATTGGATATTATTAAGGTATTGAAATGCTAACTATTGGCATGAAAAATTATTTTTTTCATCAAATATTTTATGGAATATGGGAATTCAAAGTTGTAATTTTTCGGTTTTGGGGGCAATTGAACTCACCTATAAGTTATTTTAAACATTTGATAATTTTTTCATAACTGAAAGACACCTGGAGAAAGAGAATGGCACATTTTTTATTTCAATTCAACAATTGTTTTTTTCAAAATAATTTTTTGAAAAACTGAAAGTTTTTTCATGTTTTAAAAAATCTATTTTGAGAAAAATGATTGTTTGATCGGAATTAAAAATATGTCATTTTATTCCTCAATGTGTATTTCATTTAAAAAAAAATTATCAAAAGTTTAAAATAACTTGTAGGGGAGATCTATTGCCCCCAAAAACCGAAAAATTTCAACTTTCAACTCCCATATTTCATAAAATATTTGATGAAAAAAATAATTTATCATGGCAAAAGTCAACATTTCAATACCTTAATAATATCCAATACAATAAACTTCGAAAAAAAATTATCACCAAAACCCTGCGCACAGCCTTAATAGTGGATCGGCCTTTTAACAGTTAGTGATTGATTTTTTTAACATTAGTATAGCAAAATCTTTATTGCTGAACTCTATCAATTTATCTGATTGCTTATTTTGTGTAAGAAATAGTCCATTAATTGTGTTAAGAAAGTGCAAGTGTTAAATTTAAGTGTTGCCAGCGTTATTTTAGAGGTAGAACCCGAAATAATAGAATAAGTTGAATTGACTAATATTAACCATTTTTATTATGGAGTTCTACAATATAAATCTAAAATCTTCTGATAAGTTCTACTGAGATTATTAGTAATGCTGGAGATTTGAGTTATATTTATAATAGTGAAACAGAAGGCAAGTACCAGTAGCACAAATGCAAGCAGAGCCGATATGAATTAATGCGAATCCGTACAAAGTGAGCCACTCTACGTGCTGCATGCTGTGCCATGTTGAGAGTTGCCTCTCGCACAGTATAGATCCAAACTCTGCACATGAATAGCTAATGCGTTTTGGAACGGTCGCAACTTGCTGAAAGTAAGACGTGGGGGCGTGAGGCACTAACTATTCTTTGTCAGCTGCTGTGTGAGTGAGTTACTCCCAAACAAAGTTAGATGTCACATACACAAATGGCTCAACACGACTTAAACTTGAGATCAAATAGATGAGACGCAAATAGAACATATGCTAAGCTACATTCATGCATGGCATACGCTTCTAATCTGATTATGAATGATACCCCGGCTGAGCTAAAATGAAGTTCTATTCGTTTACATACAGCTTGGTGAAATAAGACAAATCGATACGAGTAGCATCTATAAAAGTCTCTTGATATCACGTGTAATACTGCTGTAAAATCACTTCGCGGTGGTTCGGAACCCACCTAAAACCGTAGGTCCAACTCATTAATCACCATCATCCAATTCATTACGAACACACAGGTCTCAGACCTATGTGGGCTTCATCCTCGAATACTTGAAGAAATCACAAACAGATCTCTGTTCTCTGGTATTACTTCCCGGTGGTTCGGAACCCACCTAAAACCGAGGTCCAACTCATCAATCACCATCATCAAATTCATCACCCACGTACAGGTCTCAGACCAATGTCAGCTTCATCGTCGAATAAATAATAAATAAATAAATAAATTCATTGAACCAATCAATGAATACAATGCATTTGTATATAAAATCACAAAAGAAACAAATAAAACAATATTAACTCTTAACAATAACATATAAGCCATAAATAACAGCTTTAAATATGAAAATGTTTGTTTTTGATCAAAAATTACATTTAAATGGTTCATCCCTCTGTAAGCAAGTGCTTGTGTTGAGGGATGAGTCTTTTCAAAATAAATTTAATCCGTTATGGACTTTATGGACGTTATAAACAAAACAAAAAAATAATTATTTTTTATGATCTACATTCTACATAACATGACTTGAGAATAACATAAAATAACTTATTGTACAGTAATAGGTAAAGATAGTGTAATAGATAGATGTAATAGATAAAGTCATTTTATCACTAATAATAGATATAATAATTACTTGAATAACTATTGTAGGATAGATAACCAAAAAGACTATTGCAAGATGTATGAGTGAAATAACCATAACTTATCAGTGTAAAAGGAAAAAAGAAGAAAAAATCTTGTCTGGCTCAACTCTGCTCCATCTCAATGAAACGTTGCAACTTTTTTTTAAACAAATTAAAACTTGGTATTCTAGATATACTAGGTGGGAGTGAATTGAATAGACGAGCACCCCTAGCAAAAGCATGAGCTGCAGCTGCAGCAGTCCGGGAACGAATTTCTTCAAGGGGTTCTCTAATTTGTCTTTGGGTTGCATACACATGACTTGGGGCTACCAAAAAATAACCTGGTCTTAAGTAGACAAATTTCATCAAATTGAATTTAAACAATGCAGGAATACTGAAAACAGAAAATTCCTTGTACAAACCTTCTGAAGGATATCTTACTGGTCTTTTTAAACAAATTTTTATTACCTTCTTGTATAATAAAATAAGTGGCTGTAGAATGGACGTTCCACAGTCACCCCAACCAATAATACCATAGCTGACAATGGACTGCACCAAGGCCAAGAAAACCATTCTTAATTGGTTGAGAAGTAATATATTCCTCAACTGTACAAACTTGTATATCAGTCTTCTTAGTCTGGAGCATATATAGGATATATGTCCATCCCAACATAAATGTTTATCAATCATGATACCCAAGAATTTAACACTCTTCTGGAACTCTAGTTGTTTACATGCACACCCAAAACGACCACAGCCCATTTCATGAATAATAATATTACATTCATCAATAGCAGTGGGCGAACCTGATGAATTCATGGAGAATGGAACAACCACTGTTTTACCAATATTGATAGAGACCAAATTAGTGTCCAGCCAATTTTTAATTACAGACAGGCCAGCATTAGCCCTCTCACAGGTATCAGTCCAACCAGCACCCCAAAATCAAACAAAGAAGATCATTTATATAAATTGAAAATAAGATTGGTCCAAGCACCGTTCCCTGTGGTACTCCTGTATTTATTTGTAACATTGAACTCACTACCTCATTAGTTTTAGTACCCTGCATTCTTCCCTGTAAATATGAACTGAAGAACTGCAGTAAAATCCCTCTGAAACCAATAGATTCCATTTTTTGTAATAGGATGCATTGATCAACTGTGTCAAAGGCCGTTGTAAAGTCTAGAAACACTCCAACACATTTATTTCCTCTATCTAGCTGATTCACAATTTCTTTTGTCACATTGTAAATTGCATCCGAAGTATTTAACCCACTCCAGAAACCAAACTGTGAATCAGACAAGACAATGATCAGACAAGAAAAGACAAGACAGACAATATGATATTTGTCCAAGTAGCTAACCACTCTTGATTTGACACATCTCTCAAGGATCTTAGATACACTTGATAACAGTGAAATAGGATGATAATTATTCAAGTCAGACCTTTCTTTACTCTTATGGAGAGGAATAACAGTCGCCCACTTCAATTCCTCTGGGAAGCAACCCTGCTGGAAGCACAGATTAACCACGTGTGCCAAAGGCACTGAAACAGCAGAAGAGCAACTGATCAGACAATCAGAATAAATTCCATCTATTCCAGGAGCAGACCGTTTTTGAGATTCCTAATATTATCTTCAATTTCCTTGAATGTTACAGGGCTAAATAAAAAGGAGTTACAAAAGGATCTATTCATTCTATGTCTAAAAGTATGATTGATATCTCTATTATTTCGAATTGTTTCTGTAATACTTTTGCCAATATTTATAAAATGCTTATTAAATTCCTCAGCTATCTCTACCTCTCTATTACATTTTATAAGACGATTATCAGACGATCTGATATCTGAAATGATATTTTTCGCACAACAGACATCATCAGTAGCCACATCAATCGTTCTCCAAACTTCTTTCAAGTTATGACCGCATTCTAGGAACCATCTCTGAAAATATGCTTCCTTAGCATTACATAGAAGAGATTTTAAGATACCATTTTACTGTTTATAAGAGTTGAGTAATTCTGGATTGAAAGGCTGCTTACGAATATTAAGAGACATCCTATCCCTTTTCCTAATTGACCTAATCAGACCATTCGTGATCCATGGCTTGAGTTTAGTCAATCTGTTACATAGTTTTCTACTGGAAGTTGTACATGAATTAAAATAGAAAATTATTTTATTATGAAATAACGTAAAAGCTATTGAAGCATTATTTTCTTGCAGTACATCAACCCATGTTTCATTTCCAACTTTTGTGTCAAACATTTGTTCATCAAACCTTTTACTAATATAATTATAACTAATCTTATTTTTTTTTGAAGAGTTGACAGCTCTTTCCACAGGACCACTCTTGACAAGAGATATAGAACCCATTTTAATCTCATGGTCAGTGATAGACGAATTGTAAATAGCTGGGCTTAATGAAAATGACTGACTTTCAATGAACAGGTGATCTAAACAGGATTTACAAGTAGAAGCGTATCTTGTAAAACCATGGAGGTACTGTACAAAACCATGTTCAGTCAGTAAATCTAAATATTTATGGCCTACAACAGTTAAATTGTCTACCCAAATATCTATGTTAATGTCACCTATTAAGACCCTATTTCCAAACGATTTGGATTGATCCAAAAACATTTCCAGGCTGTCTAGAAAGTCATTTGAATCAGTGTTATTTGGTGATCTGTTAGAACCTTGTTAAAAATTATCGAAAAATTTAAAACATTTGTATTTTCTATATCAGTTTCAAAAATATTGTATTAAAATGTACAAAAATCTTGTTTTATGTAGACAATTATGCCATCGCATTTATTATATTTTGTAGTCTTAATTATTTTATTATAATTGGCCAAATTGAAACCATCGCATTCTTCTGAGACCCAAGCTTCTGTCAGAATTATCAAATCAAAATCTATATCCAGGCTAGTAAGGAGGACACATAGCTCATTGAAATTTTTCCCAACACTTCTTATGTTTAAATGAAATGCCTTCAAGGAACTTACACTAAAAAAAAATTTTACAATCATCAATATTTTCCAAAATAGAAGTTTGGCAGTTTTTATTTTGTAAATCGCTTAACAAATCAGGAACCTCCATAGGTGTTTTAGAACCTTTTTAAAACTAAATTGTTACTTTTATTTCTGAAAATTTCTATATTTTCATTAAATCTTTTTCATCTCTGATTTGTAGTACAGGACACTCTCCTCCTTCATTCCTCTTCAGCAAAATTTTTCCCTCCTTAATCCAGGCAAATTTGTATCCTCACTTTTAGCTTTTTTAAATAAATCCAGGAAGAGAGGTGCCAGATGATCATGGGCCACAACTCTTCCCCCTGGCAAGTCCTTATTGATCAATTTAGTAGATATACCCGGTCCAGTCCTGTCCTCCTTAGCAGTTTTTCTAAAACCATTCAGCCAAGTATTTTTGTCCTGGCGACGAATAAACCTGACTACAATAGGTTTAACCGTTCCCTTAACCCTACTTGGCATCCTATGTGCAACACTCAAGCTCATGGATTTAACTGAGCTGCCAATTCTATCAGAAACCCTATCAAACATCTCGTAGACAGATTCGTTATTTGTCTTCGGAACACCGGCTAGAATTATATTGTCTTTTCGAGTATAACCTTGAAGATCAGCCAGCTCAATTTTAATTAGTTTATTTTCATTTTTTATTTCGCCAATTTCACGTTTCAGAGTCCGTATTTCATTTCTCTGAGATTCCAGTTCACGTTTGAAAGAATCAAACTCATCAGAAATAAACTGCACTAAAGATTTGATATAGGACAATTCATTTTTAAGAGGAGAGAGTTCAGTTTGAATGAGCTGAGATAGTTCTGTTGTTATCAAATTTTTGACAGTGAATACTTGGAGAAATTCCAACCTGATCTTTGTTCTCTGCTGTGAGATCCCTTCTGGTGGTTTGGAACCCACCTAAAACTATAGGTCCAACTCATCAATTACCATCATCCAATTCATCACCCACGCACAGGTATTAGACCTATGTGGGTTTCATCCTCCAGAAAAAAAATATTCATTCAAAGTATCAACATTTTAAACGCCCGGCACCATTGGAATTGGAATCACTGATGATTTTCGATGGCAGGGGGGCTCGTTGCTCCCCCCCATTATACGCTATGAGTGTATTGATTTTAATATTATCTTATTGAACAAAATTTCCTCATCGAAATAACATATGAACTAAACATAATAATAAGTAACATAATTGAGCTAAAACTCAAGCAATTTAGATGTAATTTCAACAAATTTGACAGATTTCGCCTATTGTCTTTCCCCTTAGGTTAGTCTGGAATAAGAACTTAAATATAGAGCAATTTAACAATAAACTCCCAATTAATACAGATTTGAAATTCATAATCATAGTGGAGCTTAGAGAATATTAACTTGATTAAATTTATCGTTTATCGAGTAGTCTAGTTGTATTGGTTGCCACTATATGGGTAGTTGAACTATTATTATTATGAGAAACGTAGCAAAAAAAAAAAAATATCTATTTTTTCAAACTATAAATTTTATGGATTCAATAAGCATGTTGAAAGTTTTTAGTTATTGTTTATAGTTTCGATAGTCTCGCCATTCAAACGAAGTTGAGCCAAAATACTGAACAGCTTCTAATACCGTACAGGTAGGAATACTATCTCAAATGTTTGATTGAGATTGATAACGGTGTGACAACCGAAACTAGTTTCTCAATATTTCTTAATAAATGTGGTTGTAACAATTTCATCTTATTATTCATTATGGATACATTCCACAATATCACCTTCGTCACTACTAAGAAAGGAGCAATATTACATGTTTTACTTGTTTAAAATAATTATTGTCGTTTAACATTTGTTAATTGTTTATTCGTTTACATCGATATTTTTGTTCAATAATATATGGAGTTTAAGTTGGAGTTACTAACAAACTTTTCTCCAGTATCTGTGACAGTCATTGATAACGGTAATGTTCCTTGAATGAATTTTAATCATCATTTGAGAGTAGTTGTATTGATCCGTGATCCTGGGATCAAAGGTAAATATCGCTAATAGTATCGAACGTCTAAGGTCTGCTATTGTCATCTCATACAATCCCTCTGCACCTTATCTTGGCTCCAGTATATGATAAATTGGGGAAAGAATTGAAAAATAAAGGTTTTGATGTAACATTTGAAACCATAACTATTTTAAAGAGTTTGTTTGTGTGTAGTAAAGATCAAATTGATATCTAGGATAAAAGTGGAGTTTCAAGTGAGTTTTAAATTCAATTGCAGTGATTGTAATGCCTGTTATGTGGGTCAGACTGGTAGAAGTTTCAAATGTAGAATAAACGAACACATTAGGGATTGGAAAACCCAAAAAGGAGACTCAAATTTTGCAGAGCATCCCATCAATAATGGACACACATTCAAGGCAGAAAAATGTTGAATTTCTGCATTTGATTGGCAAAGGTAGACAATCAATTAGACATTTTAGAAACTTTGAAGATAACCAGGTTGATAAAAAGCGATTCCAATACTAGTTTGAATGATAAAATTTATTTTATCCAATTCAATACAACTAACTTGGTTTCATAATAATTCTGACCTTCATTTCCATAGCGGCATTTCGTGTCTTTCTCGGTTGACCTTGACTGCATTTCATTGAGATTCAGTTTTCTAAGTTAAAATGATTTAATTCTATCCTAATTTTCTTGTGTATTGTTCTTTTTTGTTACTTTCCACATGTTCACGGTTTTTAGTTCTTGATTTTATTCTTATTTTGGATTGTTGCTCCTCCCACCAGAAGGCGTGATCTGTTATGTCCTTCAGCCAATCACAAACCGTCAATGGAGGTCGGCCTATCCCTTAGCCAATAGTATAATTCCGTGTATGGTATATATTAAGCTACTCTGTACTTTAGTTTTAGTTTGTCTAAGGTTGATAATGGAGTAACATCCAAAACTAGTATCTCTATATTTTTAATAAATGTGTTTGTGACAATTTCGTCTTATTATTCATTATCTAAGAGTTTTCTACTCTTGATTCACGATGGATTCGATGCTTTTTTTTTGTTTAATGAATTGTGATGGCTTGAGACTTTTATGAAATCTTTTCAATATTCTTATTTGGATAAGGAATTCATAATTTCAATGAGTTTTTGTGCTTTATTACAAGTTTCAATGCTACACACACAAATCACTCTCAAAAAATAATTCTATTCCAAAAGATATTATTACATGTGATCTTCTTTTTTCACGTATGTTACATAGGGTGGCTGGGAGATGACAGTGCATGTGTGTGCCATACGTGTGAATGTGCGTGCGTGAGATGTCAGCATCCCTCGGAAACGTGATCACACATGTGCCTTGTCTCTTTTCATAGGTGACAATGTCTGCTTTGGTCCACTTCATTTTTCTATTCACTTTTCCCCCTACATTTTCTCATTTTTCACTCCTTTTCCCCCAATCCTTTTCCCCTTTCCCCCCTCCCACTTTCCACTCCTCTTTCATCTCTTCCCACTCCTTATCCCCCCAACCATCATCCGCCTTCACCCAAATCTTCCCAATCACTTTCTCCTCTTCTCCTTTCCCCACTTCCTTCTTCAACTTTTCGTAATTCTTTCCCCTCTTCCTTCTTCTTCCCCCTCTTCCATTTCCTTTCCCCTCTTCCTTCTCCTTCACCCTCTTCCTTCTCCTTTCCCCTCTTCTTTCTCCTTTCCCCTCCTCAATCACCTCTTCTCTCTTCCTTTTCCTTTACCCTCTTCCTTCTCCTTTCTCGTCTTTTTTTCCCTTTTCCCGTCTCCTTTTCGTTCTCCTTAGCCCTCTTCCTTCTCCTTCACCCTCTTCCTTCTCCTCTCTCCTCTTCATTCTCCTTTACCCACTTCATTTTCCTCTACCCATTTTCTACTCCTTTCCCCTCTTCTTTATCCTTCACCCTCTTCCTTTTCCTTCACCCTCCTTTTTCTCCTATACCCTGTTTCTTCGCCTTTCCTCTCTTCCATCTCCTTTCCCCTCTTACTTCTCCTTTACCCACTTCATTCTCCTTTACCCTTTTTCTACTTCTTTCCCCTCTTCTTTCTCCTTCACCCTCCTTCTTCTCCTATACCCTCTTTCTTCTCCTTTCCTCTCTTCCTTCTCTTTTCCCTTCTTCTTTCTCTTTTCCCCTCCTTCCTTCTCCTTCATTTTCCCCCTCATTTCCCCATCACTTCCTCCTCTCCTTCTTTTCCTCTTTTCCCAATCTTTCTTTTTTTATCCTTTCTTCAATCATTTTCCTTCTCACCCATTTCAATTTCATTTTATCCTTTTCCTCTTCTCTTTCCTCCATCCTTCTTTTTAATCTCCTCCTCCTCATTCCCCCCTCACTTTCCTCTTTCCTTCTCCTGTCCCCTAACTTTTCTTTTTTGTTTTCTCGCTCCCACACTTCTCCTACTCTTTCTCCTTCTCCTTCCCCTTTCCTCCCCATCCTTATTTTCACATTTTCCAATTCTTTTCCACCTTTTTCCTGTGCTGTCAAGCCTCCTCCTTGTGACTAACGCCGTAGTCCCCTCGTTTTTTTATTGGTCTCATCTTTTTTCGTACCAAATCCATCTCGTCTCTGAATTTCTCCATCTCTCCATGCGTCATTTTTTCCCCTCCATGGATTTTTGTCCCCATTCGACAAACCACGCCGACATTTGATGGAGTGAGCCGGCATTCACTTATTCCTATTCGAGAGATTTCCCTCGCATCACAATTCACTATTCAAAATTCTGGTTGAAAGCACTTCGATTCCAGATGGCATTTATTTGCAAATATGTTTTTAGTATCACTTTGATATTAAATTTTAAAACTTATAACATACAGCCAGTTACTAGAATAGAATAGTGACTAATGAATTTATAGCCTAGATCTATACTATTAATCCTGTTAAGATGAAAATTTTATATTTTCTGCGCTCAGGATGAAAAGTTTATATTTTTTTGCGCTTAGGATGGAATGTTATATTTCTCTGGGTTCAGCTTGTCAAATGTAACGCTCCATCCATTCATTGATTTGAATTTAAATTGTGAAATAATTTTTTGGCCTAAGCCTTTTCTTGGTCCGCAAACACTATACTTCTTTCGCCTATCAGGTTATGGAGAAATACATTTAGCGGAGACGTCCTTTTGGCAACCTTCAAATCAAATCAAATTGGCGGGCCGCTTAGCGCAGTTGGTTGGGGCGTCGCAACTTCAGCTTGCTGTCGTTTAAGCGGTCGTGGGTTCGAATCCCACTCCACCGTCAGGCATTTATGTGTAATCATTCACCCCATTATCCACGCACAAGTCTCGGACTCATGTGGGCATCATCAGCAATAAAAAAAAAAATCAAATTCATTTATTGCCGAAGACAAATAATTGACAATTTGTATGGTCACGTCCAAAAAACTTCATATTGTTACATAAATATAACATATAAACATATCACAATAAATCACAACATCCTTAAAACACAAGATCCGACAGCTTTCTTCAACATATGATGGTGGGTATCAATAATTGATGGTGGGTATTTTTTATTTAGATAAATTTAAATTTTTCATGAAAACTACAAACTAAAGTCTTTGGAAACCCAATTCCATGTATCTTATAAAATTTAAAATGTTTCATAGTAAATTGTACATCCAGAAAATTGTTTTCAGCTCAGACCATGTCTGAAAATGATTATGTTTCTTCTGATTTCAAGTCCTGATAATGACTGTTCACAATACGAATGAAATAGATAAACATAACAAGAGCGAGTATGGTTTGAGTTATTTGCAGGACATTAGCACTTCCAGTAATCAATTTCATGAAGGAAAGCATTCCAAGACAAATTTCACCAACCTGAATGGCAATCCAAGGTAACACAAATGGGTATCGCTCTGGCAGTTTGTTGGATCGCTTGTCTGTGATAAGATAAGGCTCTGGCTAGCTTCGTTTCCTGCAGCCTTGGGTTTGAATCTCATTCAGTCATGGATGTTTCTCATCATTCACCTATTCACCTCATTATCCACGCACAAGTCTCCGGACTCATGTAGGCATTATCCGCATTAAAATGTTTAATAAATTATAAAAAATACATAGATACTATAGTTTAGTCTGGCACGTCATTCCAATCTCTCTCTGGCAGAATGTATATTAAATCAAGTGTTATTGGCCAATGTGGCTAAGACAACATCAACATAAGTATAAAAAAAAATGTTTAATATGTTTGATACAGTGTTGGTTGGAAACAATAAATTCTCCCCTTATCTATTCATTTCTATAGCTATCCTCATCTCTGGTGTATCAATTATCTTGTTTTAGAACTATATCTCAAAAAATAGAACTCTATTATAAAAGCAGGAGATGAGCTTTTTTCGTGAATAGGAAATCATATTATGTTTTGTAGATATCGTAGAAGTTCAATCAGTATAATCTTATGTACATATCTTCATGCTGTCCTCTGTCAATTTAACTTCAGCATTGAAAATTGAGGAATTGAAGAAGAAAAGAGCAAGAAAAATTAAGAAGAAAAAACATGATGAATTGAGAAGAAAAATGAAGAAGAAAAAAAGAAGATGTAGAAAAAGATTGAAAAGTAGAAGTAGACGAGGAAGAAGTCTACTGAATTAAATTCACGAACAGGTAATGTCACGCTCTAGAAATGCAGATTTGGTTGAATTATAAGCATCCTGCCTGCTGATAGTAAATATTCAAATATTCTGGTTGAGTTTTTGAATATACTTTGTATCAGTTTATTCATGTTACTAAATAACTTTGTAGCCTCAATAATTATTGGTGTTCAACAATAAACAGTTTTACCCCTGATACAAAGTATTGTTGTGAACAGGGCAAAGGAGAAAGAATGAACAGTGATTTTCAGAGTTAACTGCTGTGTCAATATTGATTTCCGAGAGCAATTAATTACTCTCCTCTTCACCTTGTAGTTTATTTTGACACTTTTATGGTATTTACTTAGAACTTTGTAGAATATTCTATGTGTTTAATTAGAATTTAATGGAATCTTATCGAATATGGTGGAAAATGCGAGAGTCCTTATCTGTTTATTTAGAATTCGATAGAGAAATCTCTGTCTTTCTTGATTTTTGAAAAACCTATTTTGGTTTGTACATCAAATTTTGATGTACAAAACTAAATACAAATTATCAAGAATTCATAAATGTAGTATGGAAATCATAGTTTCTTAATTGATAATATTCAGTCCTCATCTGTTTATTTAGAATTCGATAGAGAAATCTCATTCTCTCTGGATTTTTGAAAAACCTATTTAAGGCGAACGTCTTCGTAGAAGTTTAGTTTAGTCTTGTTTGAAATTCCTCGAGAAAAGACAGTTCTGTGGAGATAATTCTTTTGACAGTTCTGTAGTGATAATTCTTTTACCTATTAAATTTATAAATTTATATGAGTGGACTATACTCATAGCTAATATTGTATTACGGACTTGTGCTACGTAATAAGTTAATTGTTCTTTTTCGACATTCTTCTTGAATTATTGTATAGTTTATTGAACAGTTATTATTTAATATTAGATCGGCCTTTTAACATTTAGTGATTGATTTTTGTACAGTAATTTTGCAAACTCTTTATTAGATTTATCTGTTTTTGATTGCTTATTTTGTATAAGACATTACTGATCAATGTGTGTTGTGGATTATTTGTGTAAAGTGCGAGTGATAAATTTAAGTGTTGCCAGCGTTATTTTAGAGACAGAACCTGTAACAGTATTAAGTAGCCTACGTAGGCTTCAAGAATAGTCATTTTCTGCCCTCAAACAATTACAACAACAACAACAACAACAACAACAACTAACAAATCCAACAATGTGATTTCGATTACAACCTGTAGCTTCCAACAGCTGAACACAGTTTTTGGCGGGAGACCTTGCTCCAATCAGCTGACGGAGGACATGGCTTGACCTGCGCACCTGCGCACTCCTAGCGGCCAAAAGTGGAAGCTTCTACCGGCAAGGGCTATCCGGCGCGCTTGTATGCGGAGTCTTGCGTTTGACAGCGTCGCGGTCGCACAATCAGTTAAACGCGCGTTCCCCGACTGTCGTTCACAGCACACGCGTAATACGAGGTTCCCAAGTGACGAGCTCGGCGTTTTTCTAGCGTTTCTAGCGATTTGTTGTGATGTAGTAGTACGTGGTGTACAAGTAGAACTGTTTTTGGAAAGGTTGGAGGAGTGCTAGAGGTGAATTAAGTAAGTTATTCAATGATTTCCATAGTTTTCTAACTTCTAATTGATTTTATTTCGTTTAGACTATGATATTTCATGAAGGAACGGGCTGTGCTGTTCTCTGGACTGTTTAGTCTTGAGATTCATCAAAGTTTCTTAATTTTGAGAATTAGAAATGGATTTTTTCTGAGAAATGGAAGTAAGTTGTTTTCTAAAGATTTTTTAATTTTTTAAGGAGTGCTAGAGGTGAATTGAGTAAGTTATTTAATAATTCACTTAGTTTTTAAATTTTTAGTTGGCTTTATTGGATAGAGTATCATAATTCATGATAGAATGTGCTGTATTGTTTTATGAATGTCTTGGATTCATAAAAGTTGGTTGAGTTGAGATAAGTAATTGAAATTATGTTCTACTATATTGTTTTTTAATTTTTTGAAATTGTTTTCTGGATAAAAAAATGGTTTTATGATAGAGAGAGCAGTTTTGTTCTTTAAAATTGTCAAGTCTTGAAATACATCAAAGTTTCTTAATTGTTGGTATTAGTAATTAGAAGTAGGCTTTCCTCTGTAGTTCTTTAACTTCTCATAAACTGAAATTTGGATAGAGTATGGTATCCCATGAACGAATAGACTGTATCATTTTCTAGATTAGTCAAGTCTTGAAATTCGTCTATGTTTCAATTCTTGGAATAACTGATTGAAAAGTAAGTTTTTCTCTCTAATTTTTCAACTTGTCATGAATTGTATTTTTGGTTAGAGTTTGATATTTTATGATGGAACATATTGATATTTCAGCCACTTATTGTTGTATTATTCTCTGAGATTGTTACGTTTTAAAATCAATGTCTTTCAGTTGTTGCAATCAGCAATAATTAAGTATAAGTCTTTTATTGATTTCTACTAGTTTTTTCAACTTTTATTGATTGTTTTCGGGATAAAATAGGAAATCTTATCATAAAGTGAGCTGCATTGCTCTCTAAAATTATCCATTCTTGAGATTCATCAAAATTGCTCAATTATTGGAGTAAATTTTATTGATTATGACAGTATGTATGAGTTACTACTCAACTATAATGAAAGAAAACTACTATAATATGAATTCATGAGCTTCTGGCTTTTAATAAAGTGGATACCTCATAGGTAGAGCTTCCCCAGTAAGAAAGGGGAGCATGGTATTTAGCCTATTGGTATGAAGAGACCCTTACAGATAGGGTTCCACCGTGAATAATTTCATAAACTAATTATTTTTTATTATATAATTCTAATTTTATAATAGAACAGCTACATGTAGATCAATGGAACGTTTTGTGGTTAATGGCAATGATTGAATGAAACAGTTATTTTCAGCTATTATGGAAACTTATTTAAATTGATTCATTAGTCATGACGAATTCACTATTAAGATTCCAAATGTTATTCTACATCATAATTGATGATTGTGTTTTATTGGTAGCTTTGCTGCTTGACATCTACACCATTCAATTTGTATCTGTAGATCCAGCTCTCCAATCAACATCATCCATTTCATTAACCTCGCACAGGTCTCAAACCTATGTGGGCTTCATCCTCTGAAAACAAAATTATAATCTACTGTTTCATAGAACAGTTCTGAGTTTCTCATACTTGAGTTTCAAAAAAATTAGGATATTTAAACTCTCCACCAGGAGTTTTATATTTTTTCAGTTGAAGTTTTTTCCGGTATAATTTGTTGTCCACATCACAGTGAAGCAATCGGTCAATGGTCAATGTGAGGGATTTTTTTTAAATTTTAGATTATTGTTACTTTAATTCAGCGGTGGAAATTCTAGTGCATGGTTTGTCATCTAGAGCTATCATTATCCACCCCAAAGTTGTGAAAATTTGTAATGGATTGTATGGGTGGTGAGACTCACAGGTTGTTCCACCTCGTCGTTTAAGTCATGTTGTGAGGAGCATGGTGAACCTACAAGTGGGTTAAATTTGATAAGTTATTGGGACAAAACTTATTGATTGATTTCTACTTATTGTATGTAGGAATATATTCCTAAATTCAAAAAACGAATCGACCTTCGCCGACCACAACATTCAAACTGGACACGCTTTTACTGACATCACTACCAACCTACACATTCCACATATGAAACCTAAAGGACACGAACTCAATACCTGGAACAATTTGAAATATAAAATCACACTACACACAATAAACAAAACATCCTCAATGAATAATTAGATTTTAAATCACACAAACTTACCGATCACATTCTTCAAAGCCACAATAATTCTTCTAACTAAAATTGATCAAACGTTGAAGGATGCTGTTGAAAATGAATCATCATGATTCGAAAACGTTTCAGCCTATTCGAGTAAATATTTATCCAATCTCAATTGAAATTGACTATAAGTTGTTGAATTTACCATTAAAAATTAATATTAACGCAATGAATATATTTTTATGATATTAAAATGCGAAACAAATCATTTTCAGCTCCATCTGTGTTGCTGTATCTCATTACATTGAGAAATAAAGTAGAACTTTAATTTTGTAAAAATTCTGTTTAATCTTGAAAAACAAATGATACTTTTTTAAGTTTCACTTTGTCAGTATTTGTCTTTTGGAAGGAACGTGTAGAGAACATCGAATCTTACATTGAAAGTTCCAAGGGAAAAGTCATCCGAGATTTATTATGGGTTAGACTCACATTTTTCAACAAGCGAAAGGATGAACGTAATGAAAATGTATCTCGCTCCATCAAATATGAATATTTTATGTTTCTTCGAATAAGTTATTACAGTTCTTGAGTTCATATTAAAACTTTGAAGCTTCATTAGTTCATGGTGTCTATATTGTGAAATGAATTGCAAATAGAAAGATAGTACGGTAATAATAATAACGTATGACCTGGCTGGCACAGATCAGAGCTGGTGTCAGAGTTATCAGGTCACACCTGAGCAAGTGCATTGCTTATGATGCGACTGTTTGAGGAAAATATGAGGACGCTAATGAAATTAGTCAGATGGGAATATTCATGGTTAATTTAAGATAGTATGCAAATTCTTTTACAAGCTTATCAGGAACATGTAGATTCCCAATTTATGAGATATATTACATTTAATTTGGAAGTGATAGCCGCGAGCCTAGCAGGTATCTGTTCGATCAGATGAAGATAAGCTACGAATTCCTGGGCCCTCTTTGTAACGATGACCGATTAGATTATACAGAAAAAAGGGCTCTGTTCTCTGCTGTGAAATTACTTCCCGGTGGCTCAGAACCCACCTAAAACTGTAAACAACCCATCAATCATCATCTTCATCATCCAACTCATCACTTACGCACAGGTCTCAGACCTATGTGGGTTTTATCCTCTGTGGGAGGATATTTCCTCTATTTTCAGAAATGTATCTAAGTGATTTGTGGAGATGACCTGTGGAAATGTTCCAATTTTACATTTGGTTCGGTGTATTTACTTCTTAAACATGTTTTGAACTCTGTTCTGTTTTGTGGAGTATGGAATAACTAATTGAATTCCAGTATTTCTGTTTTCCAATCAACGAATACTAATTGATTAAACGAATACTTCCTGCAATAAAATAACGTTGGAAACATATTTTAAGCTTTGTTTTTTTCAGTGGACTATTAAATTAGGGAAGTGATAGCCGCGAGGCGTAGCAGGTATCTATTCAATCAGATAGAGATAAGCTGCGTTCTCGTAGGTCCTGTTTGTAACGGTGACGGATTAGGTTGGCCAGCAAAAAAGGCACTGTTCTCTGCTGTAAAATCACTTCCCGGTGGTTCGGAACCCACCTACAACTGTAGGTCCAACTCATCAATCACCATCATCCAACTCATCACCCACGCACAGGTCTCAAATCTTCACAAGCTTGTGATGGATTCAAAATTTATAAGACATAACATTAAATTTGAAAAGTAAGGTATTTCCCTTATTTCTGGGAATGGACTTTAGAAATTTCCCAAGTTAATACTCAGTCATTAATAAGATATATTCACTTCGTAAACATGTTTTGATATATATGTTCTGTTCTGTGGAATATGAAAACACTTATTGGATTTAGTCTTTCCTTTTTTAATTAAGAAATACTAGTAGGAGAGATAATTTCTGCCATGAAATCACTTCGGAAACATATTTTAATGCTCTGTTTTTTCAGTGGAGTATTAAATCACATATTGAATTCCAGTATTTTATTTTTCAATCAAGTTATACATATAGAGGAGATGATTTCTGCCATTGGATCTATGGGTAAATTTGAATTTTATATTGAGTTACACATTACATTTCAAAATTATTTATCGCTTTTAATCAGATGATACTAATAAGAGCCATGATTTCTGCCATGAAATCACATGAAATTCATGAGATAGTTTTAATTTTATATTCAGTTACTTATTGAATTTCAAAATTTCTCGTTTTCAATCAGATGACTAATAAGAAACATGATTTCTTCCACAAAATCACTTCGGAAACATGTTTTCAACACTGTTCTGTGGAGTATTGAACCGGTGAGGTCCGTGCAGAACGCAGGCTTTGTTGAAGTGCATGTTAGTCGTGTTAATTTCACCGGCGAATTTAATTTCAGAGATTCTTTAGTCGACTCTATCCAATTTCAACAGCAGCTTTCATCTAGGGCGCTCGTTTCCATTGTAGAGTGCTCGCAAACACACTACCTAATTAAATTTGGTCCGACCAGATAACATTAGAGTTTATTCAGTAGTCTGAATCCCACATTAATGACTGTATTATCTACGTTTTAGTTGAGTTCTGTGGGAATTTTAAACATTTTACCAGTGATTCAAAACATGGGAATCTATTCTAATTTATTCAGGTATTTTAATTTGGAATTCTGATCTCGAGACTATAGTTGCTGGTAAGGAGCTAAACAGTGAATATATTGAGAGTCTACATTTGTGTTTCGTGAGTTAAACTAGCTTTACGTATAATCCTGAATTAGAAATGTAATAAGATATTTGAATGTCCAATAAAGAATACGCAAACATACCTAGCTTCACGAGAGTACCTACTCTATTGGCATGATTGTTTCAGTTCAGTTGGAACTTGGTGATTTTGTAACAAGTTCAATAGTTCTCCAGTTTTTCGAGAGATTGAACCAAATGTTTCTTCGAAAAAAATCCACTTTCCTCGATAGAGGAAAAAAATTAAAAAAAAAAAACGAATTTTTATTCCTCACTGGACAAAGTTACAAGAAGATTACTCTTAGAAGCTTTCAGCTCGAATAACCTTGAAATACTTGTTCAAAGTTGCCTTTGTGAATAAATAAATAAATGAATAAATTAATTAATTAATATATAAATAAATAAATAAACAAATAACAAATAGGTTAGGTTAGGTTAGGTTAGGTTAGGTTAGGTTAGGTTAGGTTAGGTTAGGTTAGGTTAGGTTAGGTTAGGTTAGGTTAGGTTAGGTTAGGTTAGGTTAGGTTAGGTTAGGTTAGGTTAGGATTAAACAAATAAACAAATAAATGAACAAACAAACAAATAAACAAATAAACAAATAAACAAATAAACAAATAAACAAATAAACAAATAAACAAATAAACAAATAAACAAATAAACAAATAAACAAATAAACAAATAAACAAATAAACAAATAAACAAATAAACAAATAAACAAATAAACAAATAAACAAATAAACAAATAAACAAATAAACAAATAAACAAATAAACAAATAAACAAATAAACAAATAAACAAATAAACAAATAAACAAATAAACAAATAAACAAATAAACAAATAAACAAATAAACAAATGAACAAATAAACAAATAAACAAATAAACAAATAAATGAACAAACAAACAAATAAACAAATAAACAAATAAACAAATAAACAAATAAACAAATAAACAAATAAACGAATAAACAAATAAACAAATAAACAAATAAACAAATAAACAAATAAACAAATAAACAAATAAACAAATAAACAAATAAACAAATAAACAAATAAATGAACAAATAAGCAAATAAACAAATAAACAAATAAACAAATAAACAAAAAAACAAATAAACAAATAAACAAATAAACAAATAAACAAATAAATGAACAAATAAACAAATAAACAAATAATCAAATAAACAAATAAGCAAATAAACAAATAAACAAACAAATAAACAAATAAATGAACAAACAAACAAATAAACAAATAAACAAACAAATAAACAAATAAACAAATAAACAAATAAACAAATAAACAAATAAACAAATAAACAAATAAACATATAAACAAATGAACAAATGAACAAATGAACAAATGAACAAATGAACAAATGAACAAATAAACAAATAAACAAATAAACACATAAACAAATAAACAAATAAACAAATAAACAAATGAACAAATAAACAAATAAACAAATAAACAAATAAACAAATAAACAAATAAACAAATAAACAAATAAACAAATAAACAAATAAACAAATAAACAAATAAACAAATAAACAAATAAACAAATAAACAAATAAACAAATAAACAAATAAACAAATAAACAACAAATAAACAAATAAACAACAAATAAACAAATAAACAAATAAACAAATAAACGAATAAACGAATAAACGAATAAACAAATAAACAAATAAACAACAAATAAACAAATAAACAACAAATAAACAAATAAACAAATAAACAAATAAACGAATAAACGAATAAACGAATAAACAAATAAACAAATAAACAAATAAACAAATAAACAAATAAACAAATAAACAACAAATAAACAAATAAACAAATAAACAAATAAACAAATAAACGAATAAACGAATAAACGAATAAACAAATAAACAAATAAACAAATAAACAAATAAACAAATAAACAAAAAATAAACAAATAAACAAATAAACAAATAAACAAATAAACAAATAAACAAATAAACAAATAAACAAATAAACAAATAAACAAATAAACAAATAAACAAATAAACAAATAAACAAATAAACAAATAAACAAATAAACAAATAAATGAACAAACAAACAAATAAACAAATAAACAAATAAACAAATAAACAAATAAACAAATAAACAAATAAACAAATAAACAAATAAACAAATAAACAAATAAACAAATAAACAAATAAACAAATAAACAAATAAACAAATAAACAAATAAACAAATAAACAAATAAACAAATAAACAAATAAACAAATAAATGAACAAATAAGCAAATAAACAAATAAACAAATAAACAAATAAACAAATAAACAAAAAAACAAATAAACAAATAAACAAATAAACAAATAAATGAACAAATAAACAAATAATCAAATAAACAAATAAGCAAATAAGCAAATAAACAAATAAACAAACAAATAAACAAATAAATGAACAAACAAACAAATAAACAAATAAACAAATAAACAAATAAACAAATAAACAAATAAACAAATAAACAAATAAACAAATAAACAAATAAACAAATAAACAAATAAACAAATAAACAAATAAACAAATAAACAAATAAACAAATAAACAAATAAACAAATAAACAAATAAACAAATAAACAAATAAACAAATAAACAAATAAACAAATAAGCAAATAAACAAATAAACAAATAAACACATAAACAAATAAACAAATAAACAAATAAATAGATAAATAGTTGAATAGATAAATAGATAAATTAATGAATAGATAAATAGATAAATAAATAAATAAATAGATAAATAAATAAAATAAATAGATCAAATTGAATTCATAAGGGATCAGAATCAAATAATATGAATTGCCACCAGCTGAACTCAGCATTGATTGAGCTGCTTTCAATATTTGGAGAACTACTGCGACAAACAATACGGTTTTAGGTTTGATTAGGGAAGTGATAGCCGTGAGCCGTAGCAGGTATCTGTTCAATCAGATAAAGATAAGCTGCGTTCTCCTAGTCACTCTCTGTAAGGGTGACCGATTAGATTGGCCAGCAAAAAAGACACTGTTCTCTACTGTGAAATCACTTCCCGGTGGTTCGGAACCTACCTAAAGCTGTAGGTCCAACTCATCAATCACCATCATCGAACTCATTACTCACGCACAGATCAAAGACCTATGTGGGCTTCATCCTCAAAAAAAAGTATTTGATAGATGATTTTCAAGATATTGTTATTATTCATATAACATCCTATGAAGGTCTACTTGACCATTGATAATGTAGGGATTCAAGAAAACGTTTAAACGTTATTTTCATAATAAAATCAGTTCTGCGCATGCGTAAATCTGTATGGAGAGCGGAATTGTAGAGAGGTTGATACTGATCAGTGTTTTTATTCTACGCTCTCTTGTTGAAAAAGCTTTTGCTAAATATCTGAGTTTTCTATTTCATTCTCTAAACCTATTAGAGGATGCTCTTCGTAGTAATGCGGATCAGAAATTTTTTCCAACCACATTATTATAAACATTCAAATACTCTAATAACGTAATGCTCTGTTTCATAGAGATTCTTTAGAAGTCCGCACACTGAGGGTTTTCCAATCGTTTTTAATAGTCATAATCGGCATTCAAATGTCATGCCATCGACTGTGACGGTTCAGCCAATGACAGTAATTTTTTTCAAGCATGGAGACGATTCCACGCTTAGCTACCACTTCATAATGGGGACTAACTTAACGATATTGGATGTTCTTCATATTAGGACTTCAACATTAGGACAGCTCGCTAGATTGAATGACAAAAAGTTCCTTTTTACAGCTTACCATGGGCTCTTACTGTCAAATATTAGGTATGCTATCTTAGTATGGGGTAGTTCATCAAAACAAAACCTTGATAGGGTGTTTAAGATACAAAAGAACGGTTACGTATATGGAAAGAGAAAATAGATTATATTCATGTAGGCCGATGTTCAAGAGACTTGGTCTCCTAACTGTACACTGCTTATATGTGTATGAAGCTACTTTATATGTAAAAACGAATGATATTAACCAAAATCTTGACGTACACGATTATAATACAAAATGCTGAGAAGATTATCACTTGGTGAGTCACAATAATAGCTTATTCAAACAAAAACCTAGTTATATTGGTAGGAAACTCTATGATGTTGAAGATCCATCTTGTTTCCACTAATATGTAATATAAACTTAAAAAAACCACTTTTAAATGAAAATTAACTCACGTTATAGCGTGACGGCCGTTTCGCTCTGTTGTTTAGAGCATCATCAGACGACCTACAGTACACTGCGCTGACTTCTGACATCTGACTTGTCTTATAATCCTTAACCACAGTGTACTGTGGGTCGTCTGATGATGCTCTAGACAACAGAGCGAAACGGCCGTCACGCCATAACGTGAGTTAATTTCCATTCAAAAGTGGTTTTTTTAAGTTTATATTAGAAAACTCAACAACAAGCTACCGCAGTTTTTAAAGAGTCTTGAAAATATAGAAATTTAAAAAAAATATTTAATTGATAAAGCTTTTTATAGTGTTCAAGAGTTCCTTTCACATCAAAATTAAGCCTCACCTCAACTAATTGATATAGTAATCATGGTATCTAGTGTTGATTTGACTTGTCTTATACTCCTTAACTAGAGTCTCCAAGACGTAATCTTCAAAAAAATATATATATAGTTTTTAAAATTTGATTTTTGGTTGAGTTTAATAGACCAAATCTTTAAAATTAAAATCATTACTGTTGTTTCAAACCACATTATGATGAAAAATTTAGGTAAATGATGACGGTATGCTCCAGTAGTTAAAGCAGATTGCGTGAGAGGTTTTAGGGGAAGAAAAGAGATGTCCCTATTCCTATTAAAAACTACAAATATATATATTTTTGGGGAAATAACTAAGATTTCTTTTGAAGAATTTAATAGGCAAATATTCATCCTTTTATAACTTATTTTATAGACAACATGATCTGCAATCGGTTATATATTAACGTTTTATTGCAAATTTAACGACTTGCGGTCAGTTTTATATTGTGAATTGGTCTTAAAGATGGGATTCAATACCTCGAAAATGTTCGGCCGAATGTGAGTACATTTATTATATGTTCACAATATAAAAATGACTGGAAGTCGTTAAATTTACAACCAAACGTTGATATTTACAACGCAGATCGTCATGGAACAATAAATCCAACAGTTATATATATTAATGTTGATAACGTATTAGATATATAATAATAATAATAATAATTTCTCTGGATGATGGAGAACACATCCAGAGGAGTTTATTGATATAGCTCAAACATGACAATATTATTAAATATAAAACACAGTGATTTCATTGCTAAATTTGAAAAAAATATGATTCACCACTACAAAATTATGTGTCGGGGTGATCATCAATATAAACCTTAGATGAAGCTAATGCTATTCCTAACTAGCCTTTATAACTAATACAATAATATAGTTAGTTACTAAATATAGTTAGTTATACAACCCCATAATTATACAACCCATAGTGACCGTGATTCAATGACTTGATGTTCTAAGCTTTTTTGTGACTTACCCGGTGGTTCGGAACCCACCCAATGTATAGGTCGAAATAGTAGGTCCACCTAACATACATAAAACGGCTAGGTGGAACTACCCGTAAGGGTCTCTCCTCCAATAAAAGCCATAAGCTTATTATTTTAATTTTATGATGGAAACTTCAAATACATAATGATAGTGAGCTCCATTTAATGCACAATGACTGGAAAGTTGAATTGGACAATATGGGAAGGCCTTATGAAGACTTCAAGCGTGATAAAGGCTATAAAATATTCCTAAGTCGCTAGGTGAAAATGAGAATCGTGATTCTCCCTATTGCAGACGTCTAGTCTATTCAGTTCACCCAACAATTCACAGTCCATGATCAAAGTTTAGCTTTCAGACTTGAAGATCTTACATTGCTTGTGAGCTGTGCACGTCTCCGATAGATATATATATTCGGATCAGACACTATACAGATATTCAGAGCATGCAGTTCAGTTTGCAGATTCCAAAAAGCTTTGTCCTTCTAGATTCTTGAATTCGCTTTATGGAAGTTGTGTAAGGGCTGGTGCGCTTAAGTTGTGAAGTTGGAAATGGGATCTAGGAGGAAAGTTGGTCTCGAAGACGAGTTTCATGCCGGCTTCTTCGTTGAAGAGGAAGCCATTGAATGTGATTGGAGGAGGATCTGGTCAAAACTTCAAATAGCGTGACGACGCTTCACTTCACAGTTCACTCATTGTGATGACGTCACACTTTCCTACTAAATCCCTCTCAGTTTGTGACAACTTTTTCAGCTTAATAGAAATTGAACTGCCAGGATAGAGGTATTGTTTTTTGTAGTTTATTGAGTATTATACCGAGTATTTCGCCAAGTAGTCCAGCCAGTAGTTCACGAGTCTCATCATATTCGTGGAACTAAATGAATTTCCCCGAGCTCCACATTATGATCCAATTCCATTTCAATTTTATTTTTGAAAAATATATAGAATATGGTTGTGTAGGTAAAGTTGAAGCTGTATTACACGAAACCAATATGTTTTTCTATTATTGTTTCAATTTCAATTTTCAAATTCAATTTTCAATTTAAATTTTTTAATTCAATTTTCAATTTCAATTTTTAATTTTAATTTTCAATTTCAAATTCAATTTTTCATTTTAATTTTCAATTTATTCTCATTTGAACAACAATTAATGTAGACACTAGTGGACAATACATTTCTCAATAGACTTATGATATAATAAATACTAAACACCATTACAATATTGAAAAATACAGTAATCTTAAGCCTATCCTATATGCTAGCATAAGCAGAAAACTTGTGCGCTAGCAGTGAGTTGTAATCTAACATTAGAATGATAGTTATTATTCATTATTTACTATAGTGACAAAGTATCTATTAATATTAAAATAATAATATCGTATGACCTAGCTGGCTCAGGTCTTGTGTAAAAGTACGGTTACACCAGAGCGATCAGGAGCGAACGAGCAGTAACGAATGCGAAATTCACTTTGGTGTGACCGGTGCCTCGAGCGGCAGCGAACACCAATCGGCCGTGTTCGACAGTGCTCGGTAGTCGCATATTCGTGTTCGCGCCTGCTCCATCCATTGTCGGTTTTGTAGCGAATGATCAAAGGAAATTCGCGTTCACTCGAGTTCGGTGCTCGCTTCAGTGCGACCAAGTCGGAGTGACTCCAGTCTGGTCCTTGTCAACATAACCTACTTAACCTTGTTACTGCTATCAACAGAGTTGTTTGTTGTTGTTTGTTTGGTGGTTTGTTATTTTGTAGTTTGTTGTACTAAATTATTATTCCTATTAACTATGGAGTGGACTGATGACAAAGTGTTGGATCTGATAGAAGAGTACAAAGCAAGGCCAGGGCTATGGGATCCTAGTAGTCCTGATTATAAACTGTTAAATAAAAAAAATTGACTAGTCCATATTTGTCTATCTCTCATGCGCTTACGAATATTTAACAACACAGCTGTACATCCCGCCAGGCATATAAGCGCTAATTCATTATCACCATCACCATTGCACTCGTCCATGATGAGGCTATGGTCACCGTGGAGTTCTTGTGGTGGACGGAGCACAAGCGAACGACACGACGATCATGAATCAATCAAGACTATTCATGTGTGTTCACTCTGGTGTGACTACTCCAATTCTCAGGTGTTCGCGAATGCTAGCGAACCACAGCGAACACCAGTGAACGTTCGGTTCGCTCCTGTTCGCTCTGGTGTAACTGTACCTTAAGAGTTATCAGATCGCACTTGAAAAAGTTTAGGGCTTCTGACGTACCTTAACGACGTTTCTAGGCAGCCGGGATCGATAGGCTTAACGTGTCCTCCGAAACTATGGAGTAGCCTCTGAATAGCAATATATTCAGCTAAAGTTACAATACCTATAATATAATAATGAGATTTATTAGAATTAATTTATATTTCAATATATTTATGAAAAATAGAAGAAAACAAAATATAAGGAAATAGGATTATGGACAGTAGAAACTTATTATTAATATTTCACTTATATTTACAATATTGACATAACAACAAATCTTATTATTTATTACATTACTTGTGTATTTTTTCATTATAGTTATCCACAAAACTATTGGTTAGATACTTGGAATAAGTAAAAATTGAGAAATCCGTTATTTTTAAATTTTAACTTATTTGAATGCTTTCATGCTCTCCAACTGTAAAGCTCAATGCTTTTTTGTCTGTATTATTATTTGTCGATGGCAATAAAATGAATTTGAATTTGAATTTTGAACTCTACATCATGACACAACTTAATTTTGTCGTATCTTATTATGATTTCATCCATTCAAGAAACTAGCGATAAGAAAAGGTCCAAATTAAGAAATCTAATTTAACATTTCTAATCCAGTTCATAAATATCCGATTATGTTGCCTCAAATGCTGTTCCACGTTATTACATTCACTTCTGTCGTATTTTATCATGATTATCAGTCGTTAACTCCCATAACTAGAAATATATACAGTATAGAAGAGGTCCAAATTGAGAAATTCATTCTAAAAATTCTTATTTCGATAGCAGATTCTCTGAATGTTCGTTCTCATGCTCAAAATCTGCATGATTCCATTCACTTCCATTGTATTCTATCATGATTTTCCTCAATTTCTTCTCAAAGTTAGTGGAAAATGTGGTTTAGAAGATATTTATTAAAATTTGTTTTAGAAGATATCCATTTTAAAAGTTCATTTTAGAGTAGAAATTCAATGGAATTCTCCATTTAGTTCAATCTTTTGTTAATTAATTGCTTTGTGTTGTGCAGTTTCGGGCTTTGTCTGTATATGTTTTTATATTGCAATAGGCTACATTGCATGGAAAAATATGTTAGAGAATCATGTGATTATTATGACCACACGATGTTTTTTTCAACGATAGTTGGTAATGAGAACACTTATTATTTATTATTAAAGTATTTCCAACTATTATTTATGCTTTGGATGTTTATCAAGTGGAAAAGTAATGTGGAACTACAACAGCAGATTTATTATCAATATTTTTTCAAATATTTATTTTGCCTCTTCGTTTTTATTTTTAATTAGTTGGACTTCTTTGAACTCCCTCTACTGATTTTCTACCTTCATCACAAGAGGATTCAATCATTGTCACAAAAACAAAACCTTCTATTACTTTTGTGCTGTATCTTGCAGCCAATTCCAAACGTATGCTAGATGGAGATCAGAATTGATTTTTACAGTGTCATATTGAATCTCAGGGGGGGAATTCAGTTATTCAACCGGAAAAATCATATTGGAATATTATTACCTATGAAAATACAAAAAACGGTCAATGCGATTTATTATCCTGCTATGCCCGATATCAACAAATTTTCATTTGTTCTCTCTCAAGTTTTTAATGAATGAAACTCACACACCGTTTCATTTTCAGCTCACTTGTTAGAATATCAACTGTCAAAAAAGAGAAGTATTTGAGAGAAATATAAGTTGATATACAAGAATCACTTTGTGAATTGAAGCTTACAGTCATCAGACAAAAATCAATCTAGCTGTTAAAGTCTTCACTAGATGAGGAAAAATGCAATTAGTAGGAGCTGTCAACTGTGTGTTTCTCAATGAAGTGAATTGGATTCAATGAAGCTTTGAAATACTTCTCAAATGAATGTTCAATTTTCAATACTTCATCATCTGAACTGTTAGCTCTATCATCTAAAGTATTGTTAGCTTTATGGGATGTATCCAGCACTTGAGTGTCAAGAGACTGATTGAAATGAGAGCTGTTAATTAATACAAAAACGTGTTCATCCGCTTATAAATCTGTCCAATATCAGTGATTGGTTACAGTTGGATATAAAAGTCATACAAGTTATTAGTCATATTGAATCTAAATGGCGAGGGGGGGAGTTCAGTTATTCAACCGGAAAAATCATATTGGAATATTATTACCTATAAAAATACAACCTATTACTCACTCTAATGCAGTTAGTTATACTGTATTCGAAAAACATTCATCCATGGAGAATGTGGTGGAGAAAATAATGAAAGATTAATTAAATCGATTTATTGATTATCTGCCCTCATTGTGGAAGCAGATAATCGATAAATCAATTCAATTAATCTTTCATGATTTTTAAGATTAATTAAGATTTATTGATCTTTCAAGATTTATCTATCTTTCTGCTTCCACAATGAGGGCAGATAATCAATAAATCGATTTAATTAATCTTTCATGATTTTTCTTCACCATATTCTAAAGTGGAATTCATGGTTCTATCAACCAACAAACTCGAGAGTAATTTCTCTGCTTGGAGGGTGACCGGGAAAAAATTACATGAAACTATCTGTTTTATTATCACTTACCGGTTGGTTCGGAACCTACAAAAAACTGTAGGTTTATCTGTAGAATCATAATCATGCCCTCATTACCCATGCACAAGTCTCATGAGTGATCAGGACACATGTGGGCATGATCATAAAAAATAAATAATATATTAGAATGGTAATTAATTTGTTTGGAACTCAAATATTTCATTGCTGTTCTGAAATAAAATTTTAGTGACAAATGATTCATTTATTAATTTATTCTTCTAAATTCCAAAATGACACGATCGAATGTGAAAAAATAAGCTTTTTAGCCCAAAACTGTTTTTTCTCAAATTTTTGAAAAATATCCCAATTTTTTAGGAAGATTAATGTGAATTTCTCTTGAAACATTCAGATTGATAAGATTCACAAATTTTACATTTGTAGTTTATTGATATTATCAAATTATTCCACCTTTGAAGGATAATCACCACAGGCTGGATGAGTATGACCAAAACTTTACACATATCATGGATCAAAATCACAAATAAAACAAAATTAGATTAATATTGTATTATTCTTCTATTAAATTGCATAATCTAAAATGTGGTGCGTATTATTTAAAAATTAGAATATATGTGAAACATTGACATTCTATCATTGAATATCATTGGAACTTTTCAAGGACCAGCAGTAAAAATCGTCCATTTTGCCATTTAAGTGAAAGTCTCCATAATTTATGCAATTTGAGTACCAATGGAAGAGGAGCCGTGCATTTGGCCAGTGGAGAGCTGTTGTCATTCGAAATTCAAATTTGACAGACAGAGAATGAATGTTAAATTCGGAGTTTGTGTTATTCATTAGATCCGAGTCTGCACTCATGTCAAGTACATGTACAGATAAATGCATTTCCATCCGTCAAAATTATAGTGACACTCGGTCATCGCATATGATTGAATATAGTAACTATTTTGATAGAGGTGACAAGTGATATTAATGAGAAGTGGTTTGAATTACATCATTTTCTAAGTAACTTGTACAAATAATGTTCGAAATGTTACCAATGCAAAACAAGCAGTTGTTCATGCACTCATTCTACATACATCGTTTCCATTTATAGACAAACGTGACTAGTAGTCTGAATCTTTATTCACTTGCTTTTCACATGTCTTCGTCACTCTTATTCTTCAAATATGCATCTCTCTCACTCAATTGAGAACAGTCGAAGCTTCTCCTTGGTTCTGCGGACTTCCTGATTGTTCTACTATATTCCATGACCTTCTCAAAGCATCTAGAAGCCTCCAGTACTTGGAATGATGACTATATAACAAGTCCGCGTGAACAAGCTAGTATACTATTACAAACTCGCGTGACAGATTGTGTTACAGATCTCGTGCCGTTGGAGTAAACAGCTCTCAATTCCAGTGTGAAGTACAGAGACAAGTGTTTACTATTTTTGCAGCTTACTAACAGTTTGAACACGTTGTGTCAAGTGATATTATTTGGGACTGTCAAATACCGAATTGGACTGTGTTTTGTAAGTGTTTAATTGCTCTTTTTATCATTTATTTCTACATTATTGTACAGTTTATTGGACTCTTGCTTCTTTTATTATTGATCAGCCTGTAATTTATTATTCATTAATAATTATTGTAAATAATTACTGAAAATAAGTATTAACTTTTCATTTGTTGATCTGTTTTTCTTTATTAATTGAACTTGCAATTAGTGTGTGTAAATAAACTCATTTCTGTGAAACAAGTGCAAGTGTGAACTTTAGTGTTGCCAGCCTTATTTTAGCCATAAGAACCCGTAACAATAACATTCAATATTTGTAATACTCTTCCATCCAACTTCAAGAGGGCTTTATTCAAATTCATTATAAGTTGCATTTAAGATAGGGTGCTCAGGGTTCTGTTGCATAGAAATCACAAACTACTAATACAATCCACAAGCAAAAAATGTTTTAGTTTGAAAATTGTTATGCGACAGGTCACAGTTTGCTACAAGTAATATATCATTTAGATATGATGGGTACAAGGAACACAAGAAATAGAACAATGTTCTAATGATTGTAAAGTTGAAAATGATTGAAATCATAATGTTTTGATTCATAATGTGATTGAAACTATAGTGGGTATTATAATGTTGAAAATAATTGTTCTTGTTGTAACTATAATAAATATTCATTCCGAAATCGATGCAATATTATTTTCCCAGTGTGATCCCTATCACATATGAAAAAAGGTCGGGTCTGATGAGAATGTTGTTGCACTTATTTCCACTTCCACTTCCACGTCCACATACTTTCAAACCACAGGCTGATGTTACTAGTTGGTTACATTGGTTTCCGAGTAAAACAAACTGAGAAAAAGCTTTTAACGACTGCTTCACATGCTATCCTTATCGGGCGTTATCGGAAAACAAGTAGCTGAATACAGGTTGCCACCCTTGCCGAGCATTCACGTAACGCCGCACAGCTTACAGTTGAGGTGTTCACGCAAACACTGTAACAGCCGCAGAGCATCAACGTAACATTATACTTACACCAATATTGTAAGGTTATTCATAGTGAAGAAGGAGGAGTAAGAGAAGAAAGAGAAAGAGGAGGAGGAGAATGATGATGAGGAGGAGGAGGAGGAGGAGTAGGAGGAGGAGGAGGATGAAGATGATGATGAGGAGGAGGAGGAGGAGGAGGAGGAGGAGGTGGAGGTGGAGGTGGAGGTGGAGGTGGAGGTGGTGGTGGAGGTGGTGGTGGAGGTGGAGGTGGAGGTGGAGGTGGAGGTGGAGGTGGCGGTGGAGGTGGAGGTGGAGGTGGAGGAGGAGAATGATGAGGAGGAGGTTGTAAAGTAAGAGGAAGAGGAGGAAAACAAGAACAAGGAGCTCCTTGCACCTTGTAGGAGGTGTTGAGGGAGAAGGAAAAAAGAAGAAGTGGATGTGTGGATGAGAAAGGGAAAAGAAGAAGAAGGAAGAGAAGAAAGAGAAAGAGGAGTTGAAGAAGCAGGATGTGGTGAATGAGGAGGAGGAGGTGGTTGTGGAGAAGTTGGAAGAGGAAGAAAACAAGAAGAAGGAGTAGAAGGTGGTGGGGTGGAGGAGAGGGAGAAGAAGAAAAATACGAAGAAGAAAATGAGAGGACGTGGTAAGGGGAAACAAGAAAAGGAAGAAGGAGGAGAAGAAGGAGAAAATAAGTAGAAGAAGATGAAGAAGTAGATGGTGAAGAAGAAGAAGGAGGAGGAAGTAAAGAAGGGGGAGAAGGAGAAAAAAGAAGAAGGGGTGGTGAGGAAAGAAGGGGTTTGTGAAGAAGAAGAAAAGAAGGGGGAGGAGGAGGAGTAGGAGAAGGAAGAAAGGAAGAAAGGAAAAGGCAGATGAAAAAGAATTGGGAGTAGAAAGAGTATGAAAATTAGGTGGAAGTGGACGGAGGTGAGAATCAAAAATGAGTAGGAGCACAAAATAATCAAGCATGCTGAAGTCTATGAAGAAGAGAAGGAAAAGATGGAGAAAACGAAGAATAAGAAGCAGAAAGACGGAAAAGGAAGAGGAGGAAGGAGATATAAGAGAGTAGGATAGAAGAGAGTAGGATAGAAGAGAGAGAAGAAAAAAATTCAAACAGAAAGGGGAAAAGGATCGGAAAAACGGAGAAGAATAAAAAAATGAACAAGGAAAAGGAGAAAAAGACGTAAGAGGGACAAATAACACCAAGATTGGAGGAGGAGGAAGAGGAGGAGGTAGAAAAGCAGGAATAGTAGGAGGAAGAGGAGAAAGTAATGGAAGAGTAGGTAGAGGTGGAAGGGGAGGAAGAGGAGGACGAGAAGTGAGAGAAGGAAGAGGAGGAGAAGGAGGATGATAAGAAGAAGTAGGAGGAGGTGATGGAGGAAGAGGAGGAGGAAGAGGTGGAGGAGGAGGTTGAGGAGGAAGAGGAGAAAGAAGAGGAAGAGGAGGAGTGAGAGGAGGAGGAAGAGGAAGAGGAAATGTAAAAAAATAATAAGAATGGAGAAAATTCAAAAAAGAAAAAGGGGACGTTTCACAAAGGAGCATCATTACTTGGTGATAAAATCTATACTCATAAATAAATATTATTATATAATAATATTATATTATATAATAAATCTATACTCATAAATAAATCAAATTATTAAAAAATCAATTTAGCGAAAATACTCATCGATTTGAAATCAAACGCGTGCTGTGAAATGGTGACAATCATACTGCTCCTATCTGTCATACACTATGCCACATCATTTGTATCGTTTCGTATCCCTGGCTATCGTCAAGAATTGGTGCTTCACTGTACAAGCACCCGTTGTCCGTAATCCACATGCAATTTGTTCATTAATCATTAGCAAAAGTTCTTGTTAAGTAGGTAGTACAGTATTTGCACCAGCGATGCAAGAGCTTTCTGTAACTAATAGATTGTACGTGAGTCTCAAGAAATAGTTTTATTGTTGGTTGGGGCGTCACAATTTCAACTTGCTGTCGTTTCAGCGGTCATGGGTTCGAATCCCACTCCTCCGTCTGGCATCTATGTGTTTTCATTCACCTCATTACCAACGCACAAGTCTCGGACTCATGTGAGCATCATCAGCAATAAAAAAAATTTATTTCAATTTCAAGGTTTTATAGAAAATAAACAGTGTCTTTTTTGCTGGCCAATCTAATCGGTCACCCTTACAAACAGGACTTACGAGAACGCAGGTTATCTTATGATTGAACAGATACCTGCTACGGCTCGCGGCTATCACTTCCCTAAACTAATGGTTTTGTTGTAGTGAAGAAACTACATTGAAACTTTATGTCTAATTTCTTCATGTCTAATGACTCAAGTAGAGTTCAAACTGGTGTGCAGAGAAATGTCGCTCCTCGCTACGTTGCTGTTACGTTGACTCTGCAGATGCTACGTTCTCTCTGCGGACACACTAATAGAAGTACTTAATGAATATAACAGAGCCGGAAAATCGTTAGATGCGTAACAAAGTAGGCTTTTAATTCCATTTCGATGCCTCGGAATTCAGCTCAAGTTGCTATTCAAAGTTAGCAGCCTGCACAGGTCGCGCTATTAACGGTTACTATTTCTAAAAGGAGGGGCACTTTTTATTTACTACGTTCTAGCACGTAACGGCGACTTTTCATTCCAATACTGAACTACTGACCATGCTTAATTGAGCTACTTTTTCTACTTATTTTCTTTTCTCTGATATTCCTAGATTTTTTATTTTTTATTTATTAAACTATCTAAAACTTACATTAATAGAAGTACTTAATGAATATAACAGAGTAATATACTTTTGAGTGTAGCTTTCCTGTAAGTTTTAGATAGTTTAAGTAGGTCTGAATATCACTTTCTTAATGAGTACAGTATGGCCTCCCATTAGATTTTCATTGTCAAGGTTAGCTGGGTAAGGGATATATTTATCCCTTCATTATATATATATATATAAAAGGGATATATATATATAAGGGATATATTCATCCCTTTTATTTAAGGGATAAATTTATGAGAAATCAGCTGGTTAGAGTAGCTGTGATAAATCTAAAAATAATTGCGAATATTAGGTTCCAATATGTTAAGGTATTATTCTCTCAATTTTTTTATTATTATTTAATGATTGTAAATAACCTTGAGTTAGATTCACCCATGTAACTATTATTTGCTTTTTCAACTATCAAGTAGCTTTTGGATACCAAATTTGTTATAAAGAGGCCTCCTGCTTCTTCAGTGCAGCCGAAGATGTGTTAGTAAAACATGAACCCATGGTCCTGTGACTCAATTTGTTAGTTTAGTAAAATTTGACTACTTCTGTTTCGTTTAAATAAATTTTAATGTTTAATTCTTTGAGGGCCACTTTGTAGAAGTTTGTGCTGTTCTTACATTGGTTGAGTTTTTGGGAACAATACCGTTCACCGGTAAATTCAATTCCAATGGAATCTAAGTCGTCTGATTGGTTTGTTCAAATTCATAGACATTTAACAATATAAATAGGCAAATCAGAAGCCTTTGTTTTCGATAAAATGTTATTTCCTGGTGAACGGTAACGCTCTCATGAACTCAATCATTATTTCTATAAAGCTGTATTTTATAAAGACTAAACTATAGGAATTCAGTATACGGAAAATGCAAAAAGACAAACTAATTATTCATTGGTGGTTTTGTTGTAATAAGTTATTATACTGAACGCGAAGAAGTCAAACTCACTCTATTTCAGACTACAGAATCACTAAGTGAATTATACTCAGCCAATACTTGAATATCATAAGTTTAAATGCTGTGATTCAATGCAGAATGATTGTTAATGTGATGCGATTGAAGAGGCTGGCTGCCTCTTGGATTGATCTTAGACAATAGCTAAATTGGGGTGAGAATATCTATAAACTGAAATTATAAATTTTTATTTTTCAAGAGATATGAAGCCGAACATGAAGCCCATTATTTTAGCTCAAAAACATATAAACTGTGGATGTTCTGTTGGTCCAATAAATTATCACTATTTCCATGTGTTTATGAGAATGTGTGGATCGAATATCCAAATATATCGACATATGACATGACAGCAACTCGATTTCGACAAGATATGTGTTTGAGATTGTGTGGAACAAATACTATTCGGGTTGCAGTTCATAGTAAATGGAGGAATGCTCTCATGTCGATGACATAATATATTGACACGTCATGACAGCAACGTGATTTTGACATGATTGTTTATTTCACAATTCATGGTCTCTTACAATCATTTTTGTGTTTGTGGTGACGAATATTTTGTGAATGAGAGTTGGTACACGTTGAGAGAATACATTCTCACATAGCTTGCATATCGACAGAACATGACAAGAATTCGACTTTGACATGATTATTCACTTATCTCATATGTTGTCTTAATTCTCATGTGTTTATGAGAGTATGTAATAGTGGGAAGAATATTCAAACGTAGTGCAGTTTATAGTAGTTGTAGACATACACTTTCGTCGTTTGCATATATTTATGTGCATGAAATGACAGCAACACTATTTTTAGATACAAGAAATTTAAGCAACAAGTTATATGACATATATTCCTCTCTTATTTCAAGGTTAAGTTTGAATGGACGAATATTTGTCCAGACTTCGCCCTTATTACGTAAACGCTTCACATGAAATCTCATTGTTAATATCCGAAATCTTTCTCATATACAATCTATTGTGTTGTTAATAATGATTTTTCAATCAATCACAATTATATTTTGTAAATTTACGTAAATAAAGTAATTTTATCTTATCTTATTCCTTAAGACAATTTTGGTTTTGATATCATGTTCAACGAATACTGAATGAGAGTTTTAATAAATAAAAAATGTTTTGTTGAATAATAAGTTTAATAAAAATAGTTGAATAAAATAAGTTACAGAATAAAATAATGATAAGTTTTACATCATTTTGAGACACGTTTGTTTGAGAGTTGGATCTCAAGGCATTTCGAATGCGTTGTGCAATTATAGTTCGGAACCCATTTAAAACTGCAGGTCCAGTTCATCAATCACAATCATCCAATTCATTACCCACGCACAAGTCTCAGACCTATGTGGGCTTCATCCTCAAAAAAAATACTGTTGGATCAAATTTACTTAAATTTTATGGGAATTCTCGTTATAAAACATAGTATGATATGTATTATAAGAACAGTAGCCAATTTCGACTGTAGATGACTTCAGAACTAAGCAATATGTACAGTATAAGTAAATATAAGTACAGTAACAAATTTCGATTGTAGATGACCTCAGAACTAAGCTGTTCTGGTCCAAAAAGCGAGAATGGTAAGTGAGGTAATTAGCAATATTAATTTCCTCACTGAGCTAACATGGTTAGAGTGGTACGATATTTCAACAAAATACAGTAGTGGAATCCTATATTAATTACTGTTTCACTGGATCAAAACAATATTTAATGTGAATTAACACGAAATAATAATGAACCTGATTCTCTCCAATAACCGAAAATTTTAAGAATGTAGCATGCAACAACTAAATAGGGAATTTCACAATGGAAATCCTCTATTATTTGTTTGAAATCTCACATTCAATAACATCCATAACATACAATATCTAACAGCATGGATTAATTAACAAACGTATCCGTTTTCAAATCCATTACGACCTTAATACGTGTTTTAACCTGGTATTTTGATAGGCGCCGACTAATGTGGGATGTGGAGATGCTTTTTCCTGGACTCGTTTCATATTTTTCCCCATCAGCCATTAACCATGACTGTGATATCTATCAGTCTGCTCTTTCGATGAATGTACCAATATGGAGGCCACATAGGTTGTTATTACCATCTCTGCTCAATTTCGTAGCTTGGAAATGAAATATCTTCCACATTCCAATTTCTGTTACGGGAATTTGCCGTATTCACCTACACTCTGCATCATCTTTCTCCCTCGCATTTCTCCCCTTGTTTTGCACTTATTTTTCATCCGCTTCATGTTTCTCACCCTTACTTTCATCCCCTTGTCCTTTTTTTGGTTGCTGTTCCATTTCCGTTGACCATTAACGCTTCGAGCTTATTCTTATTTTTCCCCTCCTAAACCTTCATTCTCCCAATCTGTGTAATTATATTGATCTCTCTTCCCCTCCCCTCACATTCTTCTTCGCATCTAGTGCAAGAACTCTTCAAATATTCATGATTATCTCGAGTCCCCGAGCTCATTACAAAACGTTAACTAAGTTCATTATTCTCTTTAGCTGCGCGAATTAGTGCGTTTCCAGAGTCATCCCCGAAATTCCCTCCGGAGGAAATTGAGGAAGAGCCGACTTTTCTGACCCTCTGGTGACTTACTGACTTCTGGCAATTGGATTCATAGGGAGTGGAGAGTGTTGAGTTATCCGACTTTGTTAGAAGTTCTCGGAGGAAAAGAACAGATGGTCAATAATTTCTCTCAATTTTCGGGGCACAGAGGGCGAACTAGATGATCTTGTAATGTCTTTGTAAAGCGTGGAGTTGTGCTGTAGTTTCCAGTGTAGAAATGTTGGGGATTACACAGATCTCGCTTGGGTAATAAATGGAAGATAGCTAAGATCTCAGACTATTACATACTATCTCCTTTATTGTATAATGTTTATAGTGGAGCTCACTTTCCTCTATTTTACAGCAGTCTGTACATACACCGTACGATACTGTTAACTAGTAGTGAACATATACTGTAGAATACTACATATATATTTTTTTTTCTATTTTCTATAACTTTATTTAATCATGACAGTTATAAACATTATGTAAATAAGGCTCTCCATGGCATATTCATGGAAATCTCAGACTATCACTGTTTCTAGACATTTTTTTCTATTTCATTAAACAGTCTTTTTTTGAGGATGAAGCCCACATAGGTCTGAGACCTGTGCGTGGGTAATGAGGTGAATGATGGTGATTGATGAGTTGGACCTACAGTTTTAGGTGGGTTCCGAACCACCGGGAAGTGATTTTACAGCAGAGAACAGTGTCTTTTTTGCTGGCCAATCTAATCGGTCACCGTTACAAACAGGATCTATTGGATAGTTGTTCATTGAATAATTATGGATCGGATTATTGATAGTTGGTAATTAATTTTTGTACAGTGGTACCGAAAATTCATCATTAGCTGAACGTTATTGATCTGTTTTTTCTTATAAGTGCGTGTTGTAAGTAATTTGTGTAAATAAAGTGTGAGTGTTAATTTCAAGTGTTACCAGCATTATTATTCAGTGATGGAACCCGTAACAGAATTTCACTAGTTGAATACATGTATAAGTTAATTATGGCGATATCTTATACAACATGTCATGTCTTGAACGATAAAATCTTATTTTATTCTATTCTTTTCTACAGTATTATTTTTTTAATTGTGACATATACAACGAATGAGAAGGCGCAACAGACTCAAGTCCAAAACTGCTCCCTTCACAAATTTTGAATATGTTACATTGTCCAAAACATTGAGGTTAACACAGACTAAAAATTTAAAATTTGCTAAAAACCTTCACTCAAAAAAAACAAAAAACAAAATGAATCTTCTCACGAAACCACTATTAATTTAAAAGTTCACTTGAAACAAAACAGCACTAGAAACAGTTAAAAATAGTTTATAATATTACATTTTTATGAAAACTTTTGAGCCGAAAAAAGTATCTTGCTGCTATGGTAAACAACAAATATATCAAATAAAGGATATGATTTTAATACAGGATATGTCAAATTATCATTCAATAAATCTACAAAACTCGATAATACAAAAAATATTTGATGTAACATGGAATCAAACCCTGAACCATGTGGTCACTAACTCACAGTCACCCACTGGACCATAGCAGCTGTCGCTACCACTAATTATGAATTAATGGCCTCTGTCACACTCTCTAATTAATTTTTCCCCTCACGCCTGGCTTCACACATGTAGGCCTCATATTACACACCAACTCTGAGGCTCGCTAATGAAACAGAAATTGGGGGAGAACAATACCTGGAAATTTTTCAGTGATTCATTCGTCTGTGCTCTGTTACTTTCCTTTTATTCTGTCCTGTAAGTTTCTTCTATTCCCAATGGTTGAAAAATGTCTCATTGCCATAAATTGATATTTTAGCGTACTCCTTCATAGTATACTAATAGTAAACCTGTGCTTTGCAACGGGATGTTCAAATTAAAAATTTGATTTGTGGATTTCAACTTGGCGGTACAATTCCAAAAAGGGAGATAGGATCTACAATATAGATACGGAATGAATGTGTTGCTTTGGCTTGTGACTTGACGATGTATCATAGTGACGTATCATGCATTAGCTGTTCTATGAGCTTCCTGCATCTTGCATTTAAACACATTTCAAATCAGTAATATTGTCTATAAGTAAAATTGAACAATAATTTTGGGAAATGTAGAGAGAAAAAAGAAATCGGGCATTGAATTGTGTCTAGAGGAAGCTTTGAGTCAAATTTAGTAACAATGATATCAATATGGGTCTCTATTGGGTGTGCTCTAACCTATAATATCAATGATAATAACAAATATTAATGTAGAAGAATAATATTTCTATAACTCTTTTATTTTTGTTTCAGATCCGGAACGCAACAAAGGTGTCTCCAGCTACAAAAAAGTTATTATCAGTTACAAAAAGGTAGGAAACTTGTCTTAATTCTAGGTTTATAGATCCTAATTTCATACCCTATTCTCGTAGTAATTTGGTTTGAAAATATGGAATTCATCGAACATATTGGTAAGGGATGTATTTGGAGAATGGAAAATTAGCAAAATGAATCGAATAAATTGGATACAGAACATGAAAGAATCATGTAAAAGGTTGATTTCAAGGTATTCAAGATTGAAGTAATCATAAAATGTATGATCTCTTGTATTTTGGAATGAATAATCCAATTAATTCAGTTTAACAGTGAACTGGATAAGCAAAACCTTCAAATTCTCAAATTTTGCAATATCATTCAGAACTTTTTTGCAATATTATTCTCAACTTTTTATGTGAATTTAACGACTTGCAGTCAAATATTCAAAAGCAGTTAAATATTTGAAAGCGCTCGGCCTACAGAGTAAGTAAATTCTACTTATTCTTAATAAATATTTGACTGCAAGTCGTTAAATTCACATAAAAAGTTAATATTAAAAACGCAGTTCGTCATGGAACAAGAAAACCAGGAACAATATTATTCATTAAAAGATGTTAATTATCCTTATAATGTTAACAATGTTGACATGCTATTTAGTATGTAACAAGACATTTTTTCTGTCATTTATAGAAGACATTTGAAGTTCCTTACTCATAAGGCTTCGAGGATTCCTTGAATCAAAGGACTTGAAAAACCTTTCAAAACAATACGTTTCAAGTCAGTTTTTAGCTGAGGAAATGTCAAGATGGGTTCATAAATACGGCCCTCAATTTTCACAAGAAATCATCCCATGACTTGATTACAGAATAATTTTATGCGAATTCTATCAAACCTGAAAGATGAACCAAGTCAAAAATAATCGAATTTGAATCAAATGAAGCAGATGTAAGGTGGGATCCAGGAAGGTGAGGCGTTTGTTGATAACAAAAGTTACATCTTTACATGTCGCACTGAGAAAATTTAACATTTTGTTATATAGCTTCTCTTATGTAACAAAAAGATATTAACTTTTTGTTAATAACTCCGGTGTAAACCCGGCTTAATATTTTCCACATGCTGAATCTTTTGTTTGACCTATCAATTCTTTCAATAGGAACATTCCCAGTTGATTTTCCCAGTAAGTACTGTACGCTTAAACAATGGCATGTTCTCCATAGACTTCACCCAAAAATATTGACTTCTATCAATATTTCCCATATTTTGATATCGATTGATTCAATGACATTATTTAACATTCCCAGTTGACATCAAAACTTCCATTCATTATTCAAATATTCAATCATTATTATTTCAATCGATCGTTGTCGTTGAAATATATATATGAACAAGCCAGAAAAGCATATAACTGGACTATAGAAGTAATCACTGAGTACTGTTCGTTAAAACCATGGGTTGTTCACATGTGATTAATAAATTATACCCAGGAGACTGAAAAAATATAAAATTTCTCTCCTTCATTTAGTCTCTATTCGTGTAGAACTCGTAAAATAATGTTACACTGCGTGTTTCACATATATAGTCCTGATAATAGAGTCCACATGCAACTATATATATTATGTTTTCTAATGTTGTACTAGCGCGTAATCATCAAAATTACCATGTCATATGCTGTTGTATTTGGCGTGAGTTAGGAGTCCCCACGGAGTTCAAACGTTGCATTTAGCGCGATATTAATTTGCGTCGTGGGGTTTGTTTGTATACTATTAACAGAAATTGTAGTCCGCCTCTGTTCGATCTTCTAGAAGCAGTAAAGATACGATCTGTTGTTTATGCTGTTACTCGTCAATGTACTGCGTTTAACACACGGTGTAGCTGAAAGATAATCAATTTGATTTGTTATTCCATTGGATGATGTTTGCTTAACTGTCTGACATTATTGCTGTGATATTACCAGATCTATGAGGATGGTGAGGAATGAAAACACTGTGGAACACCTGTTCAAGTCTCTAATTTGATTCTTTGATGATGTCAGATTTATCTATTTTTTCCTACAACTGCTCGTAAAGTAGTTCTTTACGTACTGAAAACTAATTGTAAAATACCTCTTTACTGCTCCGCAAGCGGTAAAGTACTTTACGCTCGCCAGCTGTTTTCTTTAAGCTTCTGTTTTGATTTCGATGTCTTCTCATTGGTGGATCAAAGAATCTGTGAATTTCACATAACCTCAACAATGGTGAACGCTAACCAAATCCGCACATGGTCTGTGATGTTACAAACTACAAGCTTTTATTTTGTTGGAATCCAGAACTGCAGTTTTAGGAAAAATATTGTATGCAATTCGCGCGTGAAGCTTCTTTATCGCTCTCGCAAAATTACTGCGCTTCGCTATGCTTCGCGCAGTAAATGTTTTGGCTCGAGCGATAAAGTCGCGCTTCACGCTCTTAATACATAAATAACTATTTTGTGACCCAATTTCTGATGAATAACTCGGAGAAACCTAATGGATAATAAGACTTGGAGTTTGTGCTTGGATAGGGTCTTCATCATCATGCGTTATCTGGTTTATTATCATCTCTATCACATAATACACGCTGTTTTGAAACCCACTTCTGTAAGTCCACCATAAATCACTGTCTGTCTATACAAGTGCAGTAAATTTTACTGTTTTGAAAATCATTCATTTCATTGTCCACACTCAAGTCTCAGACTCAAGTGGGTGTTACCAGCATGAAAAAAATTGTTTGAGAATAACAATAGTTTTATTGCTAGCTTTTCAGACCCTCATCACATAAGCAGAAAGCATTGTTCTGAATGAACTGGACATGATATCAAAACACAGATTTCATGTTAGCTTTTCAGACTGAGCAGTTAGAGGTACTTCTACGGCTGCCTTGTACGAAAATGGCGGGATTCTCTTTCCATATTCCGGTTTCAGTTTTACAGGGAGCCAGTGAGGCTCACTTCGTGAAAATTCCCAGAACTCAGAGAGGAGATTTGCATTGAATGTGGATGATGATAGCAGGAATCGCATGTATAAGGTTGGCTGAATGGTCGTCAGAATAATAGACAGCACACAATGCTCTGGCCAGTCAGGGAGCTTTGTTGGAGAGTGATCATGTATCAGAGGAATCGCTTTAATTGGTGGGAATTTCATTGAGTATGTTATAAGTCTAATTGACTGAGAGTAGGTCTGCCATTCAAGCGGGAAGTTTTCAATTGAATTTTGATCCTCAATTACAAAATTCGTGAAAATTTTCAAAACGAGAAAATTGAAAACTTCCATATTCCTATTTCTAATAATAATTATTTTGTAATTATTATTACAAAATAATAATTTAGAAAATTATTATTTTCTAATAATAGCTTCATCTGCTGCTGTCTTATTTATCTGTATTTTAAAGATCTTTATTGGAAATCACAAGCAGTATTGATTCTATTTATTATTATCACAAAATCCATATTTATTTGTTACCTTCATCAAAAAAGTATTATTATTGTCATTTTTAAATTCATTTTTATCATATAATTATTATAAAAGAATTATTGAATAATTTATCATTATTATTATTATTATTATTATTATTACTATTATTATTCAGTTCCAGGCGGTCTCTAGGTTTGGAGGTGGTTTTAGCCAATAGTTCATGCTCATGTACATGTCAAAATGGCAAAACGCCTTAATAAAAGAAAAAAGAAAAAAATATTATTATTATTATTATTATTATCATTATCTTTATCATTATCATTATCATTATCATTATCATTATCATTACCATTATCATTATCATCATCATCATCATCATCATTATCAATTTCGTAGTAATGAAAGGCAAGTACTCTTAGTAACTCGTGCTATAGGATTTATAGTTTTAATTTTATAATTTTTATGTTTGTTCTGTTCCATGAATGTGACTAGAATGTCAGCTAAAATGTATTTCAGTTTCATTAACCATTTCCACATACAATAGATTCGTGAAAAAATATTTTTAAAAGAGTAGAATTCATACTACAGTAGTGGGTACAGGGTAATTGCAATAGAATACAATACAGTAGAGAGCCGCTATTCCAAACTAATTGGGGCCGAACCTTGTACGGATTAGCGGGAATTTTGAATAGACGAATTTCATTTGAATTTTAAGAATAATAATATCGTCTTATTAACTACCTACTTGCTATGACGTATAAAACGGTAGAAGGACATCTGCTGATCAGATCTATACTTTATGCATATACATTGATTCATACACATTATACACATCATACACATCATACACATCGATTCAATACATTGATTATACCTTAATGGGCTTGTGTACAGATTCAGTGAAATTCGAAAGGAAATGGAAATTTCTGGATTTTGTGTTTAATGTCGAACTGCGTTATTAATATTAACTTTTTTGGTGAATTTAGCGACTTGCAGTCAATTTTCAATTGAAGCCTTCAAGGCCTTGAAGATAAGTTTCCATAACTCGAAAACGTTCAGCCTAGAGAGAGAGAGAGTGAAACATTACTTATTCTTAATTAAAAATTGGCTGAAAGTCGTTAAATTCACCAAAAAGGTTAATTGAAATGGAAATGTCCTGCAATGAGTCATAGCGCAAATGCTTGAGTGCTTCTTTTTTTGTAAAAAACACTATAAAATATACCAACATTGTTTATAAGTTTCTCGTAAAACGAATGTTTTTGTTATTTTTTATAATTTTCTGCTCTTTTTCTAAAAAACTTACATATTTTCCAAATATTGTTGGGAATAGATGGACTTTCGAAGCGAGATTCTACTACTGCACATGCAAACTAAAACTTCTTGATCGATAGTGCTGTTTTTTTTCCAATTTAGTTTCTGTATTTGAAAAAGAAAAGGTTAATTTCGATAATTGAGAATGTTAAAATCAAATTTCAACTTTCCTGATAATCGGAGATCAAAAACTATCTCTATTTAGGGTGAAGTTAAGACTTGTTGCCTTACTTGACTGAGTAGCTTTATCAAGATAATTACTTTTTTAAACTATGATTAATTGTAATTAGAGTTCACACCTTTTTCAGAAAAAAATACACAGAACTTGGAGTAGCGATATAAGTGATGATAGAACATTCGAAATCAGCCAAACGCTATGACGCAAACTTTCTCTTCAGCTATTCATAGAATTTTTAAACTTGAACTTTTCAACCATTATATCTTGTTTCTTGAACTTCGTGGAATTGGGTAGCCGCATTGATGAGTTATCAATACGTTGAAAAGTTATCAGAAAAAGGTTATGAATTTCTGAGGACCATCTAATTGAATTACACTTTTCTATTACCCGAAGAGGGCTTGATCGATACAAAGTAATGGCTTCTCCAAGATACCAATATTGCAGCACAAAGGAAATATTATGGGAAAGCAGCTATCCGGTCTCAGTCTGAATATTTAATGGCGGAGTTTCCAAATCGAATAAGTTTTGACCACTCATCAAACTGGACTTTGGCATTGTGGTTCAAAAAAAACTTGGAAAGTAATTGCATTTTTCAATTAGTAATGCGTTCGTTTTTTTCGACTCGATCCATTTTCTTTCAAGAAATACGCTACTCATTCCATTAGGCGTTTTCACCGATGTTCCCTCATTTCGGATCAACTGATCAAAAATTACTCCTAATATTAAGTTACATCTGAAATTTCTATTGTGGTGAAGAGGTTATTCCAAAATGAGTTCACGAATGTTCTAGATTTCTCATCGATTCTAATTTCCAATTTTGTATCAACAGATCAAAAATTACTCCATATATGTCTGAGATTTCTCTTGTGTTGTAAAGCTAATTCTAAGAAAATTTCACGAACCTTCTTACTTTTTTAACGATTATTTTTTCCCATTTTTAATCCAATGATCAGACATTACTTTTGACATGTCTGACATTCCTCTTGTGTTGAATAAATAATTATAATAAAATACGTCCATGCGTCAACGTCCATTATTATTAAATACGTATCTTGCTCAAGCTTTTACAGAAGAGTAACCAAAAATAGCTGTCATTTTCGACCGCAGAACTCAAATTTTTTGTTTGTTTTGGGGATGAAGCCCACATAGGTCTAAGACATGTGCGTGGGTAATGAGTTGGATGATGGTAATTGATGAGTTGGACCTACAGTTTTAGGTGGGTTCTGAACCACCGGGTAGTGATTTTACAGCAGAGAACAGAACTCAAAATTGTTCTTAACTTTTTCTGGTAAATTCAAAGACTTGCATTCTATTTTAATTTAGATTAAATTATATTTTTACTCACTTCAGGCCAAACGTTTTCGAGTCATGGTAGAGTCTCCTTTTCAAATTGTTTTTCTTATTTTGAAGGGATTCTCAGTTCTCACTCAATTCTTTCCACCACCTACCTATCTGCGTATTATTTCTCGATTCGTGCCTTATTCTTGGATATGTATCATAACTTAATAGAGACTATTAGGTCAGTTAGTACTTGTAATTTATTTATTGTGGTAACTGCAAAACCTTAAGGACGTTCTTACTCGTAAATTGTAATTGATATTTAAAATTGTCACCCATTTTTGTACTGAAAGTTTCAAGCAGGCATTTTACTTGAGCTGTGTTTACCGTTTTGAATCTCTTCTTGAATTTTCTTATCAACTTCTCCAACTGTTATCTTGAATGTGTTTTAAGACCTATCAACTATTATACATATTATTTCATCCATGAGAAATACAATGCCGCTTGGAAAATTACTTGTGTTCAAAGTTCTACTATTAATGGAATATTTTAATATTCTAAATTAAGATATTTAATAGCTATTGACAGCTTTTTTAAAACTCTTATTCATTCATTTATATATATATATATATATATTTATTTATTTATTGATATAACTAACAATCAATGTGAATACAACAGGCTATTGCACAAAACTATTTTCACAAAGTTTCAGAGTAGAATCAAAATTTTAAATATTTATATTTATTGTGCTGATTGAAAGGATTCGATATTCTACTCAATGGAACTCGTTTTACAAGTGTGCTCTGTATCAAATCAGACAGTTCCAAATACAGTACGTCTTTTTGTGCTACTCATATCAATAGCAAAAATTTAACCTCACTTTGACAATATCTAACCTCACATTCATATCCGACTAGTATTTAGTATTGTTACGGGTCCTTTATCAAAGTATTGGGTTATATTGATGTATGCTTTCATTTTTTATTGAATAAATCGTATAGCTCGCTTGTGAATAATATCTTACCTCACATTCATATCCGACAAGTATTGAGGTATATTGATGTACGCTCTCATTTTTAATTGAATAAATCGTATAGATTGCTTGTGAATAACCTATTGCGAATCACTTTCGATTGAGAATGATTGCAGCCTTCCTAGCGTTTTGTACGTCTAAACGGGGGTTTTTCTTCTTTTTTCGAGATCGGATGGGAGGAATAATCGTAATAGATTGCTATTATTATCGTGGAATGGAAATTTTTGTTCGCATTCGATGAGAAAATTAACAATTCATCACGCGCTGACAGCATGAAAGCCGTTAGTAAACGGCGAAATTGATTTAACAGTCAGCCAGCCTCTGAAAGAACAAGTTGCTGAAAGGAACTTTTAGGTTGCTATTCTTCTGTTTGACTGTTAGATCCATGAACAGCGGTTTCCTACAGTGGTGTGTGTGAGCATGAGTAGCGAAGTTTTCTTTGTTGGCTCATTTTTTGTGTATAATAACGTATGTAGCCTTGATATAACCACATCAAATAATAGTCTCCCTACATTTTGTAAGGAACAAATTTTACAGATACCGTATATAAACAGAGTTTTGTTGGTATTATACATCTCCTGTCATTATTACTGTATGGTAAAGTACACATTCACTTGCTATTACTTCAATAATATTATCTTGTGATGGCCTATCGCCTTTTCATCAAATGGATATAAGAAAATTTGATTTTTTATATTCATTCTCAACAACTTACCAAGCTATACTATATACTAATATAAATAAAATAAATTTATGCCTTATCAGATACAAAGATACAATACAATATAAAATAACAAAATAGACATATTCACAAATCATTAAAAAAATAATTAAAAAATACGTTAAAACTAGTGGAAGTACAATATATTGGAATATACATCAGTTTAGTATATGCTATACTAATTTTGTGACCAACAAGCAATATTTCCTAAAAATCAATAAAGTATTGCTCTCACATAACCAATCAAAATTAGCACAAGCTCTTAGAACTAATGTACAGGTATTCTACCTTCCTGAATTTATAACTGTTGTAAAATTCCATTAAATGAAGTTCTAAATATATAGGAAAATTTGTGAAACAATTTTTTTCTGTCGATATTACACATCTCCTGTAATAAGCTTTGTGATGTGTACACATTCACTCAATATTATCTAAATTATTCCGTGATGGCCCATCGTCTTTCCATTGGATAAAAGAAAATTTTTCATCCACCATTTCCGGAATTTTCCATTTCTCGACAACTGACCAAGCTGGTCTTATTTTATTTATTTATTCATTTATTTTATTTATTTATTTTTTATCTATTTATTTATTTATTCATTTATTTATTTATTTATCTATTCATCTATCTATCTATCTATCTATCTATTTTTTTAATTTATTTATTTGTTAATTTATTGTGACAAATTCACATTTTGTGTACAAACAAGTGATATTTCTATAAAATCAATAAAGTGTTGCTCTCATAATACCAATCGGACTTGACAAGCTTTTAGAAATACTATATGAGCATTCCTTGTGCCTGGGCTACTGAATTAATTTCTATATTATAATTATGTTGGACAAAACTTAAAATATATGGAAAAATTGCTAAATGAATAATGAGACGAAATTGTCACAACTACATCTATTAAAAATATAGAGATACTAGTTGCGGATGTGACTCCATTATCAATCTCAAACAAACTAAAACTTACAGAGCAGCTAAATAATATATACTAAACACGGGATGATACTATTGGCTAAGGGATAGGCTGGCCTTCATTGACGGTTTCTGATTGGCTGAAGGTCATAACAAGTCACGCCCACTAGTGGGAGGAGCAACAAGCAAAAATAAGAGTCAAATCAAGAACTAAAAACCGTGAACATCTAGAAAGTAACAAAGGAGAACAACACACAAGTAAATTGGGCTAGAATTGAATCATTTTAAAAATTATAAAATAGAAGCAGTGAGCTTCAGTTTTCTAATACAAAAATGATTCAATTCCAGCACAATTTAATTGTGTATTGTTCTCTTTTGCTACTTTCTAGATGTTCACGGTTTTTAGTTCTTGATTTGACTCTTATTTTTGCTTGTTGCTCCTCCCTCTAGTGGGCGTGACTTGTTATGACCTTCAGCCGATCAGAAACCGTCAATGAAGGCCAGCCTATCCCTTAGCCAATAGTATCATTCCGTGTTTAGTATACATTAAGCTGCTCTGTACTTTAGTTTTAGTTTGTTTGAGATTAATTACGGAGTAACATCCGAATCCAGTATCCCTATATTCTCAATAAATGAGGTTGTGACCACTCCGTCTTATTATTCATTATGGATATCTTCCACAATATCACTTAAATTGCTTAAATAGAATCTAAAAATTCCGTGTTTTCTAGTTCATTGAAGAATACTAGTAGACTTTAGACTATCAACATTGTGAAACACAACATTGACGTGTTGAAATATTCTTTATTGAGAGGCCATACTTTAATGAGAGATTATAATTCATTAGAATGTCAAAACAATAGAATTAAGTCGATACTCGTATTCTGGAAACTGGAATGTATCTAGATTATAACAATATTTGTTACAGTATGTTGAGCAGTGATTATAATTGATAAAGGAGTTTTCTTATTTATGGTTAATATGTACAGGTGATTGATTGATTATTCTGGATGAATAAAAACTTAGCCTGTGTTATTATCAATAGATTTTCAAGAGCGTTTAAGGGTTCTACGGTAACAGAATAATGGGTTTTCTTGTTATGTATAGGAGTTTCTGTGAAGATGATTGATTATTCACAATTTTTGGACGAATAAAAACCTAGCCTGTTTTATTAATAGATTTTTAAGAGCGTTTAAAGGTTTAAAGGTAACAGAATAATTATAAAAACGTCTCTGAATCCATTTCTGAAGCGGGTATTATGTTTTCGCGAATTTATATAGGCTAGAAGTGAACCAGGAAATGTCTGAACACACGTCTCATGCATGTTGTAAGCTTCCATTCATTTTCCCCGGAGAATAAGAAGAGTAGCTTGCAGGAAAAGTGAATACTTAAAAATGTAGGCGTAGGAGTACAGGACAGAGATAGTGAGAGGGCTTTCAGTTGACTCCGCTTTTTAAAAAGCTGACATCTCTCGACCCCGATAAAAGGGTGTAATGCTTAACTGTGAGTGCAAAGAGAGTGGAGGAGTATGGGGAGAGGAGAGGGAGAAGGAAAAAGAGGAAGAAGGTGACAAAGGAAAGAGGAGAGGAGGAAATACATAATAGAATTTTCTGAAAGAAAGAAAGAGTTTTTTTCAATACAATATACAAGAGCGTACAAATAAAACAATGTTCTGAAGAAAAACAAATTTTATGCAACCCCTGAGGTGATCAGTGTAGGATCGATTATTTACAATAAACATGTATAACAATTACATAATATGGTAAAATTTATAGATATTGTGATCTACTTCCAAGTTAATATGAAGTGGGATTGTAAGAATGAGAATTAGGAGCGATAGGAGTTGCAGTAAGAAAAGAAGGGAGGAAGAAGATGCAGAAGAAATTTGAGGAGGAGGAGGAGGAGGAGGAGGAGGAGGAGGAGGAGGAGGAGGAGGTGGAGGAGGAGGAGTAGGTGGAGGAGGAGGAGAAGGAGGAGGAGGAGGAGGAGGTGGTGGAGGAGGAGGAGGTGGTGGAGGAGGAGGAGGAGAAGGAGGAGGAGGTGGAGGAGGTGCAGGAGGAGGAGGTGGAGGAGGAGAAGGAAAAGCATAAAAGGGAAAGGAGAAATAGGAAAAAGGAGAAAGGAGAAATAGAAAAACAGATTGGATAAAATGGGAGAAGAAAAGGAAGAAGATGATAAGGAAGACAAGAGGAAGGAGAAAAGGAAGAAGATGATAAGGAAGACAAGAGGAAGGAGAAAAATTTTCAATAGACTTTTCATAAAAGATCACACATTATTATTCTCTTTTTCGAGTTATTGAAAATATTGCTACATAAGTAAAAAAGTAAATTCGTATGGCTTTTCGTGGTGGGGAGACCCTTACGGGTAGTTCCACCTCGCCGCTTTTTTAACGACTGCTTTTTTTTATATGCAACCGGGGCCGACTTCTTAACGTTTTCTCCGAAGCACGGGAGTGGCTCGAGAAAAATATCTTGTACTCAACTGGGATCGAACCCAGGACCTTTGGCTTATCAGACCAGCGATAAGCCAACTCGGCTACGCCGACTCCGCTACATAAGTTATGCATAGGATCATAAGTTATAATAGGATCAATTTTACAATGATGAAAATTTAAAACAAATTGCTAGTTGATTACTTGAAATTCCACGAGTTGAATTTAAGTATAAAATCGAATATTTAATCACAAAATAAATATTGCATGATGGATATACTGTATTCAGATGAAAATCTGGAGGCCAGCGATGCTTCACATATTAAAAAAGCGTAACTATTGTTGGTTTAATCTTCAATCTAGATGAAGAGAGAAAAATGTTGAAGAAGAGAGAACAAGTGAAAGAGTAGAGAAGATGGATGAAGAAGAGAAAAATGAGAAATAGAAAGGAGAATTAGGAGGAGGAAGAAGAAGGAAATGGAGAAGAAAAAGCAGAAAAAGGTGATGATGATGATGATGAGGAAGAAAAAATATTGGTTCACTCCGAAATAACTGGTAGAAAACAAGAAAACAAAGAGAAAAAGTGGAAGATGAAGACGAAGGAAGTGATGAAGGAGTAGAAGGAGAAAGAGAAAGAGTAGGAAGAAGAAGAGGAGGAGGATGATGAAAGAGGAGAGAGAAGAAGAAGGAAAAGAACTTGAAGGAGAAGGAGGAGGTAAAGAAGAACAAGGAGAAGAAGAAGATGATGATGGAGGATAGAATGATGAAGAAGAAGAATATGGTGGTGGTGCTGGAGGAAGGAGAGGAGCAGGAGAGAAGATGGGATGGTAATTAGAGATAATTATTTTGTACAGATTTTCTTAATGTATTGAAGTGAATGTTGACTCGTGTTTCCAGTATACAACTGAGGCATATTATCTACAAAGTTAATGGATAATTTTGAGAATGATATTTCTAGATTTTATTGTCATGCTTGTGCTCTATGGTTGAAAAGATGCAGTCATTCTCTCCAAAAGATACCTCTTCAATGACGAGGTGAAGCCCGCTCGACTCTCAATGCACCTAATGGAGTTAGGAAGTGCGTTCCAAGCACGACAGGCACTTCAACAAATGATTTTGTATAAATGGTTGTACGATGATTTGGTATCCTAGAAGAGTATTGTCACCTGTTCTGGTGTGCGAAGCATCATTCCTCCTGCCTTCAGACACGCATTTGAAATCATTTTTAAAATTGTTTTAGTCCAGTAATTTTAGATCAAAATCGGCCCTCAAAAAAAAAAAAAAAATGATACAAGCAAGAAACTTGACACATACGTACTACTTGACATGCTGGATAACATACTAAAAGTCGTCAGCGATAGAAGTTGTGCTTCAGCCGTCATCTTGGAAAATGGCGGCCAAATTTCAGTTTTTCCCAATTTTCTCAAAAACTATCCACCGCATCGAAAAATGTTACAAATAAAAAATGTTTTTCAGATTAAAATCTGAAATGTTTGCCTCCTGCATTGTTTTTATATCTTCAACCCTCACGCCATAAAATTGAAAATAAAAAATCGCCTTTTTCGAAATTTCCTGAAACATAAAGTTCGACTCATGATTTCTCATTGAAATCAATAGTTGACATGGGAAAATTCTCACCAAATTTGGTTTACAAAATTTAAGAATTTTTGTGACAAGATTGACTGTTCTGAATAATCTGTGATCAGGTAGTTTGAGTGTTGAGCTTAGTACAGAAGGAAGGAAGGAGGATGTAGTAGTAGAGGAGGAAGAGTAGGAGAGAAGAAAGAGTAGGAGAAAGATGGAGATGATGGTGGGGAAGAGGAACAGCAAGGAGGTTGAAATGTGTAGTACTTGAAATCTTAAAAGGAGACAGGCCATCCTGGGCAAAGACAACTGTGACAAGAGACAAGAGTGTCTGTGCATCTCTAGTTGCTGTTGGTACTTGTTCAAATGTAGCCAGAGGGTGAAAACAGAGTGGTTGGGTGGTGCTAGCCTGAGTGGGAACACCGCATACTCCAAGTCAACCACTCAAACACGTTTTGTTACACTACCTGTCTGTCTTGGCTCTGTCTGACTGTCTGTCTGCCCCATTACTACAGTCACAATAATACTGCTTCTCAGCAGTATTCTCTAACAGAGTTCATTCGAAGCCAATCTGATACATTGCCGCTCATCAGGCATTGTCCTACTCAGACTGACATTGTTCAGGGCTCTTGCAACATCTAGCTTGAAATAGATGAAGCATTATAAAGCATCAACCTGTATAATAAACTGCTACCCTACCTGCTGTTATCTGTCCACGATACTCTAACTATGGAGAATAATGGGTTTAAAGTGGGGAGGAAAAAGAATGAGAAGGAAAATAAAGGAGAAGGTGGAGAAGAAGGAGGAGAAGGAGGAGGGGGTGGAGGAGAAGAAGGCGGAAAAAGAAGATTCAGATAGCATTATTCGAGTAAAAGTACAATTCATATGACTTCTGACTATTACCTTACAATGAATGACATCAGCTGAATTCATGGAAGATAGATAGAAAATAGATACAAGAAGAAGAAAAAGAAGAAGAAGAAGAGGAGGAAGTAGAAGATGAAGAAGAAGAAGAAGATGATGATGATGATGATGATGATCCAATATTTTCATTTTTCGAGTTCAAATTCATTTGTTCATAACCTTCAATACAAAACACACATAATAACAATAATAATAATAATAATAATAATGATCACTTAAATAAAATAATTATAGAGAAAATGCCTTTACCTACCTTCAATACATTTCCACCAAAAAAAGTATTCAGAATAAAAAATCAAATACAACATTCAATAGTAGATTTCACACACCTAATAGTTTTTTTTTAACCAGTCTCGTCAAGGTTAATTTGAAGTTGAAGTTACAATCACCAGTAGGCCTACAAAGATTTCTTTCCCCACATTGTTTGAAGTTCATTTCTGCAGTGTTTATTTTTTGGCCGTGGTGTTGTCACATTCTTTCTACACAGCAAGATTGCTTCAATCAGTTGGGATACACATGGAGCTGCCGAGGTACTACCCCTCTTATTATGCTACCTAAGGATGCTTCACATATATATATATATATATATATATCCACAACCCTTCCACTGGCATGGATCTAATCTCATCATCACCCCTCTCACTTACTCTTTCTCTCCCATTTTTTCTTTCGTTTTAAGCATGGATTCACCCGAATCCCCTCCAAGAGCCGTCTAAGCCCCGTTTTCCAAAGCGTGGAGCAATTTGCAGTGAAAATGCATGGATGACTCTTTCCCCTTTTCTTCTCCCACTTTTCCCCCTCTTTCCCTTTCAATTTCCCCCTCCTCTTCTCCCTTCACTTCCCCTTCTCCCCGTCCTCCACCACTACTACCCCTCCCCACAACTCCTCCCCATTTTTTCTATATGGGCTCAAGTGTTTTGCAGATTCATTATCATTGACGGTTTTTTAGGCGGAAAAGCGTTTGAAAATTTTCCACCTAGTTTGACATAAATTAAAAGATAGCACCCTCTGCAAGTGATTGGACAGCCTCCAATAGCTTTACACACTTCGGATCGTTCCAGTCATTTTTCTCATCAGATAATTGAAGTGAAGTCGTTTACCCAATTTTCTACCAGATATATTCTGTCAGTATCTTATTCTGGTTCACAAATATTGTATTTTTGCTGTAGAATAGGCACTTTTAATAGGGTAGGAATTTATTCTGGGACACAATATGTTTATACAATTAATGAGAAAACTTTCATATTTTTAAATATTCTTATGAATATTCATTATAACGATTTAATAAGAGAGAGCGAAGGTGTGTGTGTGTGTGTGCGTGTGTGTGTGTGTGTGTGTGTGTGTGTGTGTGTGTGTATGACTTATAGATTGCACGAAAACAGCAAAAATTTGGAACACTAAATTTGGCACAAAGCTTTATATAAACTATTTTGTGCACCTCGAAACCCGATATTTGATTTTCCCTTCAGACTTTTCAAAATTAATGTTTAAATTCAACTTATAGGCACTATTACTGTTTAGATACAGGAAGCTTATAGAACAGCCGACACATGATACGTTACTATGATGCATATAAGTTTCAAGTCACAAAACAAAGCAACACATTTGTTCCGTATCAATATTTCAGCTCCTAATCCATTTTTTGGAATTGTATTGGCATAGGCGGTTCAAATTCATATATCAAATCCCCAAAATCCCGTTACAAAGCACTAATAAAACATTAGTTATAAATACATCACGTGATTACGAAGTCTATGTCCAGACGGCGAGAGCTAGTACAATACTGATTACATTAATTGTGAGTAGTGTGGACCAAGATCAATGGGCTATAATCTACACTGCTTCGGGATTTTGATTTGGTAACGATCATAACTAATTAATTAATACTAATATTTTCAGTGCTACTCAAGCTCTCAGTGTTTGGGTGTGCCTTGAAACTGAAGATAAACGCTCTCTCTAACCATTCAATCAAATTGGGTAATTTAAAGATGATTTCTTGATGAATAAATAATATAGTATCGATTTCATAATCAATCAATAATTCAGGTGGAGGAGTTTATGAATTTCTCGAATTGTTGACTTTTTCTGGTGATCCTTTCAAGCTTTGCAAAAGTTTATTTTCATATACAGAATATCCCATAAACGCTTTCAATTATTATTTTTCTCGGTCGATAATAATTTAGGAATGATTATTTGGATTTCAATGATCTGTAGAAGATGTTTGTACCTGACCCTGTCGAAAGCTTTGTTAAAATCTAAAAACAAATAATAGGTCTTGATTCATATCCATACAGCGATAAGCAAGAAGATAGGCAAAGAGTACTTCCCTTCTACCCAAACCATCAAAGAACCCGAATTGACTACAGATGATCCAGTCATAACGTTTTTTTGAACCGATATGGAATATTTTTAGTATGACACATGAGAGCACTGTCTTATGCACAAATTCATTAGTTTATCAAAGCTAACTCTCTTTAAAATTCATTCATTTATCTTAATAATACTACAGTATTGAAAATTATGCAAGGAAAAATACAAGAAAGAATCGTACTTTAAAGCCTTTCTCACGTTCCATTCTCTATTTATTTGAATTCAAAAACATATTTTCAAGAAATTTAGATCCACAAAAAATCCCATAAAATCCACAAAAAAGCGCTGAGAAGTACTGTCTCCCAGACTCAAAACGTTTCCTTGCTTTTTCTCCTTCCTCTTATTTTTACTCTTCTCCATCTTCCCCCTTTTCAATTTATTTATTATCTATTGTTGTTTTTAGTTATTTCTTCTTCTCTATTCTCCTTATCCATAATTTGTTATTTTCTTCCTCTTCTCTTTCTTCTTCTTCTTCTTCTTCTTCTTCTTCTTCTTCTTCTTCTTCTTCTTCTTCTTCTTCTTCTTCTTCTTCTTCTTCTTCTTCTTCTTCTTCTTCTTCTTCTTCTTCTTCTTCTTCTTCTTCTTCTTCTTCTTCTTCTTCTTCTTCTTCTTTTTCTTCTTCTTCTTCTTCTTCTTCTTCTTCTTCTTCTTCTTCTTCTTCTTCTTCTTCTTCTTCTTCTTCTTCTTCTTCTTCTTCTTCTTCTTCTTCTTCTTCTTCTTCTTCTTCTTCTTCTTCTTCTTCTTCTTCTTCTTCTTCTTCTTCTTCTTCTTCTTCTTCTTCTTCTTCTTCTTCTTCTTCTTCTTCTTCTTCTTCTTCTTCTTCTTCTTCTTCTTCTTCTTCTTCTTCTTCTTCTTCTTCTTCTTCTTCTTCTTCTTCTTCTTCTTCTTCTTCTTCTTCTTCTTCTTCTTCTTCTTCTTCTTCTTCTTCTTCTTCTTCTTCTTCTTCTTCTTCTTCTTCTTCAATTAAATTATTATTTCTTTTCAATTCATTCGTCTCTTCTCCATCTTTCTTCTTCTTCTCCCTCTCGACCTACTTCTTTATCTGTTTTTCTTCTCCTTCTCATCCTATCTCTTCTTTCCCTCCTCCTCCACCATCACCTTCCCCCTCTTCAACTTATTATTTCCTTTTTTTATTCATTAGTCCATTCTTCATCCCTCTCCTCCTGGTTAAGTGTCAAGAATGGACGAATCTTTGTCAAACTTCGCCATTTCATGTAATTTCAACACTTTTTTTTGTCGATTGCCATTACCGTAGTAGTTAATATCATTAAAATCATACAAATGAGATCAGTGTACATTTAGGGAAGTGATTGCCGAGTGCCATAGCAGGTATCTGTTCAATCAGAGATAAGCTAAGAAACTCCTGAGCCATCTTTGTAATGGTGACCGATTGGATTGGCCAACAAAGAAGACTCTGTTCTCTGTTGTAGAATCACTTCCCGGTGGTTCGGAAGCCACCAAAAACTTTAGGTCCAACTCATCAATCACCATCATCCAACTCATTACCAAAGCACAGGTCTCAGACCTATGTGGGCTTCATCCTCAAAAAAAAAATTTTGCACTATAAAAATAGCATTATCTGAGATTAGAAAAACTCGCTACTTTTTCATACTTCTTTTATTGTATCTAGGTGATATTGATCATTATTTTTATCCACTCATAATTATGCAAAAAATTTAATTTAAATTAATGAAGAAGATAATCAAATCTAATCTTCTTTTTGAGTAGCTCCAAAATGTAATTCAAGGCCTGTGCTATTATTATTATTCCCCACAAGAATAATAAATTTCAGGTTCGATGTTGAATACTCTCTAAATAGCTGGAGGCCTGATTGGCGCATGTGAGGGAGTACCTACAGTACTGTACAGTACACGCTTTAGTAGAACGTGCCATGCCACCACAGGAGGTATTTACAGTTCGCAGCTACAGTATACAGTATATAGCAATGTATATTACTGTATATATAGTTATATACTACTGTATGTAGCAACGAAACGAGGATAATCCACTCACCTTTAAACTATCAGCAGCACGGAGAAGTTGCAATTAAGTGAGCAAAGTGGAAACTTGGACTTGCTACAGAATCGGCTTGGCCGGCCATGAATGGCTAATTCGATTTAACTTGGCTCACAGATCTCAAAACGTTTTGCTTCTAAGCTGCTACTATTAGGCCTAAGCTACAAGACAGTTCCTACTATCGTAGATAATGCTACACTGATAAAGATGGAGTCTAACAACGAATAATTGTCTGGGAAGTGATTGGCGTGTCGAGCAAAGGTATATTTGTAAAGAGGAAAATGATGAAGATTGAAGTTGAGATTGGTGTACAGTAGTAGATAATTCTATGATAACTAATTGATGTGATAAGCGATGGTGTACTATGAAGAGGCTAATAATGAAGATTGAAACGCTTAGAGATGGAGCTTTTCATCCTTACAAATACCGCTTAGAAATGGAGCTTTTTATCCTTAAAAACACCGCTTAGAAATGGAGCTTCCATCCTTACAGATACCACTTGGAAATGGAGCTTTTAATCCTTACAAATACCGCTTAGAAATGGAGCTTTCATCCTTACAGATACCACTTAGAAATGGAGCTTTTATCCTTAAAAACACCGCTTAGAAATGGAGCTTTCATCCTTACAGATACCACTTAGAAATGGAGCTTTTATCCTTAAAAACACCGCTTAGAAATGGAGCTTTCATCCTTACAGATACCACTTGGAAATGGAGCTTTTAATCCTTACAAATACCGCTCAGAAATGGAGCTTTTCATCCTTACAGATACCACTTAGAAATGGAGCTTTTTATCCTTACAAATACCTGCATCAGGGTTGCTCAATATAAGAATAGTACTGTTTTGTTATATGAATATTGTATAAATATAGTATATTGAAATGTATGCAATTTTCAACTAATAATATGTGAAATGTCAATAAATACGTCAATGTCAATGTCAAATAATGCCAATGTCAATGTCATTGGAGAATGGATATGAAATGTTAAAAAGACTTGATAACCAAAGCCAAAATAACTAGCAGAGAAATTTACAATAGAAAATAATTCAGAATAAGACTTATACCAGAGACAAACCCTGCAAGAATTGGAACAAAATCCAGCAAAGAAAGAAAAGCTGAATTCAATGAATTTAAAAAAAATGAAAAGCTGGTGGGCAAACAAGAAGAACAAGTCCTTAAATGAATCATCCTTACTCAGCATCTTCCACTTAGCGAGCTTTACGTCTAATAATACTGATATTAATTATAATAATAATAATAATATTAATAATAATAATTACAACAATAATAATAATAATAATATTTATAATATTGGCATGGTACTGAGAGCATGATAAGTAGCACTTCTAAAGTGTGCATGCATGGGAGTAATGTACACTCAAGGCTGTGCGCAGTGTTTTTTTTCATAACTTTTTCTAAAATGTATTGTATTGGATGTTATTAGTGCTTTGAATTGTTATCTATTGCTGTGAGACAAAGTTTTTACATCAATTATATTGTGAAATATGATGGTTCAAAGTTGAAAATTTTCGGTTTTTGGGGGCAATTAATCTCACCTATGAGTGATTTCAAACTTTTGATAAATTTTATGTAATTAAAAGGCACCTTGAGGAATAAAATGACACATTTTTAACTCAATCAAGCAATTATTTTTTTCAAAATAAATCTTTGAAATCTCTGTTAACAAAAATAATTTGTTGTATTGGAATAAAAAATTCATCATTCTATTTCTCAAGGTTACTTTTAATTATAGAAAATCAATTGAAAGTTTGAAATTACTCATAGATGAGATCAATTGCCCCCAAAAACCGAAGAATTTCAACTTTGACCCTCATATATCACAAAATAATTGAAGAAAAAACGTTTTTCACACAACAATAGATAACATTTCAATGCCCTAATAATATTCAATACGAGAAACTTCAAATCAAATCAAATACTTCGAAAAATAAATTATGACCAAACACCCTGCGCACCGTCTTAATCTACTTCGAAAGCATGACATGTTGGCTGGCCACGTTTAGATGTAACCACCAGAATGATGATAAATAAATCAGATGAACTAGCAGTAGACTCAGCAGATTATTGGTGCATCGTATCGAAGCCACACCTCAGCCCTGAGATGAATTGCAACTATAAACTTGACAAAACACCGCCACTTAACCACTAAAAAGCTACTGAAATTCTTCTCCATTACACCAACCAAGTCGGAGGGAGTGAGAAGTAAAATAGAGTGAGAATTAAGATGGAGTAAGAAGTGGAAGGAAGTGAGAAATAGGAAGGAGATGCTCGTTAGATAGAGTGAGAAAGAGTAAGTAGTAAGAAGGAAGATAGGGTGAAAAATAAAGATGAGGATGCTCATTAGAGTGAGAAATAATATGCAGTGAGAAAGAGTAAGTAGTAAGATGGAGTAAGAAGTAAGATAGGGTAAAAAATATAGATGAAGACTCTCGTTAGATAGAGTGAGAAACAAGATGGAGTGGAAAAGAGTTAGAGTAAGAAGTAAGATATAGTTAGAAATGAAGGAGAAGATGCTCAAAAGAAAATCAATGCTAACCCGTTGACCTCTTATCAGTAAGCTCCATATCCGGGCTGTTTGCGGGCAATTTTCTGATAGTGATCAAAGCGACCACCCGTTGGCCTCAAGGCTTGCCTCAAGGCCTGGCCGGAGGAGTTCGCTTGTTAACTCATCGCATTGCGTTTCAAGGCGGACGGATGGACGACCCCATCGTAATGAATGGGCCGTGAAGTCTCAGACCATTCATTTCGGATGGAAAACAATGGACTAGGCGGTCGAGATAAGGTCCATTTCTCTTTGAGTGTAATCATTCTCTCTCACTCTCTCTTGCTCTTTCTAGTGGTCTAGTGTTAGCCGTAAATTGATAACCGAGTCATAAGCGTCACTAGAATCCTCTTCATCTCGTGCCATAATTAATGGGTCGGCCACTTTAGCTCATCTCCATTCACACTGGCCTGGCCGGGCAAAAACGTGGCTATTCAGTATTATTTTCATCAACATTATAGTGTGAAATGTGACGCTACCTAAAAATCTCATAGAATATGATTTGAAATGTCGGGTGTATTGTGTGGATGATGTGAACTGTCATTATTCTAGTTGAATATAGAATAACACTGTTTAGATAATTTTAGTTGAAGATAAAATGCATTTTTATGTTTAAAAATGAATCGGATTTAAAAAAGAATTTGATTTAAAATGTGGGGTGGATGATGTAAACCGTCACCATTCTAGTTGCAGATATCTTAGGTGCAGGTATGCTATCTTACGTACGGGGTAAGTCATCAAAACAAAGTTTTGATAGGGTGTTTAAGATCCAAAAGAAAGCGGTAAAAGTGTATAAAAAAGAGTAGATTACATTCATTTAGGCCATTGTTTAAGAGACTTGGTCTACTAATTGTACCCTGCTTATATGTGTATGAAGCTACTTTATATGTAAAAACGAATGATATTAACCAAAATCTTGATGTACATGATTATAATACAAGAAGCCGAGGAGATTATCACTTAATGAGTCACAATAGTAGCTTTTTTAAACAAAACCTTGTTATATTGGTAGGAAGCTCTACAACAAGCTACCGCAGTTTTTAAAGAGTCTTAAAAATATAGAAATATTTAGAAAACAATTGAAAAAATATTTAGTTGATAAAGCTTTTTATAGTGTACAAGAGTTCCTTTCACATCAAAATTAAGCCTCACCCCACCTAATTGATATATTAATTAAGACAAATAGTGGATGAGAGTATAATTGTTGATTTAACTTCTCTTATACTCCTGGAATCTTAACTGGAATCTTCAAGACGTAATCTACAAAAAACAAAATTATCATGAGTTGATTCTAGTTGAAGTATAAAAACTCATCGACTGATTCTAAATGAAAGTTGAATAACTCATCAGCTAATTCTAGCTTGGAATAGATTAGCCAATAAGCTAAGTCGAATCGTGCTTAAAAAGTGACAACTTACAGAGAGTTGTCTAGGTTTTTTCTGTTCACGTGTTTTGGACCTACACTTGTATAGAAGAACACTCATTAGTCACTTCAAATTCTACACAAGACCTGTATAGCCTCGGTCTAGAACTGCATGGATTCAGAATAAATGATCAGCGAACAGGGCCGAAATACACCAAAATTGATGTTTTTGGTATAGTAACCTATATCGGAAGCATCAATTATAGTGTATGGCGCCCTTGTATGCTGTCCATCTAGCCCGAACCCACGTAGTTGAGTTGGAAACCGAGGCTTAATAGTATTGATGCATCAAATCGTTTACAAAAAAGTGGTAATTCACAGAAAAGAACAAAATCCTTTTCAGTTGAAAAGATAAACCAAAAATGATGTTAAACCCAATAGTTGGGTTGAAAAAAGAAATTAAACAGAAAATGGATCGAATTAAAAAAGTACCTGTATTGTAATATATTAAATAATAATTAAATGGATTTCCAGAAGTTATGGGGAGGTCACATACATGTGATTGAGTCTTCAGTGATGGCTCTTCGTCTTTGGAGAAGCCATTTATCTACTAGAGCTTTATAAGTATATAGTTTCACCATACTTTTACTTTTTAATTTTTAAAATATAATCGGGTTTTTCCGATACAGCAAAAGAGCTATATATGACAAGTTTTTTAGTTGTAAGTTTTTTTAGTGGTGGGATTCCATAAATGAAAGTTAGGGAAAGTCTAGTATGATGAAGTTTATTGAGTTGATTGAGATGTTTTCATGATTTCTATATGAATAGCATAATATATTTTTTATCTAAAGCTGTCGTATGTCCAAAAGTTGAAAGACGACATATACTTTATTAGTGGAGAAGCTTCTATTTTTACGAAGGTCTTGTTCAAAAATGAGTTTTTAAGAAATTTCAAGGTTTTTTTAACAGTTGCTCAACATAAGAATAGTACAGAAGTGTTATATGAATAAGAGTACTGTATAAATATAGAATATTTAAATATATTAAATTTTAAACAAATACATATGAAATGTCAATAGGGGAGAATGGATACAAAATGTTAAAAAAGACCTAGTACTGGCCAAAATAAACAACAAAGAAATTTACAATAGAAGTCTAACAGTTTTTGATGTTTAGAGTTTTAGAAGTCTAACAGCCCTCCTCCCCCCTCACCAGCTATTAGTCCCCCCCCCCCCCACAGGAAATGGGTTTAAACAAAAGCGAAGTAGAAAATAATAGCTTTGACAAACTGTAGCAATAATTCTATAACACATAGTAGTAAAAATATAAATAGATGTTTTCGTCACTACAGAACTGACTATTTGCGGAGCTTATACTCTTGTGACAAATCTAATCGCAGCTGTTCGGGTCGACGCCTTCTCCTAGGACGTGACATCTCCAGAGTCATCAGTAGATCGAGCATCCCTAACGTGATAACACACCGCAGCAAAGCACAGCGGCACTCTCACACTATCCTTTGCCTGGATAATCTGTTGTTACCTTGTTAGGCGACGTCCTAGTGACGCTGCTATGACTAAATAACCACGTTTCTAAGTGACACGCACAATGCCCTGAGAGAGCGAGGGCTAGAGAGAGAGAGAGAGAGAGAGAGAGAGAGAGAGAGAGAGAGAGAGAGAGTGTGTGAGAGAGAGAGAGAGTGAGAGAGATACAGAGAGAGTGAGAAAGATAGAGAGAGTGATAGAATGAGGGTGAGGGAGTGTTAGGTTAATATATATATATATAGAGAGAGAGAGAGAGCCCGATTGATGAACGTTTCATTAATCTCCTGGCAATGCAAGGAAAATATGGTCCTCTCTACCAAGAGAAGGTGGGATTCAGATGACTTTATTTACGCAAATTTACCATGTATATGAATGATTAGGCTATAGTAGCCTATTATTGAGATTAGCAACTCTCAGATCCAATAGTTATATTGACATACAATGATTTTAGAAAAGTTAACTCGATGGTTAAATAACATTAGAAATAAAAAGAAGTTACTGATGCAATAGGTAATAAAGTGATATAAGTGGTAATAAGGAAGTGATAGCCGGGAGCCGTTGCAGGTATCTGTTCAATCAGATAGAGAGATAAGCTGCGTTCTCGAAGGTCCTGTTTGTAACGGTGACCGATTAGATTGGCCAGCAAAACGACACTGTTCTCTGCTGTAGAATCACTTCCCGTTGGTTCGGAACCCACCTAGAACTGTAGGTCCAACTCATCAATCACCATCATCCAACTCATTACCCACGCACAGGTCTAAGACCTATGTGGGCTTCAATGAGAGCTTGGAACCGAGAGATAAATTGCAGAAAATGGCGAATTCTTGGCCATTGTGGCCATTTTTACAACCTGCTCAACTATGTCCTAAGTATGTCCTACTATTTTACATTGGTTGATATGGATGAAATTGACTAATACGTTTTATCTAAGTGAGATAAATCGATTCAAATGAGATACAATTAGATGAAAAAAGGAACGTTTGTACACATTAGAACAAAAAATGAAAGTTAATTGAAAATAACTTGTAGGTTAAAAAAAAAATAGTATGAAGATAAAATAAATGGAAAGGATTATGGTATCTTTATCCTTAACAAACCTAATCCTAATCCTTAGAAACATAACCTTAGTGTGTTGAATAAATTGAATTGAATTGATCATGCAGCCGCCTCATAGCTGGAAAGATGCTGCCATTTTCTCCAGAAGATGCCTTCTTAGTAACAGGGAGAAGCCCGCTTGGGTTTTTTGATTCCTAATTAAAAGTGGAAGTAGATTCCAAGTACGACAAGCACTAACCAAAAAATACTTGGTATAAAGTGTTGTCCGGTGATTTGGTATCCGTGAAAGTTATGTCACCATTTCTGGTGTGTGAAGCGTTGTTTCTTCTACCTTCTGACACAAATTTGAAATAATTTTAAAGGTATTCTGGAGTTCCATTGTTGAGAATGCTTTTTAGAAGTTTAATTCTTCTGATAAGCCTCTGATCAGATAATTTTAAGGTATTACTATGAATTTATGATTGGGTTCTATGCTCATGACGTTGTAGAGAGTAAACAAAACGCAGGCAGTAGTTTACGCTGCAATCTTTCATTTAGTGCTACTGTCATACCTTTTATAAATGAGTTCTAGTAGATTTAGTATGGGAAGATGAGAGTTTTGAAAAGTAATAATCGGATATGCCTAGAAAGGATGTCTTGTATTTTCTCAGTATCATATTCGCTGTCACAGTTTCTGGTTCACATATATACTGCGTGTTAATAATTGTATTACTTCAGTTAATTGTGAATCGGTCTTGTGATTCGATGATACACTCTCGCACGTGCATCGAAGAAGAATAAGGAGAAGAAGAGTGAAGAAGAAGGAGGAGGAGAAGGAGGAGAAGAAGAACAAGAAGGAGGAGAAGAAGGCGGAGAAGAAGGATGAGAAGAAGGAGCAGAAGGAGAAGAAGAAGGAGAAGGAGGTGAAGAAGGTGGAGGAGAAGGAGGAAAAGAAGGAGGAGGACAAGGAGGAGAAGAAGGAGAAGAAGAAGAAGAAGGAGGAGGAGAAGAAGGAGCAGAAGGAGGAGAAGAAGGGGGAGGAGGAGAAGGAGGAGGAGAGGGAGGAGAATGTGAAGAAGAAGGAGGAGGAGAAGGTGGAGAAGAAAGAGAAGGAGGAGGAAAAGAAGGAGGAGAAGAAGGAGAAGAAGGAGAAGAAGGAGGAGAAAAAGAAGGAGGAGGAGGAGGAGAAGTAGGTGAAGAAGGAGGAGGAGAAGGAGGACAAGAAGGCAGAGGAGAAGAAGGAAGAGAAGAAGGAGGAGAAGGAGGAGAAGAAGAAGGAGGAGGATAATGAGGAGGATGAAAGGAAGGAGAAGGATAATGAGGAGGAGGAGAAGAAGGAGGAAAAAAAGGAGAAGGAGAAGGAGAAGGAGAAGAAGGAGAAGGAGGAGAAGAAGGAGGAGGAAAAGATGGAGGAGGAGAAGGAGGAGAAGAAGGAGGAGAAGAAGGAGGAGAAGGAGGAGAAGAAGGAGGAGAAGAAGGAGGAGGAGAAGAGGAAGGAGGAGAAGAAGGAGGAGGATAATGAGGAGGAGGAGAAAAAGGAGGAGGATAATGAGGAGGAGGAGAAGAAGGAGGAGGAGGAGAAAAAGAATCGTTGTTTACATCGTCTTTTCTCTGTGAACAGGTATAGGTATTTTAATGATTTGCAATAGGAGTTACTAGTGGCATCAACAGTGATTTCGGTGGGTGGGGGGGGGGGGAGGATAGAGAGAAAGAGATAGAATGAGTGAGAGAGAATAGAATAACTGCCTTTATTTGATATACATGAAGGGCGAAGTTAGGGCGTAGCCGGCCCTCTCTCGCACTTGAGAGAGTGAGATAGATATGGATATTTATTTGTCGATTGAGGTTGAAACAGAATGCGTGTGAAATAGTGTGACAGTGTGACCTGACCTCTGTTCCGCCCTTTGCGGCCGCTGTGGCCTGTGTGAACTGGCTCTGTCGTCCTCTGACTTCTGTCGAACCATCCCGAAGGATCCGAGATTCTGTCGCTGACTTAATTGATCATGTCATGCTTGGTGGAGTTGGGTCGGTAGCAGTTAGTAGGCCTACCAATGATGCTCTGTTTGCTCTCTCTAGTGTCTCCTGCGGCTACAGTGTCTCTTCTTCTTCTTCTTCTTATCTTTCTCCTTCTTCTTCTTTTTATTCTTCTTCTTCTTCTTCTTCTTCTTCTTCTTCTCCTGTTCTTCTTCACCTCTTCTTCTTCTTCTTCACCTCTTCTTCTTCTTCTTTTTCTTCTTCTTCTTTTTATTTTTATTTTTTCTTCTTTTCTTTTTCTTCTTCTCCTTCTTCTTTTTCTTCTTCTTCTTCTTCTTCTTCTTCTTCACTAAGTCTTGTTATTCTTCATTTTCTCGTTCTTCTGCATATTCTTATTTTCTTCGTCCTCACAATCTTCTTCTTCAACTCCTTCGTCATTTACCGATTCATCTTCTTCTGAATTTTCTTTATCATCTTCTTCCCCTTCCTCGCTTTTGATTCTCCTATTTTCCTACACTGCCTCCTCTCTCCAACTCATCTTATGTCTTCGGCATTCTCTGTCACTTCTTTCAAACCTTTCAAGTCTTTTTCTTTTCCACCGTGTTTCTTTTCTTCTTCTTCTTCTTCTTCTTCTTCTTCTTCTTCTTCTCCTTCTTCTTCTTCTCCTCCTCCTTCTTCTTCTCCTTCTCCCTCTCTTCCTCCTTCTTCTCCTTCTCCTTCTCCTCCTTCTTCTCCTTATCCTCCTCCTCCTTCTCCTTCTCCTTCTCCTCCTTCTCCTTCTCCTCCTCCTCCTTCTCCTTCTCCTCCTCTTCCTCTTCCTCCTCATCCGCATCATCCTCCTCCTCCTCCTCCTCCTTCTCTTCCCTCGTCATGGTCATCTTCTTCTTCTTCTCCTTTTATTGTTGTTGTGCTTCTTCTTCTTCTTCATCATCACCGTCTACTCTATGTCCATCTGTTTCTCCATCTCCCTCGTTTGCTTTTTAACCTTCCACTACTTGTTGAACTTCTTGCACGTCTCCTTCACCACTCCTCCCCCTGTTCCTATTCCTCAACCTCCTCCTTGACCTATCCCTTCTCCTCACCCTATTCCTCTTCCTTTTCACCATTCCTCCTGCCTCTCCTTCCATTTCTCTTCCTTCTCCTATCCTCCTCCTTCTCCACCTATTCCGCTTCCTTCTTTTCCTATTCTCATCCGTCTGTATCATCTTCTATTTTTTCCGACCGCTGCATCGTTCTTCAAACAGTAGTTGGATAGGATAGGATTACTTTCGAGGACTTTGAGGTAAATTCATCACCTTTAAGGACTTTTGTCATAGTACCGTCCTGAGTGTATCGATTTTTGATCACATCTTTTTCGCTGTAGTTGCCCACATGGGTATCTACAAATGAGAGTTATTCGTGAGTGAATACCGTAGGCGGTTCGAGGTCAACGATTTACAAAATATGTCATTTTAAACGGGAATCGAACTCGTGATTGCAGGAGTAACAGTTAGAGCTAACCGTCTTGATAACTGATAACTTGAACACTTCAAACATGAGTTTTCATTTCCTTTATTAGTAGTATATTTTTGCCAAAGCTGGCGAAACCTTGACCTTTGACCTTTACCCCCCTTCCCCCCCCCCCTCCGGCTCGCTGCAACCTTCCGGACCCATTCCCCTCTTCGCCCTCTCTCTTGTCCCCCTCTCTCTCTCTCGCTCACTCCCGCTCTCTCTCTCTCTTGCTCTCTCATACCCTCTCTCTTGCTCTCCCATACCCTCTCTCTTGCTCTATCTTGCCCTCTCTCTTGCTCTCTCATACCCTCTCTCTTGCTCTCCCATACCCTCTCTCTTGCTCTATCTTGCCCTCTCTCTTGCTCTCTCATACCCTCTCTCTTGCTCTCTCATACCCTCTCTCTTGCTCTCCCATACCCTCTCTCTTGCTCTATCTTGCCCTCTCTCTTGCTCTCTCTTATACCATCTCTCTTGCTCTCTCATACCCTCTCTCTTGCTCTCTCTTATACCATCTCTCTTGCTCTCTCATACCCTCTCTCTTGCTCTCTCATACCCTCTCTCTTGCTCTCTCATACCCTCTCTCTCGCTCTCTCTTACCCTCTCTCCCTCTCCTTCTCCAATAGAAGGCTTCTTCTCCTTCTCTTTCTCCTTCTCTTTCTCCTTCTCTTTCTCCTTCTCTTTCTCCTTCTCTTTCTCCTTCTCTTTCTCCTTCTCTTTCTCCTTCTCTTTCTCCTTATCCTTCTCCTTCTCCTTCTTCTTCTCCTTCTCCTTCTCCTTCTTCTTCTCCTTCTCCTTCTCCTACTCCTTCTTCTTCTCCTTCTTCTTCTCCTTATCTTTCTCCTTCTCCTTCTCCATCTCGTCCTCCTCCTCTTTCTCTTTCACCTCTTATTTATCTTCTCCTTCTTCCTCTCTCTTACCCTCTCTTTCTCTTTCACCCCTTCTTTATCTCCTCTTTCTTTCTCTTCCTCTCTCATACACTTGTATAATGTTGTAGTCACGTTTTTAGTGCATGGCGCCAGAATGTCAAGGTCAGTGATTACGTAATGCGAGAAACGAGCGATAACATTTGGAGAAAGAGGAGTGATGATAACGCAAGGAACAGTAGATAACTATGCGCCAGTGAATGTAGTGGAGAGTAATTGCGAAGTAGAACAACAAACTATAGTAACGCTGAGGAGAATGCGAAGATCGGAACAAAGAAGAGACGAGAAGAACAAGTTTAACCCGCTGCGAACCGGTTACAGTGAGAGGAGCTGGTATCAGAGGATACTACGAACGTGGAGACAATAAGAAGAGAGCAAAGAGACAAGCAATAGCCGACAACTCTCTTCCTCTTCTTCCCCACACCCTCTCTCTCACGCTCTCTCTTCCATTCTCTCTCTTGTAGTAGTAGTATCCTATTGATGACAGTAATATAACTTACAAAACGGTGTAATAGTAACGTATCGTCTTGTATATATCTTTTTATCTATCTTCCATGAATGTAGGTGTTGTCGTCAATCCAAGGTAATAGTCAGAAGTTATATAAATTATACTTTACTCTCTCTTCTCCTCTCCCTCTTTCTCAGCTACCTCTTTCCCCTGTCTCTTTCCTCAAACTTTTATAGAGACTATTTATCAAAAGTTTCCTTGTCATACTCTTTCCGCAAGCATCAACAATGATGCTATAATTTTTCCTCTTGGCAAAGGACATTATAAAATCGCTACCAATCATGAACAGCTACAGGCTACCATCTATATATATTTTACCATTACTATTTGTTATACATCCACGTGTCGGCAGAAAAGGACCTTGTGAAATCGCTGCCAATCTTGGACAGCTATACCATCAATATCCACCATTAATATCATTAATTAAAGTCATAAAAATATCCACGTGTTGGCTACAATAATTTTAAATAACTATTCATTCAGGTTTCATATGTATGACGTCAATGTTGCATTCACAATGCAAGTGCACTACATTATGCAACAATCTCTTTCTATATTTATCATTGAAACGTGAATGCAACGCTAGGTAATAATCGTTTACCTTCAAGATAACATAAATCTAATTTAATAACTTGTAACTTTTTCATAATCAATCATACCAGAACTATAACTATTTGTATTATTGAGAAATAAAAAATATCTTTACTAGTGCTTTGAACCGTAACAGCAATAAAGTTAGAGTATATTGAAAAATTTTGATTGAATTATGACTGAGGCTAACGTGTTCAGCAGTTTTATCAAGGAGCATATTATTTAAGAATATAAATCAATGTTGATGCTTTATGCAGTTACACATTCTCAAGTAACTAATGTTTCATCCTGCTTTAATAGATAAACTATATGTGAATCACCACCTTTAAAAGAAATAATTAGGTAAAACGATTTGGTAATTCATGATAATAAATATTTTACGAGCTTCAAACCGACTATATTCTTACAAACAATAATGTCATACTTGTACTGAATCATATCATTACGTTAACTCAGGCTAAAAAAAGGTCTGTATGTACCATAGCCGATACGACTGTAGGTGACTCTTCAGACCTCAATGCTTTAGTCCGAAGAGCGTACTACACAAACGAGGAGTGAGGTAGTTTGTGATTGCTTTCCTCACTGAGCTTACAGAATTGTATCAGTATGCCAAGCCCACCGAAACAAATTCTGAAGCTCTATGCTTGACAGTCCACTCCCACCTTTACACAGGGTCTGGCTGAGTGTGTATACTATCTAGCACACCTCTGAGCTACTTCCTGCGTCCAAGCCATTATTCGACAGAGACGTTTGGAAAGCAACACAATAATTGATGTAGCCTTTTTGTATCTGAGATGAATAAAATTTAATTCATCGCAAGCCACAATAAGGCAAGAAGGTCTACTTGCTTAAAACATTTTATTCAAATTTCAATTAACGATGATATTATCTCCATTAGTATATTTCATGCCAACTTTTCATTTTAAATTAAACAGCATAGGGAAAAAGATCTGAAAGCGAACACGAGTACAAAGATGGGTTAATTATGCGGCACGACGGACGCCTCGGGCAACAATTTCCTTGTCAATTATCACTAACCTTCTAGAGGAGAACCAGATGCTTTCAGACTACACTTTCTAGAACTGGAAATTGCTCTATGATATTGAACTCAATATTATCTCAATTTATACAATTAGTATTCCATATATTTCATACCAACTTTTCATTTTGAATTGAATAGCATTTCAACTGATATTCCTGCCTGACTGGTTGTAGAATACATAGATCCGACAGCCAGCTTCACCGAGTTGAGTTGGCTATTACGGTAAATAGTTGTTTACCTTGTACCACAGTTTTAAGCTGTTTGTGAAATACTAGGAAAAAATATTTGAGTTCACTTACATTCAATTCGTAGACTAGTTTCAAGTATGTGATTTGTTGAGCATAAACTTAAGCTGAAATGAGCGCAGTTTTGTAATATTTCCTATCAAAGTTTAAATCAATTGTGTATGCTAAACAAATGAGCTGCAGTATGCCTACTGGAATAGTAGGTCAAGTCTCCCTAAATGCGTGGGGCTAAGTCCCCCTAAATGAGGCTTCAGCATATTTCGTTAAATAATTAATTAACCAAGATTGGATCTGCAATTTATTCTATACTAACTTGTAGCTAATTATATGTATAATTGAATGAAAAACGCTAAATGATTTCTTTCCTTTCATAAATATTATGAAACTTGATGAAAGCTACAGCGTTATGAATTCACTTCCGAGTGACGATTTAGACAATATGACCTCTGCTCTCTAATTATGATATTAGCTGAATGGCTTCCCACTGTGAATTATGTTGGATGTCAATCACCACTCAAAAAAAATTACTCATTCGTAACATACATGGGTCAAGTCTCTCAAGTTCCCCCCTATCCTTCTTGTCCTTTTTGCACTACAGTGATAATCATAGCACTACAGTGATATTTATAATAAATCAAGCCCAGCTAGAGAGTTTGAGGTTTCAAAAATGAGGGTTTTGTTGACATTTGCCCGCCTTCCTACACCACTCCCGGGGATTTCCTATTTTGTGAGACCGCCCATGCTTCAGGCTCAACCATGGATTTTATAGGCCTACGCTATGAAAACTTCAATTTAATGTAACATTATTTCTTGTTTTCAGTGAACTTAACGTGAATTCGTGACCCTCATCATACAGCTCAAGGTCAACATGCAGTTCAGCATTTAGACTTTTTACTTCTATCGCATGAAGATTCGAAATGCAAGCGAGTGAATCATGCATCAATTTTCACGACTTGTTTCATCGGTGGCCATTTCTTTCAAAATTCTTCGTAAATAATTTGCTCAACAAATGATAGGTTTCCGATAACTATACTTACAAACCTTTTTTACCAAGTTCAACTATCTTGATTTCTGAGAGGATATAATTGGATAATTGTCTCCTGAAAATTCCTCGAAATTTTATTGTATCAGGAAATCATAATAAAAATTACTGGATTTACTTAAAATCATACAAATCGATAATGCTAATAGACTAACCACAACATCATAAAATGTTTCAATATCCTGGGGAGTTTGAGTTCATAAAAAATGTCAAGTAAAAAACATTTTGAAAATATATTTTGGATTGTAAAAATAATGGATCATTGTTTACCACATTAATAAGGGACTTGGCTAGATTATGTTAATAAGTCGCTGAAAAAGAGTAGAAATCAAAAAATAGGTTTAAATTTAACATATATTTTTTCATTTCCAAACCTCAAGGTTATGTTACTATTTATCTAGACAATAATAACTTGTAAATAATAACTGTAATAGTTTTAACTTGTAATAGTTTAACTGTAAGCGCTTTTAGATTTTAAGACTATTTATAATTAGTAACTAGAAGAGTACTTTAATAGAAAAGAATACTTATCAATAATAATTGAATAATTTGGTTCATAGTAGTTACATTATAATTAATCTATAACAAAAATATGATTTCTTTATCGATTAATTTACCTCTCTATTATAAGTTTTAACTTCTAGTCAGTTTTAAATTGTGAGTATATAATAATTGTACTCAAATTTCGTCAAATAGCTATCATGAGAGGAAGCCTACCTTACTACACTAATTAGCCCTTAGGATGACTTAACAAAATTATGATCTATTGATTCATAAACTTATCAAAAATATTCTCATTAAAAATAAGTCTGAATAAAGGACTTTAACTTTTTTCTATTCGAATCTCTTTACCACCATATCTCTTGCATGAGATTCATATTTTCAATAAATTCCGCAATATTATTATCTAAATCTGTGTCTGATTGTGTTGCCCTGCTCGACTATTGATACTTGCTAGTGATTAGTATTATTATTTTCTTACTGTGGATGATCTTTGTCGAGGGTCATATTGCATTCTGTATGATAGTTTAGTCGCTGATGTTGTCGGTAAGACATATAGCTGCTCGAGAATATATTGGTGAATCTTTAAGAGACCAAGCTCGACAGAGATCATCTCCCTCAGTAAACTTTACAGCAATACTAAGCATAGCAGAGGTCATCAGCATAATAGGGATTCGACAACTTACAACGGTTGATTCCTAGATGTCATACCTGGAATAAATATTTCAGGTAAGATTGAAAGGACTTTTCCGTTTTTCGTTGTAGGATTGTCCCATCATACTCGCAATCATCCCAGAGCTGAATAGGAGCTTAATACCTGAGTGATTTTAGCAGCAAGGACAACAATTCATTTTATTTCAGGTAATTGTAGAGGGAGGTGAAAGTATTTCTCACAGTATTCACTTATATTATTTGTTCCATGGACTACTTTTATATTAATGATTGAAATTTATAAATAAATCATAAAACTCATAAATCACCATCATCCAACTCATTACCCACGCACAGGTCTCAGACCTATGTGGGCTTCATCCTCAAAAAAAAAAAAAAAAAAAAAAAAAAAAAAAAAAAAAATTGATGTTTATACTGTATTTTATGTCCATATATACCATTGGTTATACTAAAGGAATGCTAATTGATATTTATTCACCTTGGCCTGAGAGGAGAGTTTTCTCATATACTCGTACACTATGACATTTAATGAAATTGATGCTCTATCGCCTTGGCTTGGAGAGTGAGATTGCTTCCAAACACTAGGATCCATATTTATGAACGTGACTTATCAAAGTTTGACTTAAGTCAGATCGGATAAGTCAGACTTAGGGGCAATAAGGCTTACTTACACTAACAGGCCAGTGAGCAGCTTTAACCCTAAAAGCCAATCCAGCTCCCACAACAAAGATCTGACTCCTGATGAATAATTTACATTAAACAACTCTTTACTTAATTTGAGTAAACTAGATTGGATCATGAAATACGTTAATTCTCACAAATAACCTTCGATGATGTCAAGCTTTTAAGTGATTCCCACATAGATCTGAGACTTGTACGTTGTAATGAATTGGAAGATGGTGATTGATGAGTTGGACCTACAGTTTTAGGTAGGCTCCGAACCCCTGGGAAGTGATTTTACAGCAGAGAACAGAGTCCTTTTTTTTGCTGGCCAAACAAATCGGTCACCGTTACAAAGATGGCTGAGGAGCTCCGTAGCTTATCTCTGATTGAACAGATACCTGCTACGGCATCCGGCTATCACTTCCCTTTCCAACTGCTATCTATCTGTATAGTCTTGTATATAGACAGTATGGCCATTGGACACCTTGCTTCTGATTGGATAATTTGGTCACGTCGTACAAATTCACAATTCAGTCAAAATATAGGCCCGTATTTATGAACATGACTTATCAAAGATCAACTTAAGTCAGATTGGTTAAGTCATACTTAGCAGCAATAAGGCTTACTAACTGTTTCAAGCCAGCAAGCAGCTGGAACCCTAAAAGCTAATATAGCTCCCACAACAAAGATCTGACTCCTGATAAATAATTTAACATATTTACATTAAACAACTCTAATTTATACTAATATGAGAATTTACACTACGTAGATGTTGCAGGGACAACTGGGTCAGCTCATAACCTCACTTTTTCAGCTAGTAAACTCACCTAGTATAAGTAAAGCTTAGAATAAAATTCGTATTCATGAACCTTTCTTAAACATCTTCTTAACTTAAAAGCCAAGACGTGCTTATAATTGGAGTCTCAAATCTGTTCTTAGCCAAGCTAAGCCATTCTCGAAGCCATTCTTAGATTGCTGTGTTATCATATTTCGATTTCATTTTTCAGTATAGCATCAGCTCATAATAATAAAATAAAATCAACATATTCAATTTTGCACCATTGCAATGTAATTCACTATATATTTGACTTATATTATACTTTGACTATATTTTGAACACTAGGTGAACACTTTTAGGTCTAAGTGAGCACTAGGTGAACACTAGGTGAGCACTTGTAGGCATAAGTGAACACCAGGTGTACACTTTTAAGCCTAAGCGAGAGCTAGGTGAACACTAGGTGAGCACTTTTAAGCCTAGGTGAACACTTGGTCTTCTTCTTCTTTTCCCTGCGCCTATATCCCATTTCTGTTGGGGTCGGTCCTCCTTCGCCATTCCAAACGTTGCTGGGTCATTTCTGGATGCAAATCCATTGTCTTTATGTCCTTACAGATGGTTCCAATCCATGTGGTTGGCGGACGCCCTGGACCTCTTCTTGATTGTTCTATGTTCAGAACCATTCTTGCCATGTGTTCTTCATTATGCCTCATGACATGTCCATACCAACGCAGTCGATTTTTTTCCTTTATATCAGCCACCTTGAATGTTCATCGAATGTGGTCATTTCTCATCCTATCTTTGAGTGTCATGCCTCCTGACCAACATAGCATCTTCATTTCTGTGACATGGAGTCTTTGCTCATCAGACTGCCGCATAGCCCAGCACTCAGAGCCATAAAGTAGAGCTGGTCTTACTGCTCTTTTATATACAATACCCTTGATAGGCATCTTGGGATTGCAAAGAATACCTATGAGTGATCTCCACTTTAACCATCCAGTTGAAATTCTGTTATCAATGTCCTTATTAACAGAGCCAGTTGCTGTTATAACAGATCCAAGGTATTTGAAGTGGTCAACTTTTTTCAAAGGTGTATTGTCTAACTGTATGTGCTGGTCTATGCTGTAGGGTGCTCCTGAGAAGTTGCAGTGCATATATAAATATGAACACTTGGTGTACACTTTTAAGCCTGAGTGAGCACTAGGCGTGCACTAGGTGAGCACTAGGTGTACACTTTTAAGCTTAAGTGAGCACTAAGTGTGCACTAGGTGAACACTAGGTGTGCACTAGGTGAGCACTAGGTGTACACTTTTAAGCTTAAGTGAGCACTAAGTGTGCACTAGGTGAACACTAGGTGTGCACTAGGTGAGCACTAGGTGTACACTTTTAAGCTTAAGTGAGCACTAAGTGTGCACTAGGTGAACACTGGGTGTGCACTAGGTGAGCACTTGTAGGCATAAGTGAACACTAGGTATACACTTTTAAGCCTAAGTGAGAGCTATGTGAACACTTTTAAGCATAGGTGAACACGTGGTGTACACTTTTAAAGCCCAAGTGAGCACTAGGTGAACACTTGGTGTACACTTGTAGGCATAAGTGGACACTAGGTGTGCACTAGATGTATATCATATGACTATTGAGAAGTTTTATACTAGAGGAAGTATAGGGAAATGAATAACAATCAGTTGCAGATGTCAAAGTTTATTTTTTACAATCATTTGTGTGATGATACAATTTTGGCTTAAATTACTATTCACAATCATCTTATTTTCTATGTACCTTAAATCTATATGCCATCTTTGTTAGGCATCTGAAAATCTTCATCGCTGCTGTCCAGGGTAATATCACTTCGAGCACGTTTTGTAGGAGGCTGGTCTTCATCACTGGAAGTTCTTTTGTTAGTAAGCTGATAGTGTCCAAATGCCATAGTGCTGACGCCATCATCCATTATGTTTCGTTTTTCATCAGCATTGCTAAGGGCCTTCTTCTTTTGCACAGTCGTCATGATTTGATGTTTTCGTGTGCTGCACATGACTTGCTCTCTATAGATCGCCTCATCTCCATAGAGGCAGTCCAGGTAGTCGTGGAAGCCGATGTAGCATTTGGCATCGGGATGATCCTTTGATAGTTCTTGACCCAACACAGGTCGCCGTACTCCCTTGGCCTTCTTGATGAGTCCACTCTTTGCCTGGCTAGGATCAGGATTGTAGCATCGACAGGCGTACAGCTTGGAGCGCAGTCCAACATACTCGTGAGGAGCTCTGGCCGAATATTCATCTTTGAACTTCCCCAACACCATTTTGTTTGTGTGAGAGTAGCAAGGATGGTCGGTTGGGTATTCTGATGTGTCAAAGATATCTCGCAGCTCCTTGATGTTGAGTATGTCCTTGTACATGTCTTCTGTCTCAACCAGGTAGAAGAGGCTGTCTGTGTCCTGGTACAATAGCTTGAGACGATTGTTGTAGATTGGCTTCATCACATCATAGTGGAATTCGTACATTAGGGTTTTACTAATGTCCAGCACAGATAGTCCAACGTAAATCGGTTTGTTGAGATTAACTTTCTCCTGATGTAGGGTGACTGCACAGATGTTCTCTCCAAAGATGATTCGATCCTTGAATGATGGTCGAGCCACAAGCTTCTTTAGACGGTTCTCACAGTTGACCAACTCCATGTTCATACGCTTCCTCACATTCTCCATGGTCTTGCCAAAGACAGCATTATTCATTAGTTTGAAAAAGTTTTTCTCAAACTTATTCTTTGACTGCTGTCTGAGACTGGTATTGAGCTGGATGTATGGAGCTAGGAAGTCGGTCTGCTCAAATCTCACACCTCGATGGACCTTGGTTATTCTCAAACCGTGTTGGACAGCTTGTTTGAGAAGACGGTAGTGGCAGACGTAGCGTGTATGCGAGTTCAGCGTTGTCATCAGGCGAACATATCCAGATTTCTGAGTTTTACGGTTTTCTGGTAGGAATGGAAACTCATTGTGTAGATCATGCAGTTCGGTAGGGTACTCCACATCAACCTCTAGGATGTATCCTATATGTTGTCTATCAGCAACACCTGCAATGTCTCTGGTCACTGCCTCCAGTTCCTCTTTGCCCATCCATTGAAATTTCCGGCAAGGAAGTGGATTGCTCATTGCCCAGCCATACAGGTTGTTGGCGTCTGTGTACAAGAGGTAGGATGTAGGTTTCTCTGGATCCATAGGTGCCCCAGTATACTGGTTGTTGGCAATGGCATGGCGGTGAATGCAGGTGGTAATACCTCCTCTAATACCTTGTTCAATCAGCATGTACATGTCGTAGTCGGTCAGCAGCTCAAGTTCCACCTTTGTACTTTTGAGCATAACATCAAAGGAGAAGCCTGGTGATGTGAAATAATGAGCACAGTCTAGATCGTATGTCCTCATGCACACGTCTCTAAAGCTTTCGAATACATCAGCCAGCAGGAGCACATCTGATTTTAGGTAGAGATCGCTGTACTCTCCCAGAGTGCTACAACTGAACTGGCGCCAGACACATTGAGCATGTTCATAGTCCTCGTCACTGATACCGCGATCTGTTAGCCTACTGTAGAAAGCCTCTTTTGGAGGAAGTTGTGTCTCCTCCAATCTCTCCCATGAGTTGCAGTACTCGTACGGGAACACACCTTTACGGGATACAAGAGCCAGTTTATCTCTAAACTGTTTAGAGGTGTGCACCAATACATTGGCGAGATCAGAGGCATTCTCAGCTGTCTTGACAAGATTCGTTACCAGGTTGTCCAGACTGTCGGGTGTAAACCGGAATGTGTCAATGAATCTCAGATGGAGACTCTTTGAGATGTGCTTGGTGAAGGAAATATACTTTTCAGATGTGTTGGGGATAACTGAAATTTTAGATTTGTCAGATCCAAGATGAGGAATGATCAAGTGGGTATCATAATTTGAGGAATTGTGGAGGAATACAGGGATGTAGGATTGACGACGTCTCTGTAGGTTGCACTTGTTACATAATGCATTCCGGTACAACCCAGTCATATGACAGTGGTCCCGAACCTTATCATTGGTAAACTTTTTGTGACAGGCTTCGCAGAACTTAGCTGCATAAAATTCTGCCTTTTGTTGGTCAGAGAGCGGGGACATTTTCACTTTATTACATTCCATGGTTTCTGCAATATCGGTTGCAACCTCAGTCAGTGTCTTCATGAAGTGGGCGGCAGCATCTGGCCCACGGTACACAATTGGGTCCTGAGGAATGATGTTGCTGATGGTGAGCCATGAGGGGAATTGTTGAATGTCCCTCACAAAGTAAAGGCAATAGCTCATTGCCTTATGGTATTGGAGAACTTTTGTAGCCTTTCCAATCCATTGCTCTGGGGCTCCGCTGTCTTCCTCAGGAGTGGGCTGCTCCAACAAACACTCAAAGTCTGCATAGGCAACAAGTGGTAACCTAAACTTGTTCAAGTGCTTTTCAAACTTCATGGTAGGTAGGCTTCCATCGTCATTGGGCTTGGGCATCACAATCCTTGCTGTCCGGTTCTGGGCGCAGTACTCTTCATGCTCCTTCATCCTGCGCTCACCATCATTAGCAACTGTGTAGTGGGTGAAGCAGCGTCTGCAGATGATGATACGATGCCCATTTTTTGTCAGCTGGGCTTGCAGCAACTTCTCAAAGTTTTTGATGTAGCAATAGTGGCTATTCACTTTCAAGTCATCACCATTGTTATCTGCATTGTTGATTTTCAAGTCATCACCATTGTTATCTGCATTGTTGATTTTCAAGTCATCAGTATTGTTATCACCATTGTTATCCACTGTTTCACTCTCACAGAGCAGGAGAAGATCCGTGTGGTCGGCCTTGATTTCCTTGCCAACTCGTCGCGGGAAGATGTTGTTGTCAGCATCTACACCATATACGTTGACTGATACTCTGGGATTGTTCCTCTCAAAAGTATCGATCTGGTTGATGGTGGTGGGGAATGACAATCCGGAAAAGTTGTACTTGTCGGTCAGCCGGTAGTACCGGTCGTTGACTAGCTGTAAGTCTTTTCCTTGGACATGCTTGGCAAGCATGGACCACTTGAAGCACTGCTGGTCCTTGTTCTTCGGGTTCACGATGGCTTTCCTTGCTGCAATCTTGGTAGGCAGCTTGATGTATGATGATCCCCGCAGCGGTGAATACTTGCTGATGCGGATGAGTAGGCCATCAATGCTGAGGAGGGTCCATCCACTGGAATTGCCCTCAAACTTGGCTTCCTCCTCCAACATTTTCTGGCATGCTGCCTTGATGGTGTGGGCGAGTTCCGTGATGTTGACCACTGAATAGTTGGGCGTCTTGAAGGCCACATCTTGGAACTCCTCCTTCTCCTGGTTCTGCTCGTCGAGGCTGCTTTTGTAGTAGGTAGCCTCCAACACCAAGTTGAATTTCACAGGTCCGTGATGCAGAAACTCATTAGAGATGGCCGTAATGATTTTGTCCTCGAGGCTGCTGAGCAGGGAGTGGAAGTCCTTGGCAGGATCGTCCATGCACCCATTGTTGTAGAACAGTGTGCGGAGGCAGGAGTTGAAGGTGTCCTCCAGCACAACAAACTCTCCCTGAGAGCCCTCGGTCATCTGGCATCGGCTGGCTTTGTTCATCTGAAACAGAGAGCGCATTTCCATTAGTAATACTATGTTATTGCGTCACATTGATGATGAAATGAAAGACATTAATTGTGAGGGGATAGATACATACTTTTATTGATTTATAGAAAGGGAGTCCTTGCAAGTATCAATGCTTTTTTCCTTGCGTGTATTTGGAACAATACAGACGTCTTGTTGAAAGAAGCTGGTAATTATAATTGTTCAAGTAGAAAAGAAAGTATGCTTGGCGTAATCTGGCGGTCAGCATGGTAATTACAGTCTCAGCATGGTGAAACCAAGAATTGTGATAGATTATTAGCTTGGATAAGATAATTCCTTACGGGTTATCCATTTTGAGGTTATGTTGACTTTAGATTTGATGCAATATATTACATAGTATTAGATAAGATCATCCCTTATAGGCTATCCATTTTGAGGTTATGTTGACTTTAGATTTATAGGTTAGATTTGATGTAATACAATAGGTTACATAGTATGGGATGTGATCATTCCTTATAAGTTATTCATTTTGAGTTTGTGTTGGCTTTAGATATAGATTTGATGCAATAGATTACACAGCTTGGATGGAATCATTCTTCATAGGCTATCAATTGTTTGAGGTTATGCTGACTTTGGATTTTATAGTCTAGATTTGATGCAATTGATATTTTATACTATTTATAGATTAGATTTAATATGATGCAATAGTTATTTTGAAATTTTTATAGGTTAGGATAGATTGATGCAATCCAAAATGATGATAGGTCAAAGAATGTAGTAGCATTTCACAAACTCTCCACATGTCTCTTGTATGAAAGCTCCTGTTCAAGAGTCCTCCTGCATGTAAGGTATAAGACTATTTACAAGTTAATGGAATTTTCTAAAAACATTATACATTACTCCTAAACATTTAGAAATATTAAAAGTCCTGAGATTATTCAAATATTTTCTAAGTATAAAGCAATTGTACTTACATTTAAAATACAACTGAAGTTCTGTATTGCTGAATATAATCTAGCAGATTGAGCACTGTAAGATGTTTACTGTAAGACGTTCACTGAGAAACTGTGAATCTACCAGCCAGAGCTCCTCTATATATACTCTAGAATCGGATCTCCCCAAGGTCATCACTCTATAATCTGATCTCCTCAAGGTCATTGAGAATTATCAAAATATTTTCCAAGTCCTAAGATTTTTTTCTGAAATTTTTCCAAGTCCTAAGATTTTTCGGAAATTTTTCCAAGTCCTAAGATTTTTCTGAAATTTTTCCAAGTCCTAAGATTTTTCGGAAATTTTTCCAAGTCCTAAGATTTTTCGGAAATTTTTCTAAGTCCTAAGATGTTACAAATTTTTTCTAAGTATTTTCTAAGTATAAAGCAATTGTACTTACATTTAAAATACAACTGAAGTTCTGTATTGCTGAATATAATCTAGCAGATTGAGCACTGTAAGATGTTCACTGTAAGACGTTCACTGAGATACTATGAATCTATCGGCCAGAGCTCCTCTATATATACTCTAGAATCGGATCTCCTCAAGGTCATCACTCTAGAATCAGATCTCCTCAAGGTCATCACTCTAGAACCGGATCCCCACATGGGTGGAAGGATGGCGGGAGGGTATGGTAGTGGAAGGAGGGCGGGAGGGGCTAGAGGCCCAGAGAGAGAGAGAGAGAGAGAGAGAGAGTGAGAGTGAGGATGACAGGGGATTCAGATGACTTTATTTGTATAAATTTACAATGTAGATGAATGATAAAAGTATTATTAATATTAGCAACTCTCAGATCCCTAGTTGAAGTTAAGTATTGTTGTTTTTGAAAAGTAAACGTAATGGTAGAATAGTTTGAGCAGAGGAAGAAGAGGAAGAATAGGAAGAGGAAGAAGAAGTAGTATAGCTACTCTTTCTTCACTGGTACCACACACCAGCCGTTCTTCTGGTTTCATCTGTATGACGTCTCTGCTGCATTCTAATGCAGGAAAAAACATGTTTGTGTGCTGCATTACTGACCTTGACATTCTGGCGCCATGAACAAAAAACGTGACTGCAACATTATACAAGTGTATTACCATATTGGTATGAGATCACTTTGCGATGCTTTTAATGAAGGCAGTTTCAAGGAGAAAGAGATGGTGAGAGAGAGAGCAAGAGCGAGGAAGAGGAAGATAAATAAGAGGTGAAAGAGAAAGAAGAGGAGGACGAGATGGAGAAGGAGAAGGAGAAAGAGAAGGAGAAGAAGAAGGAGAAGAAGAAGGAGAAGGATAAGGAGAAGAAGAAGGAGAAGGAGAAGGAAAAGGGGAAGGAGATGGTGATGGAGAAGAAGAAGGAGAAGGAGAAGGATAAGGAGAAAGAGAAGGAGAAAGAGAAGGAGAAAGAGAAAGAGAAGGAGAAGGAGAAGGAAAAGGAGAAGGAGAAGGAGAAAGAGAAGGAGAAGAAGCCTTCTATTGGAGAAGGAGAAGGAGAGAGGGTAAGAGAGAGCGAGAGAGAGCGTGAGAGAGCGAGAGAGAGAGCGTGAGAGAGAGCGAGAGAGAGCGTGAGAGAGAGCGTAAGAGAGAGGGTAAGAGAGAGCGTGAGAGAGCAAGAGAGAGGGCAAGATAGAGCAAGAGAGAGGGCAAGATAGAGCAAGAGAGAGGGTATGAGAGAGCAAGAGAGATGGTATAAGAGAGAGCAAGAGAGAGGGTATGAGAGAGCAAGAGAGAGGGTATGAGAGAGCAAGAGAGATGGTATAAGAGAGAGCAAGAGAGAGGGCAAGATAGAGCAAGAGAGAGGGTATGGGAGAGCAAGAGAGAGGGTATGAGAGAGCAAGAGAGAGAGAGCGCGGGAGTGAGCGAGAGAGAGTGAGAGGGGGACAAGAGAGAGGGCGAAGAGGGGAATGGGTCCGGAAGGTTGCAGCGAGCCGGAGGGGGGGGGGAAGGGGGGTAAAGGTCAAAGGTCAAGGTTTCGCCAGCTTTGGCAAAAATATACTACTTTTATTTTATCCAATTTTTAATGATTCTCTAATAATTGTGTATTACCTTTTGAACCTGGTTTGATGCTTTTTTGTTGTAACTTTCTCCACTCACACAAGCGTTAACGAGCATTCTCTTGATTAGTTTTGATTCACTCTTTATCAGTCTTACCTCCATCGGTAGATTATGCTTACCTTTTAATGTGTTGAGAGGTAAAAGAGTAGGTAGAGAGTGATTCGTTCTGACATTTCCCATCCCCTCCACTGTCACGAAGCTTTTAAGCTTTGGCACTCAAGACGTAATCCTTGTTCTTTTCGTCTCTCCCCTCCAACACTGCCAAGTTGCACTCTTCTACTGGGCTCGATTTTTGGGGTGCAACTTCTTGAAAAACTATTTCCAATAGTCCAATACTTTTTCATGTACTTTGATGAACGTTATTTCGAAAAGGTCACTCCAACGCCATCTTTGATATCTCAAGTCACTTTATTTGAGTAGCTTTGTATCCTCCTCGACATACAACATGAGCGAGACATGCATTTAGACAGTATACCTTCAATATTGAGCTTAATTTCATTTGTAGATTGTTCATCATCTATTCAAGCTCTATTGGTCTTATGAGTGCACTCATAATGATTTATTTATTTATGTATTTATTTTTTTTTTTATTTATGTATTTATTTATTTATCTATTTATTTATTTAGTATTTATTTATTGATTTATTTATTTATTTATGTATTGTGATAAATTTACAACGAATGTGAAGGCGCAACAGACTCAGTTACAAAACTGCTCCCTTCACAAATTTTGAATATGTTACATTTTCCAAAACATTGAGGTTAACACAGACTAAAAATTTAAAAATTGCTAAAAACCTTCACTCAAAAAATAACAAAATAAATCTTCTCACTTAACCACTATTAATTTAAAAGTTCATGTTGCTCCTAGTTCCATTTTCATCTTGCTTCAAAATTTATCTTTCTCCTCTTTTTCTGCTTATTCTTTCTATTCTTTGTGTACTTCTCCTCATCCTCCCGAGTCTCTTTTACTCTTTATACTTCTTCTTCTTCTAACGTCCCGTTTACAACTTTGTAATATATATAGAAGAATGTAGAAACTTGAAGATTTTGTATTAGTTTGAAGCTTCTTATTTGATTGAAGTACCTCTTATTTAATAATAATATTATTATTATTATTATTATTACCTCTTATTTGAGATGCATAATTGTGTTGAAGTTCCGAGATTTGGCTACTTGAGACTGAGTTATCTGCTTGATCAATAATTGCCATTTCTCAAATTCTTACCAAATAATGGCACAGATTACCTTCAAACGCATTCATTCATGAAATATTAATTAATTTCGTTTTCGTTGCATCATTAAAATCGATAACATTTGAAATTTCACTTCTTTCTGTGTGACGTAATCTCATGAGGTTCTCAACTGAGACCTGAGAGACTCGATTAATGCCTTACCAAGGGAAGATAACTATTCAAAGTTACTTTCATCTTCAAGAATCAATATTTTTTTAGTAACACATTAATTTTTCCAGAAAGCAATGCATTCTTCTAAAGAATCTATGTATTTTTTTCAAAACCTGACGTAGTCCTCTCATAAATCGATGAATATATGTTTCAAGAATCGATTATTATTTTATTCTCAATCATTTTCGCGATTGCGTTTTTGATAAGCCATGACCAACGAGAATATCCACACAATTATGCCACACAGGCAAAGTGTGCCCAGTTTGAATGATATGGTCTGCAAAGGTCGATTCGGCTTTTGTATTTAAAAGCCTTAAACGGTTCAAAATTGTGGATTGAGATGATATTAAAACTACTTCCATCTTCAAGCACCAATATTTTTTAGAAATTCAAACATTTTTCAAGAAGTCAATGGAGTTCTCTCAAAACTCCATGTATTTTATCCAAAAATCAATCTAATATTTTCAAAAACCGATTAATAATTTAGAAAAATTTGGTCAATTGCAGTTATGAGAAACGCGACATTATATGCACACAATATTATTATTCCTCACAGATGACAGGTAATTTAATTAAATAAGAAGCTTCAAACTAAGACAACATTTTGAGGTTTTTACTTTCTTCTATATATTTCCATCAGCAGAGGGCTCAGAGACAATGTTGTGCCGGGGACTGTAGATGGGAGAAGTGATGTTCCGTCTGGAGCGCAGCGATCCCTCGATTTGCTCTCTTTCCTTTTAGAGGGATTAGAGCCCGCCCAATCCTGAGACTCCATCCTGTAGAAAACTCGAGCCTGCTCTAAAAGGATGAAATGATAATGAGAGTTGTCTTGCTAACAGACAATCGGAAGCTGCAGGAAAAATACAGAATTCATTCGTCTTCGTCTTTGTCTCAAGGAAAGCTGAGAGAAAATACTTTCCAGGAAGTTTTCCTGCCTCTTGGGATGTGTCAACGATATCGGATATCTTCTAATTGAATGCCTTCTTTGTACCTTCACTTTTATACATTACTTTTTCATTGTCCGTGACTTTTTCATGGGAATGAGGCTTGTGTGATGAGGTGGAACTTATTTTACAAAAGTGTGAGGTTTAAATTTTATTAACTACCCACTGTACAAAAATCAACCTGGAACTTTGGGAGTTGTAGTAAGGAGTCAGGTACGTTATTCTCTACATAACTGATCGCAAGACTTGATTATCAATCACTTCTATTAATATTCATTTAAATGTTGATTAGAATATTAATTAGAACAGGACATAAACGAATAAATATATATATATTTATGATGTTGAAGATCCATCTTATTTCCACTAATATGTAATATAAACTTAAAAACACTTTTAAATGGAAATTAACTCACGTTATGGCGTGACGGCCGTTTCGCTCTGTTGTCTAGAGCATCGTTAGACGACCCACAGTACACTGATTTAAGGCATGAGTTTGAGGGTTATGTATGTTGGAATAGTGAAGGGGTGGGGGAATGAGTAGGCGGGAGGTTTGAAATTGGGATTATTTTGTCAGAGTATGTGAGAAGAAGTTAAGTTGATTATTTAAAATGTTGTCAGGTTGCTGCTTTGCATGTTTGTAAATCTCATATTGTTCTGAAACATTGAGTTTCTGGCTTTTGTGAGTGAAGTGTAGTGTGTCTAAATTAGTGTCAATGTCTGTATAACTGTGGCCTGTTGAAATGATGTGTTCAGCAAAAGTGGAATGTGTGTTTGGGTGTGAGATGGCTCTTGTGTGTTCTTTGAATCTAGTGGTGAATGTCCTGCCAGTTTGTCCTATATAGAACTTGTTGCAGTCATCGCATTTCAATTTGTAAATTCCAGATCTGTTGTACTTGTTTTGAGATGTTGTCTGAGAATGCAGGTATTTTTTGAGTGAATTAGTTGTTCTGTAAGCTATTTTATATTTGAGTTTTCTGAATGAAGCTGCTATTTTATGAGTTTTGTTGTTGAGGTAGGTAAGTGTCATGAATGTATGGGGGTTGTCATTCTGTTTGTTGCTGATGTGAGTGATTGGTTTTGTTGATATTCTGTGCAGTAGTTTGTCTATTAGTGTGTGTTTGTCAAACCTCCCGCCTACTCATCCCCCCACCCCTTCACCATTCCAACATACATAACCCTCAAACTCATGCCTTAAATCAGTGTACTGTGGGTCGTCTGACGATGCTCTAGACAACAGAGCAAAACGGCCGTCACGCCATAACATTAGTTAATTTCCATTTAAAAGTGTTTTTAAGTTTATATTAATATATTTATATTTTAACATATATTTATATAATATCTGAACGTAGAGAAAGAGAGGTGAATCAGAGGAAGACTTGGTGAATAGAAAATTGGACACGACATGATACCGACGAGACTGTCTGTAGTAAACACCTGAAATCGCAGAATGTGTGGACTCAGGACAAGATATGCAACCATCTCAATAAAAAGCTCTAGAAAAAAAGAAAAATATAACGACAGCAGTAGAAAAAAATGAAAAGGTTCAGAAGAATTGCAGTGGTCTAATGGAAAAGTGCAGAGGTGAGAGTAAACTGTAAAGAAAAGGTCTTAAGAATTCGTTTAGGTAGGCTTAGCACACTGATACAAACTTGTTAGCTCAGTGAGGAAAGCAGTCGCAACCCAAGGTTAAAAAAACAAATTATAAAGTTATTAAGTTTTTAATAGCCATGGCTGCACCCAAATTCATTCCTCGTTTGCATAGTATGTATGCTCTTTGGACTTAAATGTAATGTTGAGATCTGAAGAGTCACCCACAGTCAGCTGGAGTGATCAAACATATCATGGAACATTGAACACCCACACAGGTTTTCCTATAGGGAAACACATATTTGAAGATAAGTTGATTTTGTTTTATTTTGTAATTGATTGATTTAATTTTTTTAATAAATTTGATTTGATTTTTTATATTTTGGAAAACTAATATTTTTTTTAAAAATTGATCAACTTATAAGTTGAAATGCTGCAATCAGATGGAACAGCATAATGTTGTATTTGTTAAAAGCTGCCATAACATCACGTGGTTGACAAAATTAGTTAGATTTTATTGATAAGAATACATTAACTTTTTATGTGAATTCAACGACTTGCAGTCAAATATGACTGCAACTCATTGAGTTCACTTGAAAAGTTAATATTAACAACGCAGTTCGTTATGGAACAAGAAATCCAGGAATGTGATGAGAAAACTCGCCAAACAATAATTTATCTGACCAGAACATGCTTTCAAAAAGTAGTTTCTTTGATTCAAGAATTATTAAGGATGTCTTCTCACATCTCCCAATATGTTCTGGTTTTCGATGCCTATCACTCTTAACAAAGGCAAAGAAAGTTGTAACGAACCATGCCTTGGAATGTGGTGAGGGTTCCCTGAGGGGACTGATGAGGATTGTGAAGAAGGCTCACAAATAATGTAGCGAGCTGGCTGAGGCGCTGTTAGTTGGTTGGCACTCGTGGCACGATGCCAATTAGTAATTGCATCAGATGTTGATGGTCGTCTCCAGCAGGCGAAATGCCTTCCCTAATTCTACTGGGCGGGAGTCTGCTGGTTCATGACAGCAAGGGAGGATTTGCCCATGGACAAGATCAAGGGGATGATCATCGTGCTCTGGCTCAGATACGGTCAGCTGAGACTGGACCCCCTTCAACCCCCCCACCCATCAAAACACCTCCCACCCTCCTGGAACACCCCCTCGAAACAAAGGGCAGTTGAGCTATAAATTAATTCGGCCTAGACCCTTCTGTGGCCAACATATCTCTCACTCCCCTCGTAGTGTCGCCTCTGCGTTAATGGAAATGACTAATATGCTGGAGATAATTGATTTGGAAAAATATAAGCATGTTATCTGCGTGCAGATGGGAACTGTTGCTGTGGTTTCTGATTGGCATGATGATTTTATGATGTAAATCAGTTATGGATTTGCAAGAATAGTTATGCAAGAATAAATTTAATGTGGCATGGAATTACAATTAAGATAGAATATTTTTAATCTAAGATATAATGACCGTGATTTATAAATCAAATCTGTGATGAGAATATGTGTGACTCATTGAATATTCTATCATGAAATAAGAGTAAAATAAACATATATTTTTCTCAAAGCCTTTCGCAGTGTGAACGCGTCTACCTGCCAAAATCCATGCATTTGCGATCAGTGAAGTGGAGGTGTCCTTAAAGAAGCCCGTGGGCTTGTGAGCATAAACACATATGAAATGAGTTTTAATGGTAGTAGTTTGAAATTATATAGGTACTAACAGTATGTAACAATAATAGCTAGTGGCTGGAAGTGCATAAACTCGTTGGTAGTGAATATTATCTTAACTTAGGATGTGATTTTACATCTGTTAACTAACTTCCCCTAAAATTTGACTTAAAATTGAACTACAATATCACGAAAATTCATAGCTTAATGTAATTTCTTCAGGCTGTCAAACCGTTGTTTGGATCATCTATGTATATCTGCATGTATATGGAATGAATCATTGTTCTGATGTTGTCACAATCAAAACTAGTACGAGACCATAGTCTCGGCATTCACAGTATTCTCAAACTCAAACTAAAATACAGAGCAGCTTCATATTCATATACCCTACGAGGACAAAACTATTGGCTTACAGAATGAGAGCCTCTGATAGGCCAAAGAACTACTCTACATTGGAGGCCTGTCATTGGCTGATAACTTAGACTAGACACGCCTACTAGTAACAGGTGTAGGAAGCAAACAACCGACAAATACGTGATATGTTAAACAAGTAAGATAATTGTAGGTAGAAAAATTCGAAAGAAAACAGGCAATCTATCACAAATCAAAATATAAACGGAAAAATTTTGAAATTCAATAAATCAAACATGATTGAGCAGCAAGGAAAAGGATTAATTAGTATTGGTCATAAATACTTTTAACAAAACGTAGAAAAATAATCAAATACGCAAATACCCTTTGATAGAGAATATTGACCTACTTCGTGATATAAAAAGATTAGTAGTTTTAAATGCTTGAAATAGATTTGATCATTGAAACTAACGTTGAAATCGTTCTGTCACCTTATTTGTTAAACTCTGTGTGTTGATCGGTTTGTATTGAACTATTCCATCACCATAACATTTTTCGTAGTGTTAAATCTGAAATAGACTTGATCGTTAAAAATATATATAAAATTGTTCTTTAGCACTCCTGTTAATTTTGTAATTATTATTAATGACATCAAATCAAATCATCTTTATTTCCATAAAATATACACTGTACAATATGCGGGAAGTAAATAATCACAATAAAATACCAGTACATGAAAAAAATAATCATAATAAACATACATTAGTTCCTCCCACTTCTAATTAAATGAAATATAAATTCCCACTTAGGCATTGTTGCCTGTGTGGATGCATATAGTTTTATTTTGTTCATTGAAAATCTTGGTTTTAATTCGATGAAAAAATAAGCAGACTACTAAACCCCCCCCCCCCTCCAACCAGAAGAAAAAATATATAAAACATATAAATGTATATAAACATAGGTATAATGAATAGTTTTGAAGGTACTAGAACATTTTTCTATTCTGAAACAACAAAATTCTTTCTAGCTTCATGTGACGAGAAGTAATCTCCAGGACAATTTGCTGTACGTAAGGCCTCCAACATTTGCAATTTCTTCCTTGAAAGCTCTTAACAAAGGGTCACTTCTTCCAGCACATTCACGTATATAGGCTACTGTAGTAGTTGTTCTCAATCTTGCCGGCTGACAAAGCCTAGCAGCATTGGGTCATTGCATTCTCTCATCCTCATCTACTAGCAATAACACTGCTAAACCGCCTCTAGCTGGTTCTTTGTCTCTGAGACAAACCCATCCTTTCTGCCCACTAAGCCACACGAGGGCCTCGGGGTGCCTCACAGATGAACTTCTCATCACAATATGAGGCAACGATTGGTGAGGAGCATGGTGAGTGAGGCTCTAATTTCATTCCTCATTCTGTACTAAAACTGATGTACAATGTGTATGTTTGATGAGGCAAGTTTCAAAGAGCCTTTGTAGCACTTCATGCATGTTGCTTCAAGAACAGGCCATTTTAATTTTAACTGGAAATGATGGAAGATTTCATCAGTAGGTGGGATTTTTTTTTAAATTTAAAAGATGAAGAGAATGGTTATAAATGTCCAATAGTAGGTTAGTAGGTGGGATTTTTTCTAGTTTAAAAGATGAAGAGAATGATTATAAATGATAGATTAATCTAATGATGCGAATCCTAATGGAACTTTCCATAGCGTGATTGAGGGGGGGAAGGGGATGGGAAGGGGATTTAGGAGGGGTGTGAGGGGGAAGTGATGGCGGGGGAAGTGATGGCGGGGGAAGGGAAGGGGAATGAGGGGGGAAGGGCCATGAGGGGGGGAGGGGGGTCAAAGATCAAGGTTGCACCAGAATGCCTATTTTTATACTACTTCCCGGATTAGTTATCCCACCATTACAGATATTGTGCACATTTTTTGCTACAACCAAAGACAATATAAATATATTACAATTACATGTCTTTGCTACAACTTAGAATTTAAATTCAAATATGCGAGTTCTCATAAGAGTTTTGCATTTGGGACTGAGTTCATGCTGATAGTAAAGGGAGAGCTCTTTTTGAAGATTCTTGGGAATAAACTTTATCAATTAACTATTTTTCTAGTTTTAGACGCTAAAACATCTAAATCTTAGAAAGTTAAATTTGAAAAAAAAAATTGAAACAGCCAAGCTTATTATTTATACAGGCTTTAGAACTTATATGTACGAATGGACAGTCCCATACAAAATTCATCATAAATTGTGTCTTGATGATTAGCAATAATTTGTCTTTTAAGACTTTTGTGTTTACAAAGAAACAAGCTAACAATGATTTTATTGGTTCTTCATAATGATTTCGATCTTTGAAATCGATATTGGGATCGAATCTTAATTTTAAACAGCAGGTAATATTCTGTCCCTTGCAGAATACCAATAATGTCCCATTAGGGAAATGATAGCCGTGAGCCGTAGCAGGTATCTGTTCAGATAAACTGCGTTCTCCGGGGCACTCTTTGTAAGGGTGACCGATTAGATTGGCCAGCAAAAACTACACTGTTTTCTGGTGTAAAATAAATTTCTGGTGGTTCGGAACCCACCTAAAACTGTAGGTCCAGCTCATCAATCACCATCATCCAACTCATTACTCACATACAGGTCTCAGACCTATGTGGGCTTCATCCTCAAAAAAAAAAAAATAAGTTCTCCAATTTGGTTTATCTGAAACATAAAGTCTTTAACCAATAAGATTATTGGTATCGAGAGTGATTGGCTGTTTGCTGAAGGCGGTGTCAGTCTTACTTTTATGTGGACTTCATGAGAAAGGAAACAAAGATCAATAGCCTACTTCACGGGAAATGAAGACAAAACAATTTGTTCATCAAAAAAATAAATAAAATCTACAGACGTATTCTTTTAAAGCTTTTCCAAGAATGTGTGAATTGTTATCTCGTAGTATCATAACCGTTATTTTAGCTGCTCTAAGAATTAACCAAGCCATTCCAATTAAACTCTTAAACTAGCTTGATCCCTGATGATTCTCGATCCTGCGGTTTTTATACGCTGGTATTAGTGTGCACGCATGAAAATGAGGAGAACACATACATACGAGAGTGTTCACACACGAAATCTGTTTACAGTGTGGGGTTTTCCCCAGCTGAAACTCGATATTCTCGTACAAATATAATCGGATTCCAACCCTCTGAATGTGAAGTTATTTATTAAAGCTTGGATTTATTTTTTCAATTACTTTTTCCCCATCACCACAGTGAGCTTTTCCAATGACTGTGTAGAGAGTGAAATTATGCAATGGGAAAATTTTCCGCTCCAACGCTGTTGATGGACATTATTGTGAGCATTTCCCAGCAGATTTTCTCCTATCTGGATTTTCCAGCCGATCAATTCATAAAATAATACAATTCACTGATTATTTACAAAATACGGAAGAACTTGTATTTTATCCCGAAATCGTTGGCAATCATCGCATAAATACGCACAATACTATTAAAAAATTTGAAGTATAGAATTCTCAACTTTTAAAAATGTTATTGTATTATAGTAGTCTATTATTTCAGAATTTGCATTGAAAATGGGATACTAATTGTCCTAAACAATGACTTTATTTTAAGAGTAATATTATACTTCATGTCATTCCCATACTTTCAGTTTAATTTTAATTTTATTAGCAGAGTATATTGATAACAAGCTATCCTTTTGATATTCATATCTGATTGAAATAATAATTTCTCCCGTTTTATCTTAATATTATATCCAAATTTTGAAATGGAATACATCGAATTCATGAAATTCTCCATTTGAGAGTAATATAAGGAAGAAAAATATTTCGGTAATTTTTATGTCAATTACTCATTCTGGGACAACTGTCTCATATTAAAATATGACATCATAATAATATGACATATAACATACAATATAATATATAAAATATGGAGTGGCCGTAGCCGAGTGGGTTAAGTGCTGGTTTGCTAGCCCAAAGGTCCCGGGTTCGATCCCAGTTCTGACCGAAAGATTTTACCTCGGGCCACTCCCGTGTTTCGGAGGACACGTTAAGCTGTCGATCCGGCTGCCTAAAAACAGTCGTTAAGTCACGTCAGAGGCCCTGAACTTATTCAGGTGCGACCTGATAACTCTGACACCAGACCTGAGCCAGCCAGGTCACACGATATTATTATTATGACAATATATATATAATACATATAATATGACATATAACATAATTATAATATGACATATTATACAGCTTGACATGTTGTATGAAATGAATTATTTCCAATCAATGGAACTCCATACATGATAGTCAGAATAACGCATTAATTTTAAAACCAATCGTTCAGAAATTCGTAGAAGCATAGATGGAACATTTGAGTTATCGTCTTTGGTAGAAGCTAATGAAATTCTGATTTAAAAAAGCTTTTAAATCTATATTGCGTAGTTCATTATATATTTGTTCATCTATTAATCTGTTTTTGAGACCACGTCTATAGGGGAAGTAATAGCCGTGAGCCGAAGCAATTATCTGTTCAATAAGATAGAGATAAGCTGCGTTCTCCTGGGTACTCTTTGTAAGGGTGACCGATTAGATTGGCCAGCAATTAAGATAATGTTCTCTGCTGTAAAATCACTTCCCGGTGGTTCGGAACCCACCTATAACTGTAGGTCCAGCTCATCACCATCATCCAACTCATTACCCACGCACAGGTTTCATACCTATATGGGTTTCATCTTCAAAAAAATCTAGACTGAATTAATAGAATAAAATTTTAGGAAACAACAGGCTTTTGAGCACCAAACTGCTTCTTTCACAGAGTATTCATGAGAAAATATTTGTAGATTTTAACAAATAATAATACAAAATAATAATTACTTATAATTTTCAAATAAATTGTACTGATTCTTCAAGAGTTGGTTGATTATGAATGAACCAGGTATTTTCTGTGGTTTAAAAATAAATTGGACCTATTCTCATAGAACTTCAAAATAAACATGTATCATTCATTAACCTATTCTAAAACACAGTTCATATATCCACGTATCCTCCAGGTTTAGCAGTCACAAAATCCAAATGAATTTCTGACGTATAAAGTGTTGTATGTCATGTGTTACATCAACCCTTGTTGAAATGACAAATTATTTCTGAACAAGTTCGAACAGTCCATGCTGAAAAGTGAAAACATGTTTATTAATAATGCATGTCTTGTTTCTTGTAACCTGCCAACGAGAAAAGGTTTTCAAATTGTGAACTTGTGTTTTTAGACAGCATACATATTCTAATTGACATACGTTATAAGGTCGCCTGCCAACTAACTTTGTACCCTAATATTCTCAATGGTTTCGTTTTCGACCTCACATCAGAATTTACTCGTTCATAAGGATTGAATTATTTTGAACTTCAAGACCACTCAGAAACTTCATGTTTAAAATTCAAAGAACGCTACGCCTAAAATATCAAGATTTGATGAGTCTAATTTTAGAACTAGAGGTAGTTCAATGCGATGTTCATTTACCATTTCCACACGACTTAATTCGATGAATGGCGATCAAAACATCGGAAAACGATGGGTAGGTTTTCGAGTTTTCCCAAATATTACTGGTTGAGTTCATGGGAGCCTTACCGGAAAACCGGTGTATGCTACAAAATTACTAGTGGCATCAATTTTACAATTTCACCAGTCAATTTTACAATTTTACTAGTCAATTTTACAATTTTACTAGTGGCGTCTGATCAGCTTATTCAAAATTTGTAATGTGGATGAATTTGGATAGTATTATTATTAAACGCCACCGTAACTTTTACCGGTTACTGGTAAGGTTCTATGAACTCAAGCACTGCTTCTTAAAACTTGATTGGCTAACCGCCCCTACTGATCAGTAAAAATGGTGGATATGGCTCAGACAACTATTTGCTCTACTAAAGCTGAAATGCTAGGTCAGTACATAGGCCTACGCATGGCAGCCGCTTTTGTCTCATTATACTTATGAATACAAAATAAAACAAATTCACTTTTATCAAAATAACAATAATTACAATTCCAATACCTACTTATAAATACAAGGCATTACTTATAAATACAGTTGAACCTCTAAATAACAAAGTCGAATAAGTAAATAACAAATAAAACAAATTCACTTTTATCAAAATAACAATTACAAATTCAATACCTACTTATAAATACAAGGCATTACTTATAAACACAGTTGAACCTCTAAATAACAAAGTAAATTATCTTGAGAAAAAATTCGCTGTAGAGAGGTATTCGTTATTGACAGGTTGTTGTGTCAAAAATACTGCCACCCCATCTTACAGATCTTATAATATATTGCGGGCTGTAATTAAATGAATACACAATACAGTTTAATATCGCGAGCAGGGTAATAGGCCAACGTTAATATAGAAATTTGAAAATTCACGCTGTTGCAAAAAATAAAAAACATGTTTTTTAAATATGTATAGAATAAGGAAGTACACTCACCAATTCATTTCCAGTAAGCATGACTTGTACGTAGTGAAATTTAATCGAAGTATACTCAATAGCAACATTTTTCAACTGCCTTCACTAAATCTATTTTAATACTTTTCACACACGAAGCTATCAGATCAAACACAACATAATTCTGTAAATAACTTACATAGGATGGAAGGGTGGGAACGTCCAGTAAAAAAGTAAATTGGTATGGCTTTTCGTGGTGGGGAGACCCTTACGGGTAGTTCCACCTCGCCGCTTTTTTTAACGACTGCTTTTTTTTATATGCAACCGGGACCGACGGCTTAACGTGTCCTCCGAAACACGGGAGTGGCTCGAGAAAAATATCTTGTACTCAACTGGGATCGAACCCAGGACCTTTGGCTTATCAGACCAGCGATAAGCCAACTCGGCTACGCCGACTCCAACGTCCAGTAGATCTACTTAATGAAGAGTGTATAAATGGCGAGTTCTTAAAATTCTATTATTAACCTGCATTCAATTTCCGACATTTGTTTCAACATCCACCCCTTATTCTACCTAACTGAATCTCTCATTATTCTTGGTTTTATTGACCTTCCTGCTGAAAATAAACAATTACTTGCAAATTACTTTGTGGGCATTCTGTACATACTAAATTTTGTAAGTTGAAGTGAAGAGAAAACTTCGTTGTTGAGAGGCCCGAAATTCGTTGAATAGAGGTAAATAAGCAGTAAAAGTTCTAAGGTTAAATTCGTTATGTAGAGGATTTCGTTATTTAGAGGTTTGTTATATAGAGGTTCGACTGTACAAGGTTGAGGCGTTATCTCTGGCTATTCCTGCTGTCACAGTTCGAGTCCCGTTCAGCCCAGCATATTTTGGAAATCGATCAACAGAAGTACCCTGATTTATAGTGAGTAATATTGCAAAAAATGTTAAACTACTCCTGCTGTCTCAGGTTTGATTCCTGTTCATCCCAGCATATATTGTGACATCATTCACCTCATCATATCCATGTACAATCAGAGAAATCAGTAGATTCAGAACATCATAAGGAAAATGAATAATTGTGTTATGGACAAGGCAAGACAGAAGTAATTTTCAACGTAATTACTGCTGTGTCAATACGTCTTCCGGTTGCAATAAACAGCGTTTTTTGTTTGCTGTTCCCCCATACTCTCCTCACCTTGCGGTTTATTGGAACATCTTTAGAATGCATTATTTGTTTAAATAGAAAAGTCTTGATGATTGGAGAATGTCTTATCTGTTTATTTTAGAATTTTATAGAGAAATCGAAAACCTTCTCATTCTTTCTGGATTATGAGGAATGTTTAAAAATCAGAAGCTCTCGTAAAAGTCAGTCAGTTGTGATTCGAACGTTAATGTGATGAAGTGACAGTGACAGTTTACATCATACAAACCGGATTATAAGTGAGCGCTAATACAAAATGTGTTATTTGGACGTTCAAAGTGTTAAGTGATAACGTAGTATATTGTGACAAATTATTATTCAGGCTTCTTTGACAGTTTATACAGTTACTGATAAGTGCTTGCAGTGTTTCAACTGTTATGTTTTAGATGTTTCTTCTTGAATTAACGGATAGTTTATTGAAAAGTTATTATTTAATGTTTGATCGGCCTTTCAACAGTAAGTGATTGTTGTTTGTACAGTAATATAGCAAATTCTTTATTAGCTAAACATTATCGATTTATCAGTTCCTGACTGATTTCTTTTGTGTGATATAACTGATTAGTGCGAGTTGTCAGTAATTTGTGTTAATAAAGTGCGAGTGTTAATTTGTAGTGTTGCCAGCATTATTTTAGAGATAGAAGCAGTAACAATACATTTTAGTTGTAAGCACATAATTATTATTTCAAGTTTGGGTACTTTCAAAAATTTAGCTGGAGATCCATCAATATTTCTGCTTTTGAACCTCATTCGATCTTTTGAACATTTAGCTGAATAATAGCGAAAAGGTAGAAGGGATAACATTTGTAAGAGTAAATGTCGGTACAAATTGTGGGATCGCAACAAAGAGACTATAAAAATTGCAAAGAGTCTTTTGTGTCTTTGGCTCCTACTCAGCCTCTTTCACAGACCACTTCGTCTGACAATAATTCAGTTGCATGGCAGCTGAAGCATGTGCAAAGATATTTGAAATTCTCGTTTTGAAAGTAAGTGAAGCGCGCAGATAGGCAAAGTAACAAAGGAATAATTGCCTTGCAAGGTAAAGGAATAAATGCTACTCTCCCACAACACTCACAAAACTGGTTCAATTGAGGCTTGAAGCCACGCTTTATGTATTACAGTACTTACGGTAACATAGGGTAAAGCGATGACGGATGGTATTGAAAACCGAAGTTGAATATATATATATATATATATATATATATACATATATTATATATTATGTTTATTATATATATTATAAATTGTTACGGGTTCTAAAGCTAAAATAAGGCTGGCAACACTAAACTTCACACTTGCACTATATTTACACAAATTAGTCTATTTACACACACTAATTGTAAGTTCAATAAATAAAGAAAAACAGATCAAAAAATGACAGGCTAATACTTATTTTCAGTAATTATTTACAAAAATTAATGAACAATTAATTACAGGCTGATCAATAACAAAAGAAACAAGAGTCCAATAAACTGTACAATAATGTAGAAAGAAATGATAAAAAGAGCAGCTATTCACTTACAAAACACAGTCCAACTCGTTATTTGAAAGTCTCAAATAATATCACTTGACACAGCGTCTTTAAACTATTAGTAAGCTGCACAAACAGTAAACATTTGTCTCTGCGCTTTACACTGGAATCGAACACTGTTTACTCCAATGGCACGAGATTTGTAGCACAATCTGACATGCGAGTTTGTGAACTTACTAACTGGTTCACGTGAGCTCCTTTATATACGAGATAGTTGTCATAATTCCAAGAACTATCAGCTTCAGATGATTCAAGGATGCTGTGGAAGGTCACAGAATATAGTAAAACACGTCTCGATTGTTCAGGAAGTTTGTAGAATTCTCTAGAAACTGAATTGAGTGCAAGGGACACGACACAGATATAAAGAATAGGAGTGAGAAAGACATCTAATGAGAGAGAACGAGAAGAATCTGATTGCAAGCCACGTTTGTCCATGAATGGACCGATCTACGTAGAACAAGTGCGTAAATAGCTGCTTTGTTTGCCTTTATAACAATATTATGTATATTAAACATATTATATATTATTCCGTGCACTCAGGGAAACCTTTGCAGGCATTATAATTTTCCTCTGTAGTATTTTTTTCTTGTTTTTTCTATGTAAGTATTGTCATTGAATTCGTAATTGTGATTTTTTAAGTGAATTTGTATAGTTTTAAGGATAATGATTCCATTGAGTTGATTGAATTAAGAATAATTACTTATACTTAACTTATACTAGAATTATATATATACACATATAAAATTATAAGAGTTATAGAATTGTAAACTTATTATATAACAAACTGAAATTTTGATTCTTTAGTTAAATTTTTGAAGAAACCTGTTTTGGGCCAGTAACCTGGTTTGGTTCACATTGATTGTCTTTTAGCCATGATAAATAAATAAATAGGAAAAATGGATGAAAAAATTAATCACAAACTGAAAGGAAGACTGATTGTTGCCCCTTGCAAACGCCTAACAAGATTTTGCATATACGGGTACATATAACATAAAGTTATTAATCAACAAATGATTTCGAGGTCCAACTTAAGAACATGCCTTTAGACGTGACCTCTACAGTTTACTTTTTCAGGCTCAATAATACTGAGAATATATAGCAGCTTGCTCTTGTTATACAGTGAAATGATTTTCTATATTTTTCGTTTGTTCCAAAACTTGATAATTCGTATTTTCTTTACTGAATAACCTTTGGAAATAGCAAAGAATCGCAACCATAGCTCAAGGATATAGAAAATAACCACACAAAAGTGAGTAAATAAAGTGTTCAATATGAATATTTGTGAATATAGCGTAATGTAGATAGCGTTTTCAAGAAATGGAAGTACAGTAGCTTAGTTGAACTTCCCAGAAATTGAGAATCTAAGAGAAGTATTTTTATATAGCAGAGAACCAATTTAAGAAATGAGGTGTACTCTGAAAGAAAGAAGTATTCATAAAATATCTTCGAACCAAGCGATCTTCGGTGTTATGCATCGAAGATAAAATGCAGTCTGAAAGAAGTCTCGTCTTGCATAAGAAATTACAGGATTGGAATAGTAGTTATTGTGGAACAGAGTCTGCATTTATAACAAACTAATTTCGAAAATGGAATTTGAATATAAAGATTGAATGACAAAAAGTTACTTTTTACAGCTTACCATGGGCTCTTACTGTCACATATTAGGTATGCTATCTTAGTATGGGGTAATTCATCAAAACAAAATCTTGATAGGGTGTTTAAGATCCAAAAGAAAGCAGTTAGGTGTATAGAAAGAGTAAATAGATTAGATTCATGTAGGCCGTTGTTCAAGAGACTTGGTCTCCTAACTGTACCCTGCTTATATGTGTATGAAGCTACTTTATATGTAAAAACGAATGATATTAACCAAAATGTTGATGTACATGATTATAATACAAGAAGCCGAGGAGATTATCACTTGGTGAGTCACAATAGTAGCTTATTCAAACAAAAACCTAGTTATATTGGTAGGAAATTCTACAACAAGCTACCGCAGTTTTTGAAGAGTCTTGAAAATATAGAAATATTTAAAAAACAATTGAAGAAATATTTAGTTGATAAAGCTTTTTATAGTGTACAAGAGTTCCTTTCACATCAAAATTAAGCCTCACCTCAACCAATTGAAGTAATTATGGTATCTAGTGTATAATATTGTTGATCTGACTTGTCTAGGAGGTAGAAAAATAGGGGAGTATAAATGGTGCTTCTAAGTCAATAGTAATTGTTCTTGAGCAGGGGATGTGAATGGGGTTTGGAAATTTAAGTATTTACAGTGTTACATATTTACAGTGTCACATAAAGGGTGTTTGCTAAGTGGAGTGACAAAGAACAGCGATGAGGGAGTAAGCAGCATAGCGACAAATACGTCTTTGCTCACTCCTCGTGAGTGAATGCTCGCATTCTGCAACACTTGTTTGATTTTGTTGCTGTGATCTCTGGTTTAGAGTGTCTAAAGAACTGAATATAGAGTGGCATGGGAAGGAGTGGGAATCTATTATATAAGCGTCCACAACATGGTGTCCTCTGTCGACGAAAACCTAGCGCTGGAATATGTGGGATTGACAGTGGAGAGGGAAAAGGATGAGGAGAAAATGAGGAGGAGAGAGAAGATAGATAAGGGGATAGGGAAATGGATGGAGAAGAAGGAAAAGAAGGAGGAGGAGGAGGAGAAAAAAGAAAAACATAGAGAAAAAAAGAAGAGAGGATAGTAGGAAAAGTAGGAAGGAGAAGAAAAACAGAAAAGGGGAAAAATAAGAAGAAAATAGACACAGAAGAAGGAGAAAAAGAAGAAGAAAAGGATGAAGACGAAGTAAAGGAGAAGTAGAAGGAAAAGAATATGAGAAAAGGAGAAGAAAAATTAGAGAAGGAAGAAGACAGAAGAAAGGAAAGAAGAAGATAAAAGGACAAGAATATAAAGGAGAAGGAAAAATAATAGAAAGAGACGAAAAGAGAAAGGATGAGAAGAAGATGAAGAAGAGGATAAGGAAGAGGAAGAGGAAGAGGAAGAAGGAGAGGAAGAAGGAGGAGAAGAGGAAGAAGAAGAAGAAGAAGAAGAAGAAAAGGGTATAGAGAATAAACTGAGAAGAAGAAGACGGAAATTGGAAAGAAGAAAAGAAGAAGAAGGAAAAGAGTATGAGAAAAGGAAAAGAAAAAGAAGATGAGGAAGAAGTTGGAGGAAAAGAAACAAGATGATAAAAAGAAAAAGGATAAGGAGAATATGAAGAAGAAGAAAGAAATGAAGAAAAGCAGCAAAAAGATCAAGAAGTACAGGGAGAACAAGAAGAAAATGAAGATGAAAAAAGGAGAAGAAAAAGTAGCACAGGAAGAAGATGGAGAAGAAGATAAAAAAGAAGAAGTAGAAGAAGAAAAAGAATATGAGAAAAGGAGAAGGAAAACTAGAGGTGGTAGAAAAGAAGAAGAAAAAAGAAGATGAAATGACGAGAATATGAAGAAGAAGGAAAACTAATAGAAAGAGACGAGAGGGAAAAGGTGAAGTAGAAGAAAGAAATGAAGAAGAAGCAGAGGAAAAACAAGAAGAAGAACAGGGTGAACAAGAAGAAAATGAAGATAAAAACGAGAAGAAAAAGTAGAACAGGAAGAAGAAGAAGAATAAGAAGAAGAAAGAAGAAAGAAGAAAGAAGAAAGAAGAAAGAAGAAAGAAGAAAGAAGAAAGGAGAAAGAAGAAAGAAGAAAGAAGAAAGAAGAAAGAAAAAGAAAAGGAAAAAGAATTAGAGAAAGAGAAAGAGAAAAAGGAAAAAGGAGGAGGAGGAGAAGGAGGAGGAGGAGAAGGAGGAGGAGGAGAAGAGTAGTTACAAAAGGAGAGTTCTGGCACAACCTTGAAAAAAGCTGGCACATCCTTGACCTTTGACCTTGACCTTGACCCTGACCTTGACCTTTGACCCTGACCTTTGACCCTGACCTTTGACCTTTGACCTTTGACCCTGACCTTTGACCTTTGACCCTGACCCTTGACCTTTGACCCTGACCTTTGACCTTTGACCTTGACCCCGGACAGGAAGTGACGTAGCAGACCGGAAGTCAAACCGGAAGTGGCCCCCCTCGCCCTAAAAGTGGCCCCCCTCACCCTAAAAGTGACCCCCCTCGCCCTAAAAATGACCCCCCTCGCCCTAAAAGTGACCCCCCTCACCCTAAAAGTGGCCCCCCTCACCCCAAAAGTAGCCCCCCTCACCCTAAAAGTGACCCCCCTCACCCTAAAAATGACCCCCCTCGCCCTAAAAGTGACCCCCCTCACCCTAAAAGTGGCCCCCCCTCACCCCAAAAGTAGCCCCCCTCACCCTAAAAGTGACCCCCCTCGCCCTAAAAGTGACCCCCCTCACCCTAAAAGTGACCCCCTCATCCTTAAAACGGTTCCCCACTCTCCCAAAAGTTGGGGGTGGGGGAGATCCGGTTACCGATTATATATATGGTGGACATCTTGCTGGTAGATTCATTGTATCTCAGCAAACGACTGCTAGCTCCTACAGTGAATCCAGCTAAAGACTCAAATCAATAACAGTAAGTACTTGTTTCTTTACTAATGAATATCCCTTAATTGTTGTAGTGTATAAACCTTCCCTCCAAATATTCCATAGCTATTGCATGAAATCTAACCTCAAATGGCTAACCATGATATCATCCAATACTATTGCATGAAATCTAACCTCAAATGGCTGACCATGATCTCATCCAATAATATGTGGTCTACTGCATGAAATCTAACATCAAAATGGCTGACCCATTGTTTCACAATGCTGACTGCAAGATTATGCTAATACCTGTTGATTTCCAATTACAGATGTCATCCACTAATGCTGCCGCTGATGCCATCTACAACACAATTGCAGCCCAAAAGCCACTAGACCACATATCCATGAAAGATCTCCAGCCAGGGTTCCCATACCAAATGGTGAGCGCAGAGAGAGTCACTACAAAATACGGTGAGAAGGTAGCTGTCACACTGGATTCCAAGAACACACACATGCGGGTTATACTACCAGAGTCGTACAGCAGGATAACCTCCAAATTCGTCCCTGCTGGTGGAACCATTGACATGAAATCATATAAATTTATGTGCCATCCTGATGGGAAAACCCATAGAATCCAATTGATAAAAGAATAATGAATCTCTCTCTATGTATTGTGAAATAAAAATGTGACATCTGCAACTGATTTGTTATTCATTCTCCCCTATCCTAGTATCAGTAGTCACACCTAGTGTCCACTTATGCCTAAAAGTGTTCATCACGTGCTCACCTAGTGTTCACCTAGTGCTCACCTAGTAATCACCAGTGTTCACCAAGTGTTCACCTAGTGCTCACTTAGGCTTAAAAGTGTACACCAAGTGTTCACCTAGCTCTCACTTAGGCTTGAAAGTGTACACCAAGTGTTCACCTAGTGCATACACAGCTGCACTGTTGCTTCATGGAAATAGGTTGAAAAGAAAAGTATACTTTACAATACATTGTTTATTAACATAAACAATCGCAAGTATGAAACAATACATAGAAATTGGCTACAATATTGCCCCTTTCAAAGTCTCTGGTAACACCATAGGTCTCTGCCGACCTATTAAGAGATTCCTTTACACAGCCCACGCCATCAGTCACATCGCCTGGTGGCCATAATCTAGGATGTTGCTCAGCTTTACAAATTGATACCAGTAGAGCAGGATCGCCTGATTGACCATCCTCAATCCTAATGCATCTGACACGTCCATCCATAGCGTTGTAGTCAAAGCCAGCAAATGTAATCCTTCTTCTGCCAATCAAAGATAGACTCTGGTCACCACACTCAAAGTCACACCACCAAGTCTCATCACTGTTGTTGAAATCAATCTCCAGCTTAACATCCTTGCTCCTCCATCCAGGCACTGAACGCAAGTCCATTATGGCTACCAAGCTATACTTCAACTTGTATACTGATGTCAATGGAGTTCTACAATTGTCAAATATGACTGCTACCTTGAACGGCAGTGTAGTGATACTGACCATTGTTGTAGACTGAATGATGCTCAGCGAGACTCAGCTACTTCTTATATACTAGGAGAGCAGGTGTTGGAGGAGTAAATGATGATGCAATATTCACATTTCATTCTTTATTGATAAAAACAAACTTTGACAAAAATGTCTATCTTTTTGTAATGCCTGCATAATCCAATTGTGCAGGATGTTTACTACATTGAGTGCACAAAATGGCGGTACATCTAAGCGTCCTCTTCTTCCATTGTCACCAGCCAGCTTCATCTTCACAGTCTCCAAGAAGTCGAGCAGGTAATGTTCCGGGCAGTAGACTGTAGTAGTCTTCATCAGCACCTCCAAGTTGGGCGTCTCATGAAAGAGGTAGGGCGAACTCAGGTCCACATACTCCACATTCTCCTTGTTGTCCAGCTGCAGTAGCGTTTCCAGCAGGGAAATCTTCTCATATCCGTAGACCAAGATCTTGATTGGTCGTCCCGAGTCACTGTTCTCGTGCAGCCATCTTCCAACTGTGTCACATACAATTTGCTTCAAGGTCGAATATGAGAGATGTGTTTGGCCGGCTCCATTGCCCGACCATCTCAGTCCATGTTTAGCTCTTTGTAATTGATTGTTATCAACCAATATGCTTGTTTTTAGCAAAATGTCTGGGTATGGTGACTTGAAAAAATAGTGGTGTGTCAACACATGATGCTCATCGTCACGTTCCAATATTGCCATCTCCTTGACAATAAACTGGTTATTCAATCCCTCAAAGCCTTGAAAGTCCATCAGGTAGATTGGTAGTGGTCCAAAAAGTTCTGTAGCCCTGCTTGGCATGATGCCATCATTGTCATCATCATCAGTGGAAGCCTGGTTGAGGTCGGTTGTACTTGTAGAAGCATCCTTCATATAGGTAAAAAATCACCTTGCTGTGCTTTCAACGAAGGCAGTTTCAACGAAAAAGAGAGGGTAGAGAGAGAGAGAGAGAGAGAGAGTAAGTGAGAGAGCCCCACTTCTACTTCTATCACTGGCCCCGCCCACCGGCCTTTGATATACCAGTTTCAACTAGTATGTATGACGTCACTGCTGCATTCCAATGGTATGAGTCATATCTATGCAGGAAAAAACATGTCTGTGTAATTGCACAACATTATGCAACAATCTAATCACTGGCCCCGCCCACCAGGCCAGCACCTATAAATACCACACAATAATTTGCATTCGTTCAGTTTGATTTAGACAACGAAGCAGTGATCATGGATACTTCCAAGGTTTTTAATGTTCCTTTGCTCTGTGGGAATAAAGTGAAGCCTACCAGTGAGAGGTTTGGTTTGTGGCTTCTAACAGAAAACCTGTGCAATGACAACCTTGTTACAGATATTGGACAAATCGATTATACTGCTGGAGAAGAACTGTTGGTGCAGGCTGATTCAAATCTTGTGCCTATTACAGAGACCTTTTGTGACAATATAATGCTTGTGAAAATTTGTGCTTTGGAGGACTGTGAGGAAATGGATAAGAGACGGTTTATTCTAAAAAAAGAAATATGTGGAGCATTCAATTTATACTTGAGAGGAAAATTCTCCAAAATGGTGTCAGCTAAACATGGAGTTAAAGCAAAGTTACCATACTTATTGGACAGTGGAAGTGATATGTCCAAAAAAATTCTGCAAGTGCTTGACGAAGACAACTATAAAGAAGTGAAACAGAAGTACCAGAATCCAGTGGGGATACCCTACAAAGTGGAGCTTGCCGATGTTCCCATCGCCACATTAATGGAGGAGTTACCAAAGTTACTGGAGCAGCTTAGGAAGGAACATTTCTATCTTCTGGACTTGGACATAACACAGGACTTTGCTGGAATATTTAACAAGAGTGGGATGTGTGACTTCTTAACTACTAATCATCGTTTTTGCTTCCAAGGAGAGTATAAAGAAGACTATAATGTGATTGTAGATAACGATAAAACTGTTGGGATTGATTGCTTGACTTGGGTTAATAATAATGTAAGAGTGAAAATTTATAATAAGTTTATTTGTCAAATGACAAGCCCTGGTGTAAATAAGCAGCTGGGTAACCATATTGTAGACTTTATTGCCTGTCCAGATACAAGATTACGGGAAACCTTTACCTCTGATTTAGCAAGAATGCATGGCATTACACGTTTGGAAGCAACAATTTATAACTACAGCATAGGAAATAGCACCAACTCTAGAAAATTTGATCCTATTCAAGATAGCTTGTCACTCTTAAATGACAGTAAAGATTATTTTGAAAATGCCCCAATATTTTCTGTATCCTTGGCTAAGATGTGGTCCAAACTGGCAGATAGTTTAAAGAATAGCTGTTGCTTGGTTTATAACAATCTTTTACAATATGTTTACTGGGGGAATAGCAACACCAAGAAATTGACTGGAGTACAAGTAAAGCTGCCCACCAATCCACAACATCGAAATAAAATAATATCCTATGTCATTTCTGCATTTAGCTTTAATTTACTACCCATTAATTATGTGGAAATTCATATAGGTAAAAAATCACCTTGCTGTGCTTTCAACGAAGGCAGTTTCAACGAAAAAGAGAGGGTAGAGAGAGAGAGAGAGAGAGAGAGTAAGTGAGAGAGCCCCACTTCTACTTCTATCACTGGCCCCGCCCACCGGCCTTTGATATACCAGTTTCAACTAGTATGTATGACGTCACTGCTGCATTCCAATGGTATGAGTCATATCTATGCAGGAAAAAACATGTCTGTGTAATTGCACAACATTATGCAACAATTTTATTGCTATTATCCAAGCTCACAAGCCAGTTGCAAGCTAAGGTGACACTCACTGTGAGCCCTTGCAGCTCTAATATGTAAGCACTCAAGCTTATTGCAAGAAGAGCTCACACCCACTGTTAAGCTCTTTTTCTGAGCCACTGTACCCACTTACTGCACACTCAGTGCTACACTCAGTGCAGTAGTGCACACTCAACTCCCACTTAGTGCCACTTTGGGCTAACTTGGTGTACCATTTTTGTCCCTTATGACTTACTTCATGCTTAATTGGAGTAAGCCAACATCCAACAGGTGACTTAGAGAAATATGTCTCAGGTTAATCTTATTTATAAGGATAGGATTGTAGGGGTTTGTGGAAAACACCAAAGACAAATTCACAATAATTTCTCCATTTATTAATACAACATATAAAAATACATTTTTCAATTTACAATGCAATATATTAAATACAAAAAACAACTCTTTCCTTATTTCTACTGGGGGTATGCTTAAGGACATCCAACCTGATTCTAATTTTATAATTTAAATCTATGTTAGAGCTCTCAAATTCTTCCTCCAACCAATAATTCGAGACATACAATGCTTCTAGGTTCTCAAACTGTAAAATATACCGATTCTTATTTCTAGCCCATACTTGTTTAATTGCAACAATTACCAACTCTGTACCTTCTGCTAACTCTTCCAATCGTTTGCACTGTCCTACTTTTACTTTCCCTTTAATTTCCAGCATTGTAATACTGTTGAATTGCTCCACTTCTGACTGTGTAAAGGAAGTGTCTTCCAAGTTTTTCCATACATTGGACGAAAATTCAATTGTTTGTATTTTTGGAAATGTGTGACCATTATAGCTTGTCATACCATTAATGGTAATTACACAAATGGTTTCTCCTCTTGGCAAGCAAATCATATCTTTTTCGTCACTGTAGGGGATTACAAAATAGCCTACTTTCTTAAGATCTTCTATTTCTTTGTATGCATTGAGAAAAACATTTTTATGGTACCCTTTTACAAAGTAAACATGTTTCAAGCCATCTTTTTCCCCTAGAACCCCAACATATGTAAACTTTTCCTTATTATTCACAGTAAATGCAGTCACATGATACACCCCACTTGGTTCAAAATTCTTCCAATGTGAACAAAAATATGGTTCAATTTGCTCTCTCAAATCTTTGATTTCGTTCTCATACTCTACTAGCTGTTTATGCTGTTTCTTTATGGACTCTGTAGCTTCTAAAAACTCATATAGGTAAAAAATCACCTTGCTGTGCTTTCAACGAAGGCAGTTTCAACGAAAAAGAGAGGGTAGAGAGAGAGAGAGAGAGAGAGAGTAAGTGAGAGAGCCCCACTTCTACTTCTATCACTGGCCCCGCCCACCGGCCTTTGATATACCAGTTTCAACTAGTATGTATGACGTCACTGCTGCATTCCAATGGTATGAGTCATATCTATGCAGGAAAAAACATGTCTGTGTAATTGCACAACATTATGCAACAATTTTATTGCTATTATCCAAGCTCACAAGCCAGTTGCAAGCTAAGGTGACACTCATATAGGTAAAAAATCACCTTGCTGTGCTTTCAACGAAGGCAGTTTCAACGAAAAAGAGAGGGTAGAGAGAGAGAGAGAGAGAGAGAGTAAGTGAGAGAGCCCCACTTCTACTTCTATCACTGGCCCCGCCCACCGGCCTTTGATATACCAGTTTCAACTAGTATGTATGACGTCACTGCTGCATTCCAATGGTATGAGTCATATCTATGCAGGAAAAAACATGTCTGTGTAATTGCACAACATTATGCAACAATTTTATTGCTATTATCCAAGCTCACAAGCCAGTTGCAAGCTAAGGTGACACTCACTGTGAGCCCTTGCAGCTCTAATATGTAAGCACTCAAGCTTATTGCAAGAAGAGCTCACACCCACTGTTAAGCTCTTTTTCTGAGCCACTGTACCCACTTACTGCACACTCAGTGCTACACTCAGTGCAGTAGTGCACACTCAACTCCCACTTAGTGCCACTTTGGGCTAACTTGGTGTACCATTTTTGTCCCTTATGACTTACTTCATGCTTAATTGGAGTAAGCCAACATCCAACAGGTGACTTAGAGAAATATGTCTCAGGTTAATCTTATTTATAAGGATAGGATTGTAGGGGTTTGTGGAAAACACCAAAGACAAATTCACAATAATTTCTCCATTTATTAATACAACATATAAAAATACATTTTTCAATTTACAATGCAATATATTAAATACAAAAAACAACTCTTTCCTTATTTCTACTGGGGGTATGCTTAAGGACATCCAACCTGATTCTAATTTTATAATTTAAATCTATGTTAGAGCTCTCAAATTCTTCCTCCAACCAATAATTCGAGACATACAATGCTTCTAGGTTCTCAAACTGTAAAATATACCGATTCTTATTTCTAGCCCATACTTGTTTAATTGCAACAATTACCAACTCTGTACCTTCTGCTAACTCTTCCAATCGTTTGCACTGTCCTACTTTTACTTTCCCTTTAATTTCCAGCATTGTAATACTGTTGAATTGCTCCACTTCTGACTGTGTAAAGGAAGTGTCTTCCAAGTTTTTCCATACATTGGACGAAAATTCAATTGTTTGTATTTTTGGAAATGTGTGACCATTATAGCTTGTCATACCATTAATGGTAATTACACAAATGGTTTCTCCTCTTGGCAAGCAAATCATATCTTTTTCGTCACTGTAGGGGATTACAAAATAGCCTACTTTCTTAAGATCTTCTATTTCTTTGTATGCATTGAGAAAAACATTTTTATGGTACCCTTTTACAAAGTAAACATGTTTCAAGCCATCTTTTTCCCCTAGAACCCCAACATATGTAAACTTTTCCTTATTATTCACAGTAAATGCAGTCACATGATACACCCCACTTGGTTCAAAATTCTTCCAATGTGAACAAAAATATGGTTCAATTTGCTCTCTCAAATCTTTGATTTCGTTCTCATACTCTACTAGCTGTTTATGCTGTTTCTTTATGGACTCTGTAGCTTCTAAAAACTCAACTTTTCTACGTTTAAGATTAATTTCGTCCAGCTCTAGCTTACGCTTCCTAGCAGATAGCACTGTGATTGGAGACAAGGGATCTATTTCTCTAACAGGGTAGGGAGTAAGCTTAGAGTTTATGTTTGCTCTTTTTCTTGAGACTTGTGGTATTAGATTACTAGTTTTTACAAGACCTAGCTCATCTAGGTTAACCTCTTTGGCAATTGTAGAGAAAGTGGTGGTCGACTTGGAGAAATATGTCTCACCACTCTTAATATAACACTTTTGTGTGAAACTAATATTATCCCTGTTGTCTGTATCCTCGTGAATTTCCACATAATTAATGGGTAGTAAATTAAAGCTAAATGCAGAAATGACATAGGATATTATTTTATTTCGATGTTGTGGATTGGTGGGCAGCTTTACTTGTACTCCAGTCAATTTCTTGGTGTTGCTATTCCCCCAGTAAACATATTGTAAAAGATTGTTATAAACCAAGCAACAGCTATTCTTTAAACTATCTGCCAGTTTGGACCACATCTTAGCCAAGGATACAGAAAATATTGGGGCATTTTCAAAATAATCTTTACTGTCATTTAAGAGTGACAAGCTATCTTGAATAGGATCAAATTTTCTAGAGTTGGTGCTATTTCCTATGCTGTAGTTATAAATTGTTGCTTCCAAACGTGTAATGCCATGCATTCTTGCTAAATCAGAGGTAAAGGTTTCCCGTAATCTTGTATCTGGACAGGCAATAAAGTCTACAATATGGTTACCCAGCTGCTTATTTACACCAGGGCTTGTCATTTGACAAATAAACTTATTATAAATTTTCACTCTTACATTATTATTAACCCAAGTCAAGCAATCAATCCCAACAGTTTTATCGTTATCTACAATCACATTATAGTCTTCTTTATACTCTCCTTGGAAGCAAAAACGATGATTAGTAGTTAAGAAGTCACACATCCCACTCTTGTTAAATATTCCAGCAAAGTCCTGTGTTATGTCCAAGTCCAGAAGATAGAAATGTTCCTTCCTAAGCTGCTCCAGTAACTTTGGTAACTCCTCCATTAATGTGGCGATGGGAACATCGGCAAGCTCCACTTTGTAGGGTATCCCCACTGGATTCTGGTACTTCTGTTTCACTTCTTTATAGTTGTCTTCGTCAAGCACTTGCAGAATTTTTTTGGACATATCACTTCCACTGTCCAATAAGTATGGTAACTTTGCTTTAACTCCATGTTTAGCTGACACCATTTTGGAGAATTTTCCTCTCAAGTATAAATTGAATGCTCCACATATTTCTTTTTTTAGAATAAACCGTCTCTTATCCATTTCCTCACAGTCCTCCAAAGCACAAATTTTCACAAGCATTATATTGTCACAAAAGGTCTCTGTAATAGGCACAAGATTTGAATCAGCCTGCACCAACAGTTCTTCTCCAGCAGTATAATCGATTTGTCCAATATCTGTAACAAGGTTGTCATTGCACAGGTTTTCTGTTAGAAGCCACAAACCAAACCTCTCACTGGTAGGCTTCACTTTATTCCCACAGAGCAAAGGAACATTAAAAACCTTGGAAGTATCCATGATCACTGCTTCGTTGTCTAAATCAAACTGAACGAATGCAAATTATTGTGTGGTATTTATAGGTGCTGGCCTGGTGGGCGGGGCCAGTGATTAGATTGTTGCATAATGTTGTGCAATTACACAGACATGTTTTTTCCTGCATAGATATGACTCATACCATTGGAATGCAGCAGTGACGTCATACATACTAGTTGAAACTGGTATATCAAAGGCCGGTGGGCGGGGCCAGTGATAGAAGTAGAAGTGGGGCTCTCTCACTTACTCTCTCTCTCTCTCTCTCTCTCTACCCTCTCTTTTTCGTTGAAACTGCCTTCGTTGAAAGCACAGCAAGGTGATTTTTTACCTATATGAAGGATGCTTCTACAAGTACAACCGACCTCAACCAGGCTTCCACTGATGATGATGACAATGATGGCATCATGCCAAGCAGGGCTACAGAACTTTTTGGACCACTACCAATCTACCTGATGGACTTTCAAGGCTTTGAGGGATTGAATAACCAGTTTATTGTCAAGGAGATGGCAATATTGGAACGTGACGATGAGCATCATGTGTTGACACACCACTATTTTTTCAAGTCACCATACCCAGACATTTTGCTAAAAACAAGCATATTGGTTGATAACAATCAATTACAAAGAGCTAAACATGGACTGAGATGGTCGGGCAATGGAGCCGGCCAAACACATCTCTCATATTCGACCTTGAAGCAAATTGTATGTGACACAGTTGGAAGATGGCTGCACGAGAACAGTGACTCGGGACGACCAATCAAGATCTTGGTCTACGGATATGAGAAGATTTCCCTGCTGGAAACGCTACTGCAGCTGGACAACAAGGAGAATGTGGAGTATGTGGACCTGAGTTCGCCCTACCTCTTTCATGAGACGCCCAACTTGGAGGTGCTGATGAAGACTACTACAGTCTACTGCCCGGAACATTACCTGCTCGACTTCTTGGAGACTGTGAAGATGAAGCTGGCTGGTGACAATGGAAGAAGAGGACGCTTAGATGTACCGCCATTTTGTGCACTCAATGTAGTAAACATCCTGCACAATTGGATTATGCAGGCATTACAAAAAGATAGACATTTTTGTCAAAGTTTGTTTTTATCAATAAAGAATGAAATGTGAATATTGCATCATCATTTACTCCTCCAACACCTGCTCTCCTAGTATATAAGAAGTAGCTGAGTCTCGCTGAGCATCATTCAGTCTACAACAATGGCCAGTATCACTACACTGCCGTTCAAGGTAGCAGTCATATTTGACAATTGTAGAACTCCATTGACATCAGTATACAAGTTGAAGTATAGCTTGGTAGCCATAATGGACTTGCGTTCAGTGCCTGGATGGAGGAGCAAGGATGTTAAGCTGGAGATTGATTTCAACAACAGTGATGAGACTTGGTGGTGTGACTTTGAGTGTGGTGACCAGAGTCTATCTTTGATTGGCAGAAGAAGGATTACATTTGCTGGCTTTGACTACAACGCTATGGATGGACGTGTCAGATGCATTAGGATTGAGGATGGTCAATCAGGCGATCCTGCTCTACTGGTATCAATTTGTAAAGCTGAGCAACATCCTAGATTATGGCCACCAGGCGATGTGACTGATGGCGTGGGCTGTGTAAAGGAATCTCTTAATAGGTCGGCAGAGACCTATGGTGTTACCAGAGACTTTGAAAGGGGCAATATTGTAGCCAATTTCTATGTATTGTTTCATACTTGCGATTGTTTATGTTAATAAACAATGTATTGTAAAGTATACTTTTCTTTTCAACCTATTTCCATGAAGCAACAGTGCAGCTGTGTATGCACTAGGTGAACACTTGGTGTACACTTTCAAGCCTAAGTGAGAGCTAGGTGAACACTTGGTGTACACTTTTAAGCCTAAGTGAGCACTAGGTGAACACTTGGTGAACACTGGTGATTACTAGGTGAGCACTAGGTGAACACTAGGTGAGCACGTGATGAACACTTTTAGGCATAAGTGGACACTAGGTGTGACTACTGATACTAGGATAGGGGAGAATGAATAACAAATCAGTTGCAGATGTCACATTTTTATTTCACAATACATAGAGAGAGATTCATTATTCTTTTATCAATTGGATTCTATGGGTTTTCCCATCAGGATGGCACATAAATTTATATGATTTCATGTCAATGGTTCCACCAGCAGGGACGAATTTGGAGGTTATCCTGCTGTACGACTCTGGTAGTATAACCCGCATGTGTGTGTTCTTGGAATCCAGTGTGACAGCTACCTTCTCACCGTATTTTGTAGTGACTCTCTCTGCGCTCACCATTTGGTATGGGAACCCTGGCTGGAGATCTTTCATGGATATGTGGTCTAGTGGCTTTTGGGCTGCAATTGTGTTGTAGATGGCATCAGCGGCAGCATTAGTGGATGACATCTGTAATTGGAAATCAACAGGTATTAGCATAATCTTGCAGTCAGCATTGTGAAACAATGGGTCAGCCATTTTGATGTTAGATTTCATGCAGTAGACCACATATTATTGGATGAGATCATGGTCAGCCATTTGAGGTTAGATTTCATGCAATAGTATTGGATGATATCATGGTTAGCCATTTGAGGTTAGATTTCATGCAATAGCTATGGAATATTTGGAGGGAAGGTTTATACACTACAACAATTAAGGGATATTCATTAGTAAAGAAACAAGTACTTACTGTTATTGATTTGAGTCTTTAGCTGGATTCACTGTAGGAGCTAGCAGTCGTTTGCTGAGATACAATGAATCTACCAGCAAGATGTCCACCATATATATAATCGGTAACCGGATCTCCCCCACCCCCAACTTTTGGGAGAGTGGGGAACCGTTTTAAGGATGAGGGGGTCACTTTTAGGGTGAGGGGGGTCACTTTTAGGGCGAGGGGGGTCACTTTTAGGGTGAGGGGGGCTACTTTTGGGGTGAGGGGGGGCCACTTTTAGGGTGAGGGGGGTCACTTTTAGGGCGAGGGGGGTCATTTTTAGGGTGAGGGGGGTCACTTTTAGGGTGAGGGGGGCTACTTTTGGGGTGAGGGGGGCCACTTTTAGGGTGAGGGGGGTCACTTTTAGGGCGAGGGGGGTCATTTTTAGGGCGAGGGGGGTCACTTTTAGGGTGAGGGGGGCCACTTTTAGGGCGAGGGGGGCCACTTCCGGTTTGACTTCCGGTCTGCTACGTCACTTCCTGTCCGGGGTCAAGGTCAAAGGTCAAAGGTCAGGGTCAAAGGTCAAGGGTCAGGGTCAAAGGTCAAAGGTCAGGGTCAAAGGTCAAAGGTCAAAGGTCAGGGTCAAAGGTCAGGGTCAAAGGTCAAGGTCAGGGTCAAGGTCAAGGTCAAAGGTCAAGGATGTGCCAGCTTTTTTCAAGGTTGTGCCAGAACTCTCCTTTTGTAACTACTGAGAAGGAGGAGGAGAAAAACTTAAAAAAAAGATTAGAAGTAGAGGAGGAAGAAGATGGAGGATAGGAAAAGAAGGAGAAGATGAAGAAGAAGAAGAAGAAGAAGAAGAAAATATATATAAGGAATTGAACTTGTCAATAGGTTACTGTTAATATATGACGTTCTAGAAATCCATATTCAATTGAATCGAGCAGCCTGCTAGTAGTGGGAAGAGTCTTAATTCTGAAGTAGCAACTGACTGACTCGACCCACTTATAGCTTGATTCATACATGGTGGGTTGAGCAGCATTGCACAAGAGCCAAGCTTCAAGGGGTTTACTATTTGCATTTAAAAAGGACTTGGGTCCTAAGCGAAGCTGAACAGAGTCTCGTGTTACGTATGACTGTCTTATTATGCTCTGATTTATCAAGTTTATGACTAAACTTTTTTGACCTAGGAATGGGAAATAGGAATACGGAATGGAAAGAGGAACGTATTATGTGCATGGGCTCTGTAGGGGTAAAGACAATAGAAGTGCTTTAGAAAGACATATCAAATGGATTTAAATTTTAGATATGCATTAGAACTTCGGCTCGCGTTTCTGTATGGGATATATTGTTGCATGTTATTTGTTATTAATGAATTATCATTTTTCTTTGGTAGGAGATTTGATGTTTCTGATGAACGATATTTAATACTGACTTTTGTTTTTTATTAATAAAAGCAAATGATGAAGAAAAGGGGAAATATGATAAAATTGAAGAGGGAGGAATAGCTATAACAGATCGAATAGGAGAAGGAAATGAAGGAGAGATGATAATAATAATTAATAATGATAATAATAATTAATAATGATAATAATAATAATAATAATAATATAATAATAATAATAATATAATAATAATAATAATATAGCAGGGTAAGAGGGACCCTCATAGACCTGTCTCTACTTTGCGATGCAGCTTTGTAGCCTTGGGATCAATATCCCCGGCTGCAAAGTGAAAAATTCAAAAAACAAAAGTGGATAATAATAATAATAATGATCTTTCTTTCTTTCTTTCTTCCTTTATTTTTTATTATCTCACTTTTACATGACAAAATCAATGATATAAGTACATTATACAGATACAAGCATAATTGAAATTGAAATTTGAAATTGAAATTTATTCTTCCAATACAATACAGTACACTTGAGTTTTTTTATACAGTTGATAACATGGAAAAATATTTTATTATACAACCCCTGAGTTTACATATATTGTGAGAATAGTATTAGAATAGTAAATTCAATCATCTGTATTCTGGTGGCTACCCTATGAAGCTAATTTTAGCTTTTATTAGGGGTTTATATCAAATTATTATTTTGTTTATTTCATTTTTCTAGACTTATTTCTATAATAATAATAATAACAATAATAATAATAATAAAAATAATATTATTGATAATTTATTTATAATAAAGACAAAATGTAACTGGTTCAAACAAGTTCAACTTATTCTACGAAGAATACAATCAAGAACACTATTCATTTAAGAAATTTGTTGAATGATGAAAATGGAAGATTCCAAGAATACCCTAAAGCTAAAAGAGGTACTGTAGTATCAGAAGAGAGAAGAAAGACAACAAGAGAATGTAGACGAAGAGAATGTAGTATCGAAGAGAATGAAGGATTACTGGAAAAAGCGGAAAGAAGCATCCATGAAAAAATAATTGATTCAACGTACCCTAAAGTGGGTAGTTCGAAAAAAATAATAATGATAATGATAGTAATGATAATATAATGAATAATAATAATAAACATAAGGTAGTTCCACCTAACTGATTAAGCCATGTTAAGGAAAACATGATGGACCCACAATTTTAGGTGGGTTTTGAACCACCGACTAAGCGATTATAAAGCTTATAACATCAAGTCATTGTAGCACGGTCTCCCATCCATGCGCAGTATTGATCCCTCGTAAATGAACATCACGATCGCATTAACATCACGCTCACCGCTTGACCAATCACCACCCAGGAGAGTGAGTTAGATGGATTGTTGAAGTATTTTATAAGAGAAAGAAGATGAAGAAGACCTGCAGAATGAGAACGAGGTAAAAGGATGAGAAGAGAATGGAAAATGAGAAGAAGAATTGGGAGAAGAAATATAAGAGGGAGGGAAAGAGAATTACGAGAATGCGGTAGAAGAATGGTTAGATGATGAAGTGTAAAAGGATGAGTGAAGAAAAATTGGAGATTGATTGATTGATTGTTATGATCTCACTTTGCCAGATCTTGAAAGACCCATGGCAAACATCAAATATCAATTACATTTTACATAAATTATAATTCAATAAAAATTAAATATTATAGAAGAGAAAGAAAAGAAGAGGACGAAAGTACGAATAAAAGAAATGAATAGGTGATAAGTTGACGTAGGAGAAGGAGAAAAGAGAAGGAGGAGATGAAAAAGAAAAGGTGAACGATTGGAATGTTTGGTGTGAGAAAGAAAAAGGAAAGGAGAAATTGAAGTGATTGATATCCTGAAGAACTTCAGCTAAAAAGATTCAAGAGCATTAGCGATCATAAATGGGAAGAGTAAAGGAGAAGAAATGTTGAAAAAGAGCCAAAACTGGAGAAATTTAATTGGAATTTAAAATTAGAAGAATGATGTTATGAAAAAAGGGAAATTGAATATTATGAAATACAAATGTCTGCCGTAACGAAACTTTTGATGATTAGCACAACATTTGAAAACAATTCCATTAGCGGATGTTTTTCAACCATGGATAGGATTTTTCTTTTTGATTAGATCTGTTGCTTGGAGCTAAATTTCCATTGCAACTGTATTATTACTGCTGGGTTGCCACTAAATGGATTATACTTTAATTCAAATATTGATAAATCATGTATTACCTGAGGTAATAATTGAAATTCATTTGGGAGAAAATCTTTAACGTGAACTTTGTCATCGTTTCGGCTCTACTTAGTTAAGAGGCTGACAATCCTGAGGCGATTCATGAGAAGACTTGAAAGTGAATTTTTTGATTCTCTCTGTAACCTAGCTGGAAATTTCCTTGACATTTTAAACGAAAGGGAAACCTTTGTGCTTGATACACAATAGATGAGTTCTAAGGATTGTAATTATTTCAAACTTGTAGTTCATCAGTATTTTATCTATTGTTATGAAATGCCAGAAAGAGAGTAAGTTATCAGTTGTGTCAATAACTACTTCCACTGAAGCAATAATTGGCATGTTTGTATACTTCCCCCAGTACACCCCTCGCCTTGCAATTCAAAATTTTATAGAAAAATAGAGAACCTTCTACTGTTTACTGGAATGTCACAAAAACTTATATAAAGCGGAAGCTCTTGTAAACAGGAACTCATTCATTGTTCAAAGTTCGTTGACAGAACAAGTGGGAGATACACCCGGTGGCAGTTCTTGGTTTCGTTTATACAAACCGTATTACCAGTGAGCGCTAATACATACTGTGTTATACGAATGTTTAACATGTTAATGTCATGAATGCAGTATATTGGAACAGATTATTATTCATGCTTCTTTAACTGTTTATACAGTGACTTGTGAGTGCTTCTTAAGTGTTTCAACTGTTATGTTTTAGACGTTTCTTTCTGAATTATTGAAGTCATTATTTAATATTTGATCGGCCTTTAACAGTTAATGATTGATTTTGGAACTGAAATATAGTAAATTCATTATAAGCTGAAATTTAGCGATTGATCTGTTTCTGATTGATTTATTTTGTGTGACATAGTTTATTAGTGCGAGTTGTAAGTAGCCTAATTTGTGTGAAGAAAGTTCGAGTGTTATTTAAAGTGTTGCCAGCATTATTTTAGAATACTCATAACATTATTTTAATGCTCTACAATACCGTACACATTAAATAAATAAAAAAAAAGTTTCAAACATTTCTCATTAATATAGGGGTTTCTTATATTTTTGTTCATCACAGTAACTTGTTTAATTAATTTTGTCCAAAAATTATGTATGTTCAATTATGTTATAAAAATTGTGACTGTACAGAATGTTTACTTGAATGGTGTGTTGCAAGAATAATTTTCATTCCATCCTATTCAACAAATTCTTGGGATTTAGTTTTCTGAGAGTTGACTCGTATTTTTCAAGAATGCTATTGTTTGAAATCTAATAATGGTTATCTGTCTGTTTCAGGTATGTTTCTTCAAATCGATCATTCGAATATGTCAGGTAAAACTTGAACAAACTCTCTTTTAATTTTTTTTTTCAAGTGTAAGCTCTTCAATACATTCTTCCGCCATATGGTAGCCTAGTTGATGAAGTGGCCGTAATCTGAGTGATTGATTCGTCGTTGATTCACTTAGTAGTTTAGAAAGGACGAAACTTTTCACTAAAATGAAACTCAATTATTCTTGCCATAGCTGTATATGCAAGTGGAGAGAACATAATGTACACCGCCCATGTATAGAAAGTATAACATGCCAAGAAGGATAGTCTAGTGAAGATTAGTCAAACAAGATGGTGTCGTTATGACTGATATCAGCATTCAGTAATGACGCCATTTTGTATGACTAATTTTCAACATAACTAAAAAGCAGATGTTAAGTCACGTCAGAGGCCCTGAATTTTGATCAGGTGTGACCTGAGAACTCTGACACCAGACCTGAACCAGCCAGGGCACAAGATATTATTATTATTAGCATAACTTTTCAGACTTAATGATTCGTACACTTTCTCATACTGTACCTTCGTCATTCTTACAATAAATATATTTTGAAACATGAAGATTTTTGTGGAATCAGACGACCAAATTCACTCCTATCAAGTTTTTATTCTATGAGTGGTGGTTATAAGGATAAACGAGCAGTAGAAATATTTTATTTATATGAACTAAATTACTTATCAAATGAAATTTACAAACCCTCATCACAATCACTTAAGAATCTAATTTAATATTAGAAGTTTCATACTGTAAAAACGGAATTGTCCTGTTTCAAGAATTCTTGTGTCAAAAGTCTTGTTCATTGGCGTTATCACATATAAATCTAATTTATCATCAAAAGTTTCATACTATTCGAACTGAATTTCTTGAAAACTGTCTTGTTTTAGAAATGTCTTGTTCATTCAAGATAAATTATTATTCCACTGCATTGTAAATTGTGCCTATTATAATTTCTTCTATTATCATTCTAATGGTGAATCATAAATCCAATTTGATATGGTTACTTTTTCAATTAAACTGTCATTGATAGTTCCACGATGTAGTTTCACAGATATAAAATATATATATACCGGAAAGAGGTCATACAATATTGAGGCAATCAATTTTGCTCAAACCAAGTTTTTTTTATGCTGAGTTTCCTGGTTGTGAAGAAAACCGAGCAATCGGAATATTATATTTATAGGAACTAGATTACCTTACTTTACGAATCAATTCACAAACCTTCATCACAATCACTTATGAATCTAAATTAATATCAAAAGTTTCATTAACTTAATTTCTTAAAATTGTCTTTTTTTTAAACGTCTTGGAGACTCCAGTTATGGAGTACAAGACAAGTCAGATTAACAATTATACTATATTATACATTAGTTACCATAATTACTATACACTATAAAAAGCTTTATCAACTTTCATTTTTTCAGTTGTTTTTAAATCTATATCTATATAATCGAAATACCACTGACTGACTCACTCACTCATTCATCACAGTTTCTCAGGAACCACTCGACCAAAAACGATAAAATTTGGTACACGTATTCAGTAGGGGGACTAGACGCGTGCTAAGAAAGGGTTTCAAAATTTACCCCAAAATGGGCCCAAAATTGAAGATTTTTGAAAATTTAGGTGACACTTTCTAGAGAACCATAAGGTCAAATCAGATAAAATTTGGTATTCATGTTAAGTATCAGCCTTAGATGTACCTTGGAAAAAAGTTTCAAAATTAGCCCCAAAATGGGCCCAAAATCGACGATTTTTGAAAAGTTTGGTGATAAACAGCCAAATATTTTGAAATTTGCACTTAACAGATGTCATCAACCTGGCATCATAACATCATAACATCATACTCAGTCATATGTTTCCCACATATTGCAAGGCTCCGACTGTATGGTAGCCTACATGCAAAGTGCAAAGTCTTTTGCTGTTCAAAGACAGTGTAAATAACGCTGCTAAGGGGTCTGCCATATGATTAAAAACTGTTGACTTCTATCAGCTGTTCCTTTAAGCTGTTTGGCTGGCAAGTTCAGTAGGTTAGGTCTATTAATGAATAATAATTTGTTTCAAACAAAGCAAACTTATCCCGAGCTACCAAAATAATTTCAATAGCTAAAAGCCAACGTTTATGAAAAGTAAAAAAGTAGCCGAGCTGCCTGTTAGATCAAGTACAATAATTTCTAATATTAGTACAATATTGCTCGGTACAACTTTGCTGGAGCCGATTAATCGCGCATGCATATTATGCATTTCGACTCCCATCCGCATAGTGTATAGTCGTATTCTCGACGTTGCTGTCTCTTTCTAGAAGAATGCTGTCTCTTTCTCCTATGAAGAATGCTCATTGTAGTTGCATATTCCGTTCCGAACCTGACTGTACTGCCAGTAGGCTGACCCCTTCTCACTTCAATTGCGTAGCCTACTACCTCAAACGATCACTCACTTTCATGATCAGATCAGTTTGCAGTTGCACATCAGACTGCTAACATCGTTCTCCGAGTATTTGTGAATTTCAACCAACGCTCAAATCGAATAAATATCAGTTCTTAAAAGAACTCTTACCTATCAATAGTTAGGTTTACAAAGAAGTGTTAAGAAATTAATAAAATACTATTTGTAACAGTACATGAGCCTGAGAATTTTTGTGAAAATAGGTATTGATCAGAAAATCAACAAAAAATTAGTTGTGGAATTAATTTACCATAGATTAACGATCTTGAAAATTTAGGTGATTATAATTTCTCAAGAACCACAAGGCCAAAAAAGTTCAAATTTTCAGCTGGGGTGCTAAACACGTGAAAAATAGGGTTACATGATTCATCTCAAAATTTAGGATTTTTGGAATTTAGTTGATCACAATTTCTCAAGAACCTCAAGGCCACATGGAGTGAAATCTATATCTATATAATCGAAATACCACTGTTTGATTAAGACCCTAGATGCATACTAAGTAATGGTATCAAAATTCTCCCCAAAATCACCTATTTCTGTAAATTTATGTAATCACAATGGAAATTAGTTGGACCCCCCGGGGGTCCAGGGGGCGGAGCCCCCTTGCTAGACGGTTAAGGCGAGCGAAGCGAGTCTGCCGGCTAGTATTTCTATATTTTCAAGACTCTTTGAAAACTGTGGGAGCTTGTTGTAGAGTTTTCTACCAATATAACTAGGTTTTTGTTTGAATAAGCTACTATTGTGACTCACCAAGTGATAATCTTCTCGGCTTCTTGTATTATAATCATGTACGTCAAGATTTTGGTAAGAATCAATCTTTTTTACATATAAAGTAGCTTCATACACATTTAAGCAGGGTAGAGTTAGGAAACTAAGTCTCTTGAACAATGGCCTACATGAATCTAATCTATTTACTCTTTCCAAACACATAACTGTTTTCTTTTGGATCTTAAACAACCTATCAACGTTTTGTTTTCTGTTTTGATGAATTACCCCATACTAAGATAGCATACTTACACATAGGAACTAGATTACCGGTAGCCTACTTCACAAATAAATTAACAAACCTTCATTACAATCACTTATGAATCTGATTTAATATCAAAAGCTTCATTGACTTAGTTTCTTAAAATTGTCTTGTTATTCAAACTCAGGCTCAAGAAATTCTTTTATGAAGAAGAATATAAAATATCCTATAGTCCTATCTAATTAAATTGTGGATCTGACATTTTCAGAGTACTGTATTTGATTCTGTGGCATCATGACTTCAAGTCGAAAATCTATGCTACTTCTAGTATGTCTCATATTCGAGATTAATAATTTCACTATTTTCCATCTTGGTACCCTTATCAATGTCACTATTTCCAAATCCCCGCGAACTCAATCCCAAAACTCCATTATTATCACAGATTAACCATGTGATTAGTTTTGCTTCCAGACAACCTAGCCCAAGTTTGTCCGTCATAGAAGTTGGCAAACTAGTGACGGATAGGCTGCGCCTGTTCTTGCACGATTAGTATGCAGTCTCGACAGTCTTCTCCGTCATTATGGATAGCTTAACTTGTCCTAACTTGAGGTTTGTTCCTTAATCTTGGTTCTGACTGATTAAATATCAGCTGCAAGCCCTGGTGGTATCGGCTGAACCGTCATCTTGTGAGTGTGGTGGGACCACATGCTGATCTTTTGATGATATTAATTCATGCTTTGAGTAGCCTAGATTGTTTCTCCTCTCGTATACTGGAGTTTTCTCCGCTTACATCGTCTAATATTGGTAAGTGAAGGTAGATAAAGTGAAGATTGGTAAGTGAATCACTTCCCGGTGGTTCGGAACACACCTAAAACTGTAGGTCCAACTCATAAATCACCATCATCGAACTCATTACCCACGCACAGGTCTCAAACCTATGTGGGCTTCATCCTCAAAAAAAAAAGTCTTGTCTAGTAACAGTTTGTATTGATTTTCTGGAATTTGCTGGAGAGGATTCCAGTTTGTCTGGAGAAGATCAAAAACTAGGATTTCGCTGACTTTTTTTTTGGGAGGATGAAGCCCACATAGACTGAGACCTGTGCGTGGGTAATGAATGGTGCTTGATGACTTGGAACTACAGTTTTAGGTGGGGTCCAAACTACCGGGAAGTGATTTTACAGCAGAGTACAGTCTTTTTTGCTGGCCAATTCAATCGGTCACCCTTACAAAGAGCGCCCACGAGTTTCGTAGCTTATCTCTGATTGAACAGATACCTTACCTGCTACAGCACTCGGCTATCACCTTTATTTGCAAGATTGTATCTTTGCAAGTAAATTTACTATTTTTGTCTTTTTTGGTAGATTACGTCTTGGAGACTCCTTCAGTATAAGACAAGTCATGGCAATGAAACCGTCCCTGTATAGAATGTTATCATTTGAGGTGACATTGATCACTAATTTCGTCAAATGTCACGGCTATTTCTACCATCACGGCTTTTCTTATTTTTGGTACAGCAGCTCAGAATAACCAATAGAAGTGCAAATTCCATAGATGTACGGATGTACCACTGTTTTAAAAGTTTAATCATGGAATACGCCTTCTTCCAGTGTTCTTTCTATGTGGTTTTTCTTGGCTTATTGTTAGGTTAGGTTAGGCTACCTAGGTATTGTAATTTTCTTATTTCTATCGTATTTAGCAACTCTGTTGTTAATAGTGTATGAATTTATGTCCAAACATCTGTCCAACGGCTTCACTGTTTCATGTTAGATTTCTTTTTTTTTGTACATCATGTCTTGCAAACTCCAATTAAGGAGTATAAGACAAGTCAGACTAACAATAAATTATACTATCTTATACACTATACTGTCTTATCTTAGTTGCCATAATTACTATATCAATTAGTTGAGGTGAAGCTTAATTTTGATGTGAAAGGAACTATTGTACACTATTAAAAGCTTCATCTACCAATTATTTTTTCAAGTATTTTAAAAATAGTTCTATATTTTGAAGACTTCAAAAACTGCGGTAGCTTGTTGTAAAGTTTCCTACCGATACAACTAGGTTTCTGTTTGAATAAGCTACTATCGTGACTCACCAAGTGATAATCCTCGGCTTCTTGTATTCTATTCATATCTGTTAATATTATTAATAATTTGTAAATTTATTATTATTAATTTTGTAATATCTATTTCAAAAATTTACTCACTGTTATTAATATCTTCCTTTTAATTAATATTATTCGCTTTACTGGCAAATCTTTTGTTCTAATTTCCAAAACTATGTTAAAAATACCACCGTATGTGTCTACAAACTATGTTCTAATAATATTGTTTTCAATCACATATATCCTCGCTTGCAGTGTTTGTTAATTTGCATGGATAGATTATCCGAATTTAATACTTTCCAACTCTCATAAGTACCTCGGTATTTTACACTAACCATGAAATTTGTGTAAGTGGACTTTTTTCTTGAATTTCCTCACTTGACTAGAATAGAATGCAGATTTGGTAGCCTCATGACAGATAAAAAGTTTGAGTTCATTTTTAACAGCCTTAGGACTAGTCTATTTTAACTTAGGACTAGTTTATTTTTAACTTAGGACTCTGATTTTTCTTTAAAGTGGCATGAACTGCTATTATACTTCAGATATTGTAAATATTTTAATAGAAATGAGGTTTAAAAATAGTGTGGAGTATCAAAAACAATATCTTTCATTGCTCCTTTTAATGAGAACTTAATTGTAATAGGCCCGTTTCACACACATCGATTTCATCCGTACGAAAAAATCTCGAACGGTTCACATTCCAACATTCCATTCAAAATTTGTTCACTTTTGTCCATTCCGTTCGAGATCAACCGAACGGCTGAAATCGTACGGCCGATATCGATGTGTGTGGAACGGCCCTTCTACATTCTTTTTGGAACATTCTTTATTCCATAATGGAAAGCGTATCTTCAATTTGTGGGATTACTTGGCCAGTAGGCTTAGGCTAGTTTTAAAAAATACACGCGCGTTCCACTTGGGTGAGGGTCAATGAACACATGTCAGAGCGGGTTAAAACTTCAAAGTTGACAAGTGACATACATAAATTCCCTAATTTTTTCCCATTTCAAAACTACGGTTGACCTAACTGCAAAACTTTTCGTTTCTCGTTTAGAAACGTTCGTTTCAATTTCCACATTACAGCACCGAAATGAAATTATTGTGGCACAACTTTTATTTATTTCAAGTTATAAAATATATAGAGACTTCCGTAGGAAAATTTCTAGTGTATAAGGTAAAGCAGGCTTATCTGAAAATTTATGTTTCCTAATAAATTCGAAAAGCAATCTCCTACAGGGATTTCTGGTCATATAGTTTATGTTCACTATACAAAAGTTGCAACTGTATCAGTTTTAGTGAGAGAGAGATTATGGAAGAGAGAGAGAGAGAGAGTGATAGTAAAAAAGAGAGAAAAGCGAGTGTGAGAAAGGAAGAGAGAGAGTAAAAGTTAGAGAAAAGCGAGTGTGAGAGGGGGAGAGAGAGAATGAGGAGCGAAAGGGGGAAGAGAGAGGGTAAGTAAGAGAGCGTGTGAGAGAGAAAGAGCAAAAGAGAGATTGTGAGAGAGACGGGGGAAAAAAAGAGTAAAATTGCAGAGTTGCTGCCAGGTTTGTCTCTATTTTCGGGATATAATTCCAGATTATAGCAGCTTTAGGCTCTTCCAGATTCTTTTTCGATCTCTCTCCGTGACAGAGAGATGAGGGTAATTCATACTGTGGCGTGCTCCAGCAGATTACAATGAAGAGGGGGGGGGGGGAACTCGTAAAAGTTGGAATAGAGATGGCAAAAAGTATAAATCCAATCTTATTCTGCTTCTACTGAGATGAGATGGATTCGAGACTAGTGATATGACATAACTGGGATGGAAAAATATCAATAATTTCAGTATGACTTGAGATGATGCAAGTTTATGTTGAGATTCGAAAATATTGATTCACTTTTAGGGATGAATGATTTGTAACCATTTTATTTCAAAAGTCTGAATTACTACTTTTATAGCCTGGAAATATTGGATACTTTCTGCAAAGTATTCGAAAATATATATGTAGATGCAAATGAATATAGAATTTTCAATTCAACTCTATCAATATATATATTTCAACTGAACCATTATTATAAATTAGCCAGTTGGCTCAAATATCAAATAAAGTGCTAATATTCAGAGGATCCACTGTGGCGTAGTTAGTGTAGACTGTAGAGCATTCTACGCGAAAGGGAAGGCCCCGGGTTTGATCCCTGGTAGAGGTAAGATTTTTTGGATAATAGCATTCATAAAATTTCTCATTTCTATTTGTTACTTTTGTCAAATTTTATATATCGTGAGTTTTCAATAGTTTATCATTATCATATCAGTTGGAAATCTTCTCACAGCTAAAATGTTATAAATTTATCTTGGCTGGAAAGTAGTAGATAGTAAGTAGTAGTATCCTTCTTGTAAATTGTAAAAGGTGATTCAAGTATTTACTGTGGTATTCATATAACTTGGCAGCTTGTAGAAGATGGGAGTACTTGCTACATCTGAGCCCAACTGCTGCCAAATTATATGAAAACTACAATACTGCATTTGTTAAAGTTAAAATTGAGATTTCGATATTCATTTCTGTCTTCATTGAATCAATCATTATTGTAATGTCCTTGTATTACACAATAAATACAAAGTATTCAATTGCAGTCTATATTTCCAGTCCTGAGAGATATAATAAGTTCGCCCTCACAATAATTCAATTTCCATTCTATTCAGTAGCTAATCAGCAGAGATGTAGTGTATCGCTGAAACGCATATTTAAAAAAAGTTTTGAAGGATGAAGCCCACATAGGCCTGAGACCTGTGCGTGGGTGATGAGTTAGATGATGGTGAATAATGCGGTGGACCTACAGTTTTAGGTGAGTTCTGAACCACCGGGAAGTGATTTTACAGCAGAGAACAGTTTATTTTTTGCTGCCCAATCCAATCGGTCACCCTTACAAAGAGTGCCTAGGAGACCGCAGCTTATTTCTGATTGAACAGATACCTACTACGGCTCCCGGCTATCACTCTCCCCAATACAAAATTTAAACGCCCTTTTCAAGTTACGGCAAGTGAGCTTTTAGAAATAAAAGGGTTTTCTGTAAAGATAGTTTGTAGAGCGAAATAATTTTTTCCTAGGATTTTAAATTCCCTAGAAAATTCTCTCCCCTAAACTGATACATAACATTCCCATATTGCAAACCACGGCTTGCCACCCTAAATTCTAAAAGCAGAAATTACGCCCCTGGTCATCGATGAACATGAAATAAAATTCGATTGAAACACAGCTTCCATCAGTGCTCTGTCAGGTTGCTGAGGACTTTGTACCCTTTTTAATCGTTCAGTGGAAATGCCTGTAAGTAATTCACTAAGCTTCCGCTGAAACGTGTTTTCCCCACTCCATATCTATGTGGAATAAATATATATAGGTATATATGGGCTGGTTCTATCCACATGTGATTCCCAATTGTATAAATGTTTCCGGGGAAGTCGTTTTGATGTTAAGGGGATGGAGGAGTTGTTCGGCTGGTGAAGTAGGAGATAGGAGAAGTGAGGATAACGGAGTAGGAAGAGGATGCGGCGATGGGGAAGGAGAAGCTGGTGGTGGAGGAAGATGAGAAGGAGGAGGAAGAGGTTGCAGGTGGAGAGGAAACTCATTTGATCAATATAGCTCACTGGTTAAATATGAAATATGAATGAACGTGAAGGGTAGTCTTTCAAAGTTTTCATCTTATCCACTCTTCTCCAAAAAAAGAACTCCAGCACTTTTTATCTCTCTTACTCTCTAAGCTACCATCGTAAAAATCAAAAGGTATTTCACGTTGGCTTCCCCACATATCCTCGAATAAACCACTTTTCCCAATTATTTTGAGTAATCTTTCAGTTCATTTAAACCTTTACTTCCATTACACATGGAATTCCTGCATTATAATATTATAAAAGTGATAGCCGAGTGCCCTAGCAGGTATCTGTTCAATCAGAGATAAGCTTCGATACTCCTGGGCCATCTTTGTAACGGTGACCGATTGGATTAGCCAGCATAAAAGACTGTTCTCTGCTGTAAAATGACTTCCCGGTGGTTCGGAACCCATCTAAAACTGTAAATCCAACTCATGAATCACCATCATCCAATTCATAACCCACGCACGTGTCAAAGACCTATCTGGGCTTCATCCTCCAAAAAAAAAATTATACATACATTTCTGCATGTAATATTGATGCACTATTATGAGAAGATGTTTTGTGGGATAAAGCTCACAAAGGTTTGAGATGTGTATGGAGAATATATTGAGAAATTTTCCAGTTGTTTTTAAAAATAGGCAAGTTTTACAATTTAGTTTATTTTGTACATGAAAACTGTTAATTTGAATTATCCTACAATGCAAAAAATTGTAAGCTCGTGTGTTCTGAAACATTTAAATGACAAGTTTGAATTGGAAATCATAGGTTTCAATTGGATAGATAGGTTTGTATGTGTTGAACAAGAGTTTTCAATTCAATAACATAGCTTTATAATGGTATAGGTTGCGCTCCACGAGAATGGCATTGGCCTACATAAGAATATGTTAACCGATGACATTCTCTTAGTGCGACACCTATAAAATTACATTGTTACGGGTTGTATCACTAAAATAATGTTGGCAAAACTAGAATTTTATTTACACTAATTACTTACAACACGCACTAATCAGTAATGTCACACCCAAATACTAATAGCACTAATAGTTATTTCACAAAAAAAATCAATAAGAAAAACAGTTCAATATCGTTGAACTTATACTGACTGAATTTACTTACACTATTTTACAAAAACTAATTACTAACTGTAAATGGGCCGATCAATAATTTGATAGATAATTGGTATGAAGTGGAAAGAAATGTCTAGAAAATGGTTAAACACTCAATAAATAAACTGAACACTTATGAAGCCCAGTCTGTCACTGTAACAGAATATGAAGTCATAACGGAATTTCAAAGTCAATAGCTCTACGTATGTGTAGTTGTATACTGCCACCACAAACTGGCACTCAGGCGAATATCAAATTTTATCAAAACAGTCATCAATCACAAAAGATTCAGTATTTCTCATCTGAAGTGTTATGTTGGCAGCCTGAGTGGTTTAATGTCGGCTCTGGCCACAATAACATTTTATTTTGGTGTTGGCTAGACTGCCAGCTAGTAGCAGAAAAAAGTAAACAAGCTCTCAACTTTTTGCAACTAGCTGGCAGTGTAGCCAAAATACAATGTTATTGTGGCCAAAGCCGACATTAAACCGCGCAGGCTGCCAACATAACTGGTCAGATGAGACAGACGTATTAAATTTAATGTGATAACACCAATTGATGGTTTTGATGAACGTATAATAAATAACTGTTGGTAAGCTTCAGATTCTAATTTTGTGTTGCAATAGTATTTTATGTTTTTGAAATTCCATAGTACCAGGATGATTCTGGAAGTTTCATTAATTTTATATTCGGCTTGGCATGCCGAGCTGCTGTAGCACGGTCGGCCTGTAACGTTTCTACTCGCTACTCGCTTTCTACTAACCTAACCTTTACCTAACCTAACTCGCCCAGTGTCATCGACGCTTACCTGTCTCTTCACTGAATTATACATGGAGGAATCTTACATGTTGATGTATTCATTTTGAATTTCAAAGTCGATGGCAGTCACCGCATTTCCCACAACAATAATTTCATCCAAGACTCTCACTTGGAATTCCAAGGAAGGCAGACAGGCAGGCCAGGCGAAGAGGCCCCACTAATTCTACACCGGGGGGCACTCGGCACTCTCGCAATACTTTCAAAAATCTCATACAGCCACAAGCGTGGCGCTACTTGCAAAGAGCACCAACAACATGACGGGCTTCTTTTCTCATTCTCCTTCTTCTTTTCCTTTTTCTTATGCGTCATTTTGTTATTTTTTTTCTCTCTTCTTCTTCTTCACCACCGTTTTTCTTCTACCATTTCTTCCCCTTCCACTTTTTCTTCTTCTTCTTCTTTCTTTTTACACTTTTACTTCTTCTTATTCTCATTGTTTTTCTGTCTGTCATTCTTCTTCCCCTTCTACTCTCCCTCTACTTCTTCTCCCCCTCATATGTCGTCGTCTTCTTAATCTTTTTCTCATATCTCTTTTTCTTCTCTTTATATAATGTTTCCTTCTTCAATTTCTCTCTTCTTCATATTCTTACTGTATTATCTTACCTCTATTATCCAAATTTTTTTGTTTTCTTTTCCTCACCTTCGCCTCTTTTTCTTCTGTTTTTCTCTTCCTTCTTCTTCTTTTTTGTATATTTTCTTCTCCTTCTACGCTCATCTATCTTCCCCAACTTATCATTCTTCTTCTCCTAATTTTCTTCTTCTTTCTCTCATTCTGTCCCTCTTTTTTCTTCTCCTTCTTCTTTCTATTCTTCTTCTTCTTCTTTACCATTTTCTTTTTCTTCTCTTCCCATCATCTTTCCTTCTTCAATTTCATTCTTCTTCATATTCTTGCCTTTTTATCTTACCTTCTATTAATTCTTCTGCTTATACTTTTCCTACTTTTTTGTTTTCTTTCCCTCACCTTCTTCTTATTCTTTCCCCTCTTTCTTTTCCATATTTTTAGTTTTTTTGGATCTCTTCTTTTACTTCTACTACTCATTCTTATTCTTTTCCTACTTCTCTTCTCCCTTTAGTTCTTTTTCTACTTTCTCTCATTCTGTCTCTCCATCATCTTCTTCTTTCTCTTTTTCTTCATCTCCTCTTCCTAACTCTCCTTACTCTCCCTCTTCTTCTTCTTCTTCAACTTTTCTATCTTTTCCTCCCTTTAATTCATCTTCTCCTTTTCCTCCCTATTATTCTTTCCTTTCCATCTTCTATTGATCGCCACCTTCTTCTTTTTGCTCCTCTCCTTTTTTTCACCTTTATCTTCCACTTCTTTCTCCCTTCATATTTCCTCTTCTCCTACTTCTCACCTTTCCCTTCTTCTCCGCCTACTTCTGCATCGTTTCTCCTCCTTTAACTTCCTCTTCTTTTTTCCTCCCCTACTTCCGTTTCATCTTCCCCTTTCGTTTTCGTTCTTCTTCTCTCGTTCATTCTTCTTATTTTGTTTCTCCTTCTTATTACTCTTACCCCTCGCCTTACTAACTCTTTCTTCCATCTCCCCTAATTCATGTCCTACCTCCTCTTCTTTCTCCCTACTTCCTCATTTTCCTCAGCTTCACCCTTTTCTCCTACGTCTTCTTATTATTCTTTTCCAACGTCTCTTATTTTTTCTCCTTCTACTTCTCCTCCTTGTTTTTGCTTTTCTCTTCCTTCATTTTCTCTCTCCTTCTCCTTCTTGTCTTTTTTCTTCTCTCTCTATCTCTTTTCTCTTCCTCCTCCTTAATCTTCTCGTTTTTCAACTTCTCCTCTCCTTATTCTCTCTCCCTACTTCCTCATTTTCCTCAGCTTCTCTTGTTTCCACACTTCTTCTCTCCTTCTTCTTTCTCCTTCTCTCTACATATTTCCTCATTTTCCTCATATTCTCCCTCTTCCCCTACGTCTTCTTATTATTCTTCTCCAACTTCTCTTATTTTTTCTCCTTCTACTTCTCCTCCTTGTCTTTGCTTTACTCTTCCTTTCTTTTCTCTTTCTCCTTCTCCTCCTTGTCTTTTTTCTTCTCTCTCTATCTCTTTTCTCTTCCTCCTTCTCCTTAATCTTCTTGTTTTTCAACTTCTTCTCTCTCCCTACTTCCTCATTCTCCTCAGCTTCTCTTGTTTCCTCACGTCGTCTCTCCTTCTCTCTCCCTACCTCCTCATTTTTCTCAGCTTCTCCCTCTTCTCCTACTTCTTCGTATTATTCTTTTCCGACTTCTCTTCTTTTTTCTCCTTCTACTTCTCCTCCATGTTTTTTCTTTTCTCTTCCTTTCTTTTCTCTTTCTCCTTCTCCTCCTTGTCTTTTTTCTTCTCTCTCTATCTCTTTTCTCTTCCTCCTTCTCCTTAATCTTCTTGTTTTTCAACTTCTTCTCTCTCCCTACTTCCTCATTCTCCTCAGCTTCTCTTGTTTCCTCACGTCGTCTCTCCTTCTCTCTCCCTACCTCCTCATTTTTCTCAGCTTCTCCCTCTTCTCCTACTTCTTCGTATTATTCTTTTCCGACTTCTCTTCTTTTTTCTCCTTCTGCTTCTCCTCCATGTTTTTTCTTTTCTCTTTCTCCTTCTCCTCCTTGTCTTTTTTCTTCTCTCTCTATCTCTTTTCTCTTCCTCCTTCTCCTTAATCTTCTTGTTTTTCAATTTCTTCTCTCTCCCTACTTCCTCATTCTCATCAGCTTCTCTTGTTTCCTCACGTCTTCTCTCCTTCTCCTCCTTCTCCTTCCTTTTCTATTCTTCCTTCTTCTTTTTCAAGTTATACATAGAATTTGTAGCGTGGGTTGTAGAATTGTGGCAAGAGTCCGAATTGGTGCCAGTTGTAGCGAGTGGTCACGTCGAGGCGTCTTGTCGAGAATTGTAATGTCTTTTCCTTCAGCAAATTTTTTTCCTCTACTACACCTGGAGGCCGAGAAGTTAGTTGTGTATGCTCGTGCGTGCGTGTACACCGGGCCTGAGTGCTAGAGTGCTGTGGTGGGCTGTGTTTGAATACGGAAAGGTGTTCCTACTACTTTTTGCTTTTCCACCTCTTTCCATCTCTGCTACTCTTCCTCCTCCTCCTTCGTCTCCTCCTCCTCCGTCTCCTCCTCCTCCTCCTCCTTCTCCTCCTTCTCGTCCTCCTCCTCCTCCTCCTCCTTCTCCTCCTTCTCCTCCTCCTCCTCCTCCTCCTCCTCCTCCTCCTCCTCCTCCTCCTCCTCCTCCTACTCCTACTCCTCCTCCTACTCACACACACACACACACACACACACACACACACATTCTTAGCTGTCAACCTTTTTCAAGTGACTTTTCCTAGTTTCCAGTATTTTTACTTCTCCTTTTTTCCCTGAGTGTTGTTTTTCTAACACAAGTATACATTCTCTTCTGCCTATGAATTTCACTTGCTTAGCCTCTCCTGTTTTTATGGACATTTCTTTGGTTCAAAGCCGTAGTAGTTGAAATGGAAATAGACATCGACATCATTCTGAAACCAGAATCTCATTCCCACATTCACGTTACAATCTCTGAGATGCGAGTTTCTAGTGGGAATAATATTTCATATTCACATCGTCTTTGGTACAAATCTGTTTTTTTAGCTTTTTTGTAGGGGCGAAAGTTGCTTTTTGTGAGGTGGACTTCAAAAGTTTAGTGAGAGTTGTATGATCAAGAAACGTATTTTACACATTACATGAATGAGGAACTAATCTGTAGTGTGAGCAGAAAGGTCTTCCAATATTAACTCTATCTATGAAGTATTAGTTGGAAAATGAGCTAAAAAAAAACAAGCTAGAAGTCAGTAATAATCTAGCATGTTTTATTCATTTTTCAGCTCATTTTCCAACTAATTTTTCATGGAAAGCGTTAATATTAACAATTTCCCGCTCACACTACAGATTGGTTCCTCAAAAATTGTTTTTTTTTTTCAAAAATCGTTGCATTTTTAAAACAAATTGATACATTTTTCGTCAAAAATCAATGCATTTTTCAAATCGATACATTTTTTTCAAAAATCGATACATTACTACAATATTTTCAAAAATATCCAGCATAATATGCAAAAATTGCCAAAAATACACGTAATTAAAATTTGAAGTGAATAAAATTTGTTAATTGTACAATAAACTTGAATTTTTCCCACAAAACTTGTCAAAGTTAAATTTTGAACAAAAAATGTCAATTCATTAGTAAAACACAATGGTTCTGCAGAGCATGCTATTTCTATGTGTTTTGATTTATTGGAATCTTAGAGATTTAGGCGTGTTTTTTACATGTGCGTTACCTGATGTTATTCCTTTTAAATTTAATTCTGTACATGTTTTGTTGGAAAAACCAACATGTAAACTGTGCAGTTGACCATGTTCATCTTCTTGCAAAACTTGAAAGATGTTAGTTTTGACCATTATTGCTTATTTTGTTGAATATCTTACTGAAGTTACCGACTTCAAAGAGCCTTATTACACTGAGCCACTTTAGTCCCCGAAGACCGCCAAAGATGCTCTGACAAGCCACTCTCAGCAATACATGAAATTCCATTTCTTTGAATTTTCTGAATGTTAGCATGATAATTAGTGCCATTTGTGTTAAACATCCCCGCCATTGACGAAAAGTTTCCTAGACAACTACTATTATGTAGTATCTTTTTTATAAATAGCTATAGCCTATATCTTCTATATTTAAATACAAATATTTATAATCATATGAAGATCAATAGAATTGAAAATTTTCTACAGCAAGAAGGCTGTGTTGTATGTTCTTTAAACATAGAGATTGGTTAGACTCCTTTCTTTTTAATTAGGAATACTCATATTTAAAATATTTTTAATTTAACATTCCCTCATCTTCGTTTGACGATATTTTGATTACTAATAAACGATGCTGTGGTTTAAACGCGCTACAGTTATGGCTTACATGGGCGACTGCTGGGGCAAGCCTCGGCAACAGCCTTGTGGCGCGCAATGGCGACTGCAGTAAGGGCAAATAAACTACAAATAAACTAAACTAGTAAGGTTTAGTTACAAATAAACTAAATAAACTAGTAAGGGTAAATAAACTACAAATTTCTAAATGTGTGAATGTTTATGGTCAGCTGCTAACTTCCGCCATTTGTATTTCTGTAATGAAGCATTTCCGGACTGATGTTTATTTGAATTTTCTTCGTCATTCTAGTAATAAGCCCACTGAGGAAAAGCGTATGTCTATTATTAGTGGGAAGACCCTTACAGGTGATTCCACCTCGCGTTTTGAACCATATTATGGGGAACATGGTGGACCTACTATATTTAAGGTAGGTTCCGAACCACCGGGTAAGAAATCATAAAGCCAATAACATCAAGTAATTAGATTATTGTTATGATTGTTAACTGTATGCCAAACACTCTGGAGATATATAGATTAGGGAAGTAATAGCCATCAGCCGTAAGCAGGTATCTCTTCAATCAGATAGAGATAAGCTGCGTTTTCCTGGGCCATCTTTGTAAGGGTGACCGATTAGATTGGCAAGCAAGAAGAAGACACTATCCTCTGCTGTAAAATAACCTCCTGGTGGTTCTGAACCACTTAAACTGTAGGTCCAACTCATCAATCACCATCATCCAACTCATTACCCATGCAAAGGTGTCAGACCTATGTGGGTTCATCCTAAAAAAATATATATATATATATAATTATATATGTTGTTAATTATTTTGTTCATTCCCTTGCATTATACCCATGTAAGCTACATAGCTACGATTCTTACTGTGTGTGAATCATATCTTAACAGAATTAAAACCACATTATTCCTTGATTTCATATGGGAGGATATAGAATTTGTCGAGCATACATTCGCACACGAATTGAGCCAGAATCGCGTTGCTGAATCTCGTTTCCTCAAATTCCACCAGGTACACGCAACGCGACCTGAATCTAAAAGATCTAGCTGCAGGCAACGCTGCATACTCTTCACACGGACACAGAGCATCCCTTTCATGTCGTTAACACAAGAACCTCTGCGGCCCGCATGAGAAAAAAATGATGATGCAGAATATTTTGTTTCATTTTCCCCACAGATTCCTACTTTAGATGGAGTGCAAATATATGTTTCGCTCTTACCACAGATCTGTACATCAGATTGTGTAGAAATATGCATTTATTCGTACTACTATAACTTCTTTGCAACTCAGAAGTTGTAATGTGAACTTCAGAATAGCAGATTCATAAACAGACGGGATTTTCTCGTGTAAAGAACAGTTCTCATATATTTATTTATTCATTCATTTATACCATCTACCTATTTATTATATTCATTTATTCATTCACTCACTTAATATTCATTATTATTCATCTATTTATTCATTGAAGAACACAATCAAACAAAGATAAAACAGGCTACTGCCCACAACTACTTTTTTCCGAATTTTCACTGAAAAATCCAAATTTAGATTTTGTTCAAGTTTAGCTTGAAATATTTCTTTGTAGAACAATTACCGATTCTTTTCATCATGATGTAGATTTTTCAATATTCCTTGTTTCCAATACAAAAGATTGATAAGTAGATGATTACAGAAACATTTCAAGGCTGAACAAGAATCATAGTCAAACCATGAATAGAATCCTTAATCACCTTTATCTGAATGTTACAATATTTATTACAATCTTAAATAGCATTAACCTACTTGAATAATAAACACTTATCAACATCCAGTTAGCTGTATGTGTATACCCTTGAAGGCTTTGTACTATCAGCTGACAAGAAATAATCACGAATACAGTTCATTTGTAGCCTAAAATAAGTGATAACAAAATGGCCGCCTCTTACAGACTGAGATGTGCTGTGATTGGATGTTCACTGAGATCTGTCCCGCCCACTTATAGCAATGGGAGGAGCTGATCAACTCAAGTTGAAAGTGAACCAAAATAGTGGAAAAATGGAAACTTATTTTATGAGTTGATGATAAGAAAGTATGAATGTCACCTAGGTATTACAAAATAAATGTCCATATCATTTAAAAATATAGAACATTTATAATCTTTTCAATTTTTGCATGAACTTCTGTATTTTCTTGTGATTAAGTCGCCATTATGAGTTCTTCTGTTTTGGTCAGATAAGCAAGACTTCTCAAACTGTGGTACGCGTTGTTACCCCTTGAGTTACCCCTTGGGGGTACTCGAAAATTTTCAGGGGGTATGCGCGGCAGGTTAATGAAAAATTAAACCATTTTTTCCGTTTTGCAATCACGCAAGGTTATTATTTAATAATGAAATGTAATAAATTGAATACTTTGTTACAAGGAACCAACAAGTTCAATAGGTTTGTAGAACCATTTCGTAGAAGTTCAGAGACAAGGTTAATATTGAAGACGATTTAAGGTTTTACCTTGAGCCTAACATTGAGGAACTATGTTGAGAAGCAAGCTCATCCTTGTCATTAATTTTATAATGGGTTTCAAATGTGTTTCCAAATGTATTGTGTTTTTATGTAAAAAGGTTTTTTTAATTTAACCGGCACCCCCCCCCCCACAACATCTCCTCGCGGTAACAGGGGGGTACGCTAAATTTGTTTCCAAATGTATTGTGTTTTTATGTAAAAAGGTTTTTTTAATTTAACCGGCACCCTCCCCCCCACAACATCTCCTCGCGGTAACAGGGGGGTACGCTAAATTTTTAAAAAGATTGAGAACCCCTGGTCTAAGTTATCTAAGTCTTAGTCTAAGTTGTTCTCTTGCTTTATTTCCTAGTTGGTTTCCAATTAACTTATATATAGTGATTATTTTTTGTTACTAAATATTTCCATATTCTGTTACTCTTTTCATCCATGAATTAATTTATTGTATTTCACATCATTGTGCCATCATCTCTACCATCACATTCCTCTTTGCAGACAATTTTATAATAATTCCAGTTTATTTCCTAGTTGTTCCTCAGCTGTTTTTCGTTGGTTCTAGTTATGTGTGTTGTGTTTAGGGAAGTGATAGCTGTTGCAGGTATCTGTTCAATCAGATAGAGATACCTTCGTTCTCCTGGGCACTCTTTGTAGGGGAGACCGATTAGATTGCCCAGCAAAACTGGTCTCTGCTGTAAATTCACTTCCCGGTGGTTCGGAACACACCGAAAACTGTAGGTCCAGCTCATCAATCACCATCATCCAATTAATTACCCACGCAGAGGTCTCAGACCTATGTAGGCTTCATCCTTAAAAAAAAATAGAAAAAATGTATTAACTTATCATGTGAAATTTAACGACTTGCAGTCAAATATTTGACTGCAAGTCGTTAAATTTCACATGAAAAGTTAATATTAACAACGCAGTTCGTCATGGAACAAGAAATCCAGGAAAAAAATGTATTTCTACAAGTTAGTTATTCTTCCCATTCAGAACAATATTCATGAATTCATGTATTGTCTCTTACATCATCGTGCTAGTATTTCTTCTACCATTTTTTTCTGACATAAAACTCAGTAATAACTGCAAGAATGTACTACTCATATTCAAAGTTGCAAACTGAATACATTTGCAGTACACTTTTGTCGACCTACTGGATCAGTGGAGTGGATGTCATAGTCGAAAGACGACAACGCTATCTTTGAGCTTGCATCTAACATGAACTTATCAACAAACTTTATCTGATATGTCGTATTCAAGCGTTCTATTAGAGTTGCTACCTCGAGTATTGTACCCAGGATCCTCTCTCTGTTCGTAGGGCATGTTTATGTATGTGCTAGAAGTTTCTCAACCGACCCTAAACTTTCTTTCTCTACAGAATAAGAAATTAGATCTGGGAAAACTTTGCTATGCTGTCCGACATTTTCCATGAATTTTCTCTCTTCTTCTGCGTTTTTCCATTTGTGTTTTTGAGAGTTGTTCCATTCCAAACCGCACACAGAGATTCTGTACTCATTATGGTTTTGTGAGAGTTTTCCCCAAAATAATAACTGTGGTCAGTTCTGATTATAGTTATACAAATCTAGATGTACAAATTTGAGTAATAATAGTGGTTCGGAACCCACCTAAAACTGTAATTCTAACTCATCAATCATCGACGTGCAACTCATTACCTACGCACAAGTCTCGCACTCAAATAGGCATCATCATCCGCAAAAATATGTTGGTTTATTGCGTAATAAAGCTGTAGATATCTTTGGAGTCTAAATATTAGGGGTATTACGTTTTTTTCTTCTTTTTTCTTTCAGAGGATGAGGCCCACATAGGTCTGATGAGACCTGTGCGTGAGTGATTTTTTTTGTAGACTACTTCTTGGAGACTCCAGTTAAACAGTATAAGACAAGTCAGATCAACAATTATACAATCTTATACACTAGTAACCATAATTACTATTTCAATTAGTTGAGGCAAGGCTTAATTTTGATGTGAAAGGAACTCTTGAACACTACTAAAAGCTTTATCAACTAAATAATGATGAATTGGATGATGGTGATTGATAAGTTGGCACTACAGTTTTAGGTGGGTTTCGAATCACCGGGAAATGATTAAACAACAGAGAACAGAGTCCATTTTGCTGTCTAATCCAATCGGTCACCCTTACAAAGAGCACCCAGGAGTTTCGTAGCTTATCTCTGATTGAACAGATACCTGCTACGGCACTCGGCTATCACTCCCCTGAACATCATTCCTGGATATAATTTTTGAATATCATTCTAACGCCATAAATGGCACTGAAGAGCTCCGCCATGTTGAACATTGACAAGAGCATTGCATTTTAGATCTCATACTCATGCAATATTTATATAATATAATGACAAGATGGTTGCCCAATAAAGTTGAATATGGATTTGTAGAACGTTACAACCTATTTTCGAATTCATTTGTCTTTTTTCTGTCATCACTCTTCCACTTCTATTTTTCTTCTCCGTCTTCTCCTTATTCTTCACATTCTCATTATTTTTCAATCTTCTCCTTGTTCTTTTTTCTTCTTTTCCTTCTTATCTTTCTTCTCCTTTTTCTCCCTCTTCTCTTTTTTCTCCTTTTCCTGCAGTTCCTCGTTTTCTTTTCTCCTTCTCTTTCTTCCCTTCTCTCTCCTCCTTTCTCCTCCTCTTTGCTCTCCTTCTCTTCTTCCACTTGTTCTTTTCTTATTATTCTCAATTTTCCTTCTTATTGATCTTCCACTCTTCCTCCTGCAATTCAATCCCTTACTCCTCAATCTTGAGATCCTCCATTGGAAATTGCAATACTCAATAATCGTATCATTGAAAAATGATCTCATCATTGGGTTTGCAACCGTATACTCACAATAAAACAGGGATAAACTGGAAATCAATCCCAAAAACCAATGATAAAGATACTCTAAAGTATAAGTAGTCTATTTTTTCATTCAAAATAGTAATTTTAAAGTAATGTCTTGTATTACCCGAATCCTCCATGCTGTTGATAATAAAAATTATATCAAATGACCTTGCTCGCTCACGTCTGGTATCGTATCTGGTAACGTGATACACTATTGAAAATATTTTGAAATTAGATCTCCAAATTTATTTCGAGCACTTTAACCATGGAAAGTATAATTTTCTTTCCGAAAATTTGCTATTACTTTTTAATTTATTTTTTATATTACTGTTATGAATGCAAGAAAAACAATAGTTATCACTACTCGTTTTTGTAAACAACACTTCCATTTATTGACGACACATGCTTTGAAGAGATTGTAAATTGACACTTTCTTCTTTCTCTTAATATGTCTCTCTCACTCCTGTTTGGCAAGTGCGTTTCAAGCACATTCACGCACAATAGAGAATGTTCCATCCAGATTGTGCTACTAGCTTCCAGAATTTTCCTGAATACTTTCAAACACTATAAAAGGGTTTGTCCATGTAAACAAGAGTCAGTTGTCATTTCCTCTTCACAACGTTCATTTCCATTGCCAGTTTAGTGACAGTCTATGTAGTAGACATTGAGTTTATGCATTTATGCATTTCAAGTGCTCGTGATCAGTTTATGTGGTAAATTCTTCAACAATACTCAGTGCTATTATTGAGATTATCAAATACCGTAACAGACTGTGCTTTGTAAGTGTTCCATTTATTCATTGAGTGCTCAACTATTCTTAGGCATTTCTGTTTACTTCATTGAACAGTTTATTGAATAGTTGTCTATTAAATAATTATGAATCGGGTTTAGTTGCTTTTTGTTCAGTGACATTAAAAATGCATTATTAGCTGAACGTTATTGATTTGTTTTTTCTTATTAGTTCTTTCCTTGTGATGAGTGCATGTTGTAAGTAATTTGTGTAAATAACGTGCAAGTGTTAATTTCAAGTGTTGTTAGCATTATTTTAGTGATAGAGCCCATAATAATAATAATAATAAGCGTATGGCTTTTAATGGTGGGGAGACCCTTACGGGTAGTTCCACCTCGCCGTTTGTGCCATGTTGGAACATGGTGGACCTACTATTTTAGGTGGGTTCCGATCCACCGGGTAAGTGATAATAAAGCTTGTAACATCAAGTCATTGAAGCACGGTCACCCATCCAAGCGCAGTCTTGAGCGGTCGTGACTGAACATCACGACCACTTGAACACCACGCTCACCGCATGACCAATCACCACCCCTAGAGCCCATCACATTACTATTTTTGTAATATAATCGACACTAGAGCAGAAAAGCTGAAAAAATAGAACAAATTTCATCATAGAATAATCTCTTCACATATCTCATATGCATTGATTGTAGGAGAAAGAAACACCCACATATTTACAAATTCACACATGTACAAAACTGTACAATTTAGAGATACAAGAAACCCAAATTTTGTGTTCCTGTATTGTCAGCAGTTACCATCTATAGTCTACAGGGAACTTACCTTTCACCACGGACTTCGTAGCAATAGAAATGTCTACTCAGCCGAATCCGCCACAACACCCCCAATATAAATTTGAGTCAAGGAAATGAGCAACTCAAAATGGAAAAAAGGGGTTTTGGTGTGACTTGTCCACTATACACACAAGAGAAATTCCCAGAAGGCATTGTATTGTACCCTTGTAATACCTTGGACACCTGCTGGGCCTTGTAAGGGGTGGACATCTCAAGATATAGAAAAAAGCTCCCCCGAGATTGCAATACACGGCACCCCAACTGACTCTAGCACTTTATTGTACTCTCTATTCTATCTTTCATCTCTTTTCCGATTTGAAGTTCACTCTCGATAAACCTTGCTCCTTGCTGCTTACTTCCTTGCTATTTTCCCCCCTTTTTTATTTGACTTCCTTTGTTGTCCCTTATCTCACCCCCCCCCCCCCTAACAACTGGCTTTTCATGTCAAAGGCTTTGAAGTTATTGCCACTCAGGCCGTAGTATCAGTGTGGATCAAATTACGGCAATATTGTAAGGTGGAAAGAAATTATGTTAATTTGAGTCTGAAATTTAGGTGGAATTGGGTGATTGAAATATCCCGGAAAAGAGGCGAAAATACTGTTTAGAGGCGAATTTTGGTGTAATTTTTGTTTTTACGTTCTTTCTCCCCACATACTTCTCCTTCTCCTTATCCTCCTCCTTCTCCTTCTCCTTCTCCTTCTCCTCCTCTTCCTCTTCCTCCTCCTCTTCCTCTTTCTCCTCCTCCTCCTCCTCCTCCTCCTCCTCCTCTTTCTCTTCCTCCTCTTCCTCTTCCTCTTCCGCTTCCTCTTCCCCTTCCTCTGTCTCTTCCTTCTCCTCCTCCTCCTCCTCTTCCTCTTCCTCTTCCTCCTCCTTCTCCTTCTCCTACTCCTCCTCCTTCCCTTAAATCTATACACAGGCCTCATAGAACTAAATTCACTGGAAGAATGAAAATATACAGAGTAGACTATCCTGTAATGGAAGATGAAAATATAAAATTTAATGAAAATCAATAATACTTGAAATTATAGAAAATTACACAAGTGATAGATAATAAATACCTGGATTTCTTGTTCCATGATGAACTGCGTTGTTAATATTAACTTTTCATGTGATGTCGTTAGATTTCACATGAAAAGTTAATAATAAATACTTTTTTCTAATAAATTTTTGATAGATTTTTCTAGTTTGATAGAAGTAGAAATATTAAATTTAAGGATGAGTCTAATCTGCGATAAGAGAGAAATAGAAAAAGAATGAGGGTTGTGAAAAAAACATGTAACACTGATCCTTCCATTCCCAATAATAGCTCTAATTATCCCAATTCAGTAACGTATAAAGCCGCGTCTCCACCAACCGAACATGCTCGGCGAACAGTGTTCGCTGGAATTATCTGACGTTGCCGAACATTGTTTGGTGTGGACGCCTTCTCGAACATTATGATCGGTGTGGTGAGAACCTGTTGTTGTTCGTCACTGTTCGCTCACAGACCTAACATCTCAATTAAACTCACGAACATGTTTGGTGACCCATATGTTTAATGTTTGTCCGTTTTTTGTATTCGCCAACAATGTTTGACAGATATGTTCGGTTGGTGGAGACGCGGCTTTAAAGGTCAATTTTGTCAAAATTTTGCTTATTTCCAATCACTATTCTTCATAAATATTGTTTCATTTCCATACATTTTTTTGTTTGTAAGTATGGTAAGGTAAAGTAAGGTAATTTATCTTAAACTTTCCATAGAATTGCATGAAAATTCAGACTACGCTTGAGATTAATAAGATGGGTTAGATTAATAGAATTAATTGGTGAGATTAATATGATTTTCAAGAGATGTAAGATTAAAAATATATAAGAGAGTTTAAGTTCATGGGTAGGTCGAATAAGAACGAGGTTGAGTCCTATATCCTGCCAGGTAGTAAACAATTTACGAAGGGATTAATATCCATTCCTAAAATACATGACATGATGAGAGCATTAATCTCAGGGATGAATTTCCCTGCGCTATTTCTGGCCTGCTGTTATCCAGATAAACTCTATCACTGACATAGAGAAAGGATTTCTTGGTAGACCTATTTTACATTTATTCCCTGCTAAAAATAAAATATCATGTCTGCCACTCAACTCAAATCTAAAATACTCCTAGTCAAGTAATGAACAGTTCCAGAACCGAAGTTCATTATAATGGAGATTCCCTTGTGATTGTTTGTTCATTTTTAACACGTAGACGCACATGTGTACCATACCTGTACCACAGTGGCGTTTACCACCAGGCCGTGTGTACCAGAAGTCGATCACGCTACATATCATGCTTCAAAGCTGAGTGACACAAAATTAGTATACGCTCCAACGTTTTCTGCTATATGAAGTGAAAGCCAAAGCCACAGAGAGTAACAAAATGCCTTTAGTCAGTGCCAGTAGGATATTTTAGGATTATTATGGAATTTTATAAAAAAATAGTCTTTTTCCATTTTTTGATGTGGTAGAAATCGATAATATTCTTGCTAAAATTAATACAATTTTATGATTTTGAAGATCCATCTTGTCTCCACTAACATATAATAAAAACTTTAAAACACTTTTGTGTGGAAATTAACTCACGTTATGGCGTGACGGCCGTTTCACTCTGTTGTCAAGAGCATCGTCAGGTTAGGTTAATAAGTCGATCACTCGTGCTCTGTGAGTCGTCTGACGATGCTCTTGACAACAGAGTGAAACGGCTGTCAGGCCATAACGTGAGTTATGATTTCCGCTTAAGTGTTTTTTAAGTTTTTAATAATATGATTTGCTTCTCTTTATATGTAAACAGTTTCATAGTCGTGCATGTTACTACAAATGAAGTATTTGGAAGGGACTGGGCTAGATGGGTAATAGCAGTGAACGAACAGGTTATACTTATACCTGAGATTATGTGCAAAGACTGCTTCTTTGAAATACACAGGTCCATTTCAAAGACTGCTTCTTTGAAATACACAGGTCCATTAAACATTGAATGTATATAACCTTTTTCACTTGTTTTGACTTACTTTTTCACGTTTAAAATGCACAAGTCAATCGATCATAAAATATGAATAATTTTTTTTACATGTTTTGACTTACTTTTTTATCACTAATAAATTTTAAAATTATAATTACTTTTTCTGATTATCATTTCCCACTGTTGTTGTTTGAATCAGTTAATAACTTTTGAATACATTCATCCAAAGTAACATTTTGAATTTCGATATGTGATGTAGATGTCCTATTGATGTCTGCTTTGCCCTTTCCACAGTCTATGAAAAAATCACCACTCTTAATAATAGAGTTCTCTCAATATTGCCTACTTACAGAAATGGGGAATACCACCAGATAGAACCCGACACTTTAATATTAACATTCACCCAAGAGGAGAAGCATAAGGTTGGTGATATTATAGAGTGGAGAGAAGATGTTGCACTTCACACAATACATGAAGCACAAGGTTTAACTTCAAAAAATGTTATTTTAATCAGGATTGATTATAAGGAGAATGAAATCTATAACAGTATGCCTCATGTGATTGTTGCGCTGTCTCGACACACTACAACTTTCAGATATCTAACAAACAGCTTGGTAGAAGATGCGGTAGATAAACTAATAAATAAACTGAAATTAATAAATAACATGGAGCTAAGAAAATGGAGCAAGGAAAGAAGCAGCAAACTTGAAAGAATAAGTTATGAGTGACACTGATGAAATTCTTAATACTTTGGAAATTGACAACGAAACAGCCGTAATTGATGATTATTTCAATTATCATCCTCACTTTGATAGGAATAATGATGCTCAATGTTTAAATATTTTGTCTATGAATGTACGCAGTTTGAATGCTAATTTTGATCAATTTATTTGTTGTTTGAATGGGTTGAAAACTGATATTCATATTATAATATCAACGGAAACTTGGTTGACTGCTGATATGCCCTTTATTTTCAACATTCCTGGATATACAGCAATAAACAAATATTCTAAACAGAATAAATGCGATGGTTTGTGCATGTACATAAGAGATAACATAAGTTTCAGTGAAGTCTCACTCGATATTTCCGATGCTAATGTAATAAGTGCTGACTTGAATATAGATTGTAATATTTTTAAGGTGATTGGTGTCTATAGGTCCCCTAGTAATCGTAACATTGAGAATTTTCTAAATAGTTTGAGCGATAAAATCAACAACATTCCTAATGGGATAGATGTATGTGTGGCTGGAGACATGAATATCAATACGCATTCAACTAGTGTTCCTGTTCAAGATTATTTGCATATATTCAATAGTAATGGTTTCAAATCTTATATAAATAGTGATACCAGAGTCACAAACACAACCCAATCCTGTATAGACCATATTTTCTTCAAGAATTCGAACAATAATTTTAAATACATGAAGGGTGCTATATTTAAGACAACAGTAACTGATCACTTCTCTGTTGTCTTGAACTTGGTTAAGGATTCTAAACAAATTCCAAGAGAAAATAGAAACGTATTGATAAACACAATAACTAGACTAAACTATAATGCCCTTTTGGAACACGTAGGGAATGAGAATTGGGATAGCATCTACGCCATGAATGATAGTATTGATACCATTATGGATAAATTTGTTGATCGTTTGACCTGTTTAATCGATCAATGCAAGAAGGAAAAAAAGATACCAAATAGACCTCGTCCCCTTAAACCCTGGATCTCTGAAGGCATTATAAGATCCATAAACACGCGAGATAGGATGCATTCTAGACTGAGAAGAGATCCCAATAACAATGATTTGAAGAATGAGTATAAGGTCTATAGGAATGCTTTGAATAAAATCATCAACCTTGCAAAGGAAACCTACTATAAATTGAAAATAGATGGTTGCAATAACAACAGCATGAAGTTGTGGAAGTGCATAAACGAAGTTATTGGTGAAAACTGTAAGAAGGACAAGAGTACTGGACTAGATGCTCACTCTCTCAATAATTATTTCACAAATGTTGGTAAATTACAGGCTGAAAGCATTAATACCCTTAATAATCCATATGGAGCAGTTCCTACCCATGACAATGGGGCAAACCGGGTTGATTCCACTTTCTTTATGAGGCCGACCAGCTCTCACGAAATTGAAGCCATTATTAAAAGTCTCAAGAACAATTGCAGCCCCGGAATCGATAATTTAAGCAATATTGTATTAAAGAAAATAGCTCATTTTATATCAAAACCGCTCTCTTTCATTTTCAATAGATGCTTTGAAGAGGGATATTTTCCTAATCATCTCAAATCTGCTAAAATAAAACCCCTTTTCAAACAAGGTGACCCCACAAATCCCTGTAATTATAGACCGATTAGTCTCATTAGCAATCTAGCAAAAATAATGGAGAAAATAATAAAGTCAAGATTTGTGTCTTTCTTAAATAAACACAAAATAATCAACAATAACCAATTTGGCTTCCAAAATTGTAAAAGCACATCAGATGCTCTAATAAAATTCACTAACACCCTATCCGATAGAATAAATTCCAACATGAAAACTATTGCTGTCTTTCTTGATATCCGCAAAGCTTTTGATACAATACCGCATAATACCTTGTTCCATAAACTAGAGTCCTATGGTTTTAGGGGTGTCTCCCTTGACTTATTTAAAAGCTACCTTAGTAATAGAACTCAGTCGCTAACCATTAATGGTCAAACTAGTGTCAAAAATCTAACTGCATATGGTCTTCCTCAAGGTACTGTGCTATCTCCCATCCTTTTTATACTCTATGTCAATGATCTCTTGAAATCAAGACTTATTAACTCAACTCTGATATCCTTCGCAGATGACACTGCAGCTATTTTCCACGGTAAATCTTGGAACGAAGTTCATACCATAGCTGAAGAAAACATGTCAACCATCAAAAATTGGTTAGATAAAAATACTTTATGTTTAAATGTTGATAAAACTAATTACATAACGTTTTCAGTAAATAGAATAGGGCAACCCATCGATAATCAGGCATTGAAAATCCACTCCAGGTGCAATTCTAACTCCAATAATTGTGATTGTCCCTCAATAAAAAAAGTCACTAATATTAAATACTTGGGAATTATAATTGATGATCACCTTAAGTGGGATGTTCATATTAAATCCGTCTGTAAAAGAATCAGATACTTATCTTTCAAGTTTTACCAATTAAATAGAATTCTTAAAAAAAAACACTTGAAAATGATATATCATGCTCTGGTGAAATCAATTCTGCAGTACGGCATAATTGTTTGGGGGGGCTGTTTCAATTGTCACATTAATGAATTATTTGTAACGCAAAAACTGATAATTAAAATCATTCTAAATAAACCTAGATTGTACCCAACTGATATGGTTTTTAGCGATTTTGAGGTAATGACAATAAGACAATTGTATATAAAAGATGTAATTAAATACATAATAAAATATAAATCCGAATTTCCGCTTACTTTGAACTCCATAAGTAATAACTATAATTTAAGGGGCACTGCTAACAAATATTTAACCTACAACACTAATATTGAATGTATAAGGAGGCAGTTGATATTCATTAGTACTAAATTAATAAACCTTATCCCGGACCACTTCCTCATCAACTCAAAAATTAGTAAAAAAACAAAACTTGATATAAAAAACTGGACCTACAGTAATTTTTTCTTCTATATCGATATGTGAGACCTAGGATTTCTGCTCTTACTTTGAATGCCATGTTTTCTGTGGCTTTGTGTTTTTCAAGTTTCAGTGGACTCGCTTACCATTTTTTATTTTTCTTCCTTTTTCGCTTATCTTCTCTTTCTCCTCCTTGCTTTCCCCGTTTTTCACTCCCATTCACTCCTTTCTTATTGCCCTCTACCTGCCTATTACATGGGAAACCATAGTTGGCTAGGTATTTCTCCTCCTTTCTTTTTTTTCAGCACACCCCACCATATAGCCATTTGTTTTTGTATTTGTGTTTCTGTTTTGTATATTATACTATTGTACTGTTGTATTGTAAATTTGTTTTCTGTTGTATTTTGTGTGTGTTTGAATAAAATTTGAATTGAAATTGATGTTTTCCATGACGAAATACTTGATGAACAATCCAATATCAAAACTGACATTGTTTCGCTATTGAAATACTATTTTCACACACTTATACTGGAGATGCTGGAGGGATGCATTTCACTTCTGATGAGAAGGTTTATCTTGAAGAGATGCTTTCTCTTCAGAAGTGAAATGCATCCCTCCTGCATCTCCAGTATTAGTGAGTGAGAATAATATTTAAATAGAAATACAGAATCAGTTTTGATATTGGATTGGATTTCAAGGTAATTACATATGAATGTTGTGAGTCATTTTTGGTACACATGACATGAGAGAGAAAGAATTGTGTACCGAAGGTGAGTTACACATTTTTTTTGCAAAAATTACAAAATTTGAACCTTGTTGGAAATTGAATGTATTAGAAGCTAAATATAGCGAAATTGAATACAAAGTTGAAGAGGTAATTACATAGCCTGGATAAAAGTGCACAAAATGTTGCTTGGCAGTCTATGTGATAAAGTAATAAATTGAATGTTTTCCAGGAATTTCCGCCGCACTCGGAATTATTTATTCCACTCAATTACTGAAATTGACACTCTAATAACAATTATTGTAAGGAATTTTCCTTATAAGCGAACACTTCTTCCGTTCTGTTTTCCTGGAACAATCTTGTCTTATTGTCTCTCCCCCATTTTGCTTCACACAACTTTCGTCTTTCCAATCTGTTTTCATCCCTTTTCCGCACTTATAAGAAGTATTACTTGGAAACACGTCTTCGGTAGATGCTGAATTTGTAGAAACGGCATACGGAAGTTATAAATTATCTAAGAATCGTAGAGGGAAGATGCTGGTTGGGGAAAGAGGGTGATAAAGGGGGAAAATTATGATGATGTTGATGAAGAAGGAGGGAAGGAGAAAGAAAAGGATGACTGGAAAGTTCCCCGTAGAACAATGCCTTCGTAGACCTAAGCATGATGTAAACGTAAAGTGGAGAAATATGAGGCTTATATATCAACCCCGTCGCCTTCTCACTTCTTCTTGGTTTCATCGCCTATACTTGTCTCATTCTGAGAAGCATCATCTGTTGTTCGAACGACTCATTGCTTCCCGCTGTATACTTCAGCTGTGTTTTACTCATCAAATTTCCCGTCAAATTGAAGATTCACAATATAGCGCGGTTTTGGAGACGAATAACCTCATGTCATACATGCAAGTTGTTCAGTTGCATCTGCGAGAGACAAGTTCTTGATTGACTGTGATAGCAGACAGACTTTATTAACATAGATTTTGATTAATGGTGACTAATATTAATATTATTATTGGTATTAGTCGTTGTTGATTTATTGATATTGATATCAATGTTGGTGACCATGCCTTGAGCTTTTGAAATCGTTAACATTTCTTATTTATTATGCTCATTATTATTATTATTATTTTTTGAATTCCATATTTCTCCATTTTACTGGGTAAGAGGGTGGCATTGGCTTTTTTAGCAAAATGACACCCTTTCTATTTTGGTATATTCAGGAAGCTCCTTACTATTGACGTTGTGCACAATATGACAGCATTCTGCATTAAATTTCCCACCCACATAGGCAGTCTCAACTTTTTCATCCTCTCAGGCAGCTCTTTTGGGATTACACCTGTAGCTGATATTATCAACGGCATAATTACCACTCTCTCTTGCCTCCACAAGTTTTTTATCTCCTCTGCCAACGGCAGATATTTGAGCAGTTTATCATCACTGTATTGCTTTATATTGTGTGTATTTGGTATGCCTATATCTATCAAAAATGTGGTTTGGTTTAGTTTGCCCATTAATATGATATCTGGTCTATTGTTATTATTATTATTATTATTATTTATTTATTCATTCATTGAACGAACATCAGTCGATGTGGATACAACAGGCTAACGTCCAAAACTGCTTTTCACAAAATTTTAAAGTTGGATCAAAATCTTAGGTTAGGTCGCTGTTTTACTTGAAATTTCCCCTTGAAGCACAATAATTCACAAGTCTTTTGCCGATAAAGGATTTTTTTTTCATTTAAAACAAAGCACTATCACAGTCCGAAAAAAGAATGGTGATATAATTTGGAATTTTGACATTTTTAAGCCAAAAATCTTATACAAATCTTATCTCTATACTAGTTACACTCATTCACCAAATTACAGGTCAGCCCCATCTTGTCAGAAATGCTTAGACTATATATGCTGTTTAGACAATCACCTGTTCATTAATAAATTGATAAATTAATAAATTGTTTATTAATTAATTGATGAATTAATAAATTGTTTATTAATAAATTATCATTAATTATTAACCAATTATCAATTATCATTTCTATCTCTATTCTTTTCAAATTGATATATTATAAAGTTCTATTATAAAGAATAACAGACACATCATTCTTTTGATTATTGACTGGGATTCAGTAATATTCTTTCTCACAATATTTCGAGTATATCGATTCAACAAATTCACTCCGCTATTATTGTTTAAATTGCCCATGAAGCCGCTGAAAGCACAGCAGCACCTCCTCACGGCTTCACATCACCACGTGATCACGCACAGTTAACTAACTGACGTTCTATAAGTTTATTATGCTGGTGTACTTTAAAACTTTAAACCAACATTCGTGCTGTACGTTGTCAGGTGGATGTCAGCAGGCTGATCAATTCAGCCCTCGTGGTGTTGAGGGGAAGAGAAATATGATGGCATGCCTGCGAAAGGAGGATAGAGAAGGAGGAGGAGTGAGGAAGGAGGAGAAGAAAAGAAGAGGAGAGATAGAGGAGGGAAGAAGAAAGAGTGATAAAGAAGAGGAAATAGATTTAGTAGACAGTTGGCTGATGAAAAGTGTGGGAAGGGTGATGAAGTCTGCAAAGTAGAAAAAGTATTGTAGGTTTTGCTTTGGCCTCAATTGTTTTAGCTGTCAGCATTTCCAATCTGTGAAGAGCCGGAAACAGTTGATTCTCGATCGAATAAGGATGGAAGGAAAAAGAAGGAAAATATGAGAAAAAGAGGAGGAAAAAGATGGGGGAAAATGGGAAAAGTGTAATTAAGTTTTGGAGGTGGAGATGAAGGTTCATGAGCAGTGGTGCAGTTATATGACTCATGCACACACAGGTTTGTTGTAATCTCAACTTTTGGGTTGGTGTATTACTTTTTTATTCTTGTTATTTCTCTTCCGTGTGGAAGTAACATACAGAAAAATTTTTGTATGAGAGTTAATATGAGAGTTATGAGAGTTAATATGAGAGATAATATGAGAGAGTATGAGAGTTAATATGAAAGTTATCATATCAGTTTGATATGAAATATATGGAATTGAGGTATTTATTTGTTTATCAGAGATAAAATAATTTTTAATTTGTCAATGATATAACATGGGCTGTTTGATTATAAAAAGATTCTAAATAATTACTGTCATTCCTTCATCCATTTATTAATTTATTAATATACAATTGAATTGAGTTTCAATTATATATTATATTTTTAATAGCTCAATTTCATTTGATCCTATTTGATTTTTATTCAATTTAATTTAGTTTAACTCAATCACTTCATCGATTGATTTATGATTCTATTTATTAGTTCATTCATTAATGTATCCATTCAATAATTTTTTTATTTTTTTATTGTGACAAATGTACAACGAGTGTGAAGGTGCAACAGACTCAAGTCCAAAACTGCTCCCTACACAAATTTTGAATATTGTTACGGGTTCTATGTCTAAAATAACGCTGGCAACAATTGAATTTATCACTCGCACTTTATTTACACAAATAATCACAACACTCACTGATCAGTAACGTCTTACAGAAAAATAAGCAATTAAAAACAGATAAATCGATATTGTTCAACTAATAACGAGATTTCAATAAACTGTACAAAAATCAATCACTAAAAGTTGAAAGGCCGATCTAATATTAAATAACAATTGTACAATAAACTGTCCAATAATATTCAAAAAGAAACGTCGAAAAAAAACAATTAACTTAGTCCATAATACAATAAAAACTATTTAGTAGCTCACTGGTATGAATTAAACAGGAAAAAGGATTATCACTATAGGCACAGAGAAAGAATTATCACTATATAGGCACAATATATAGAACTGTCACAACTTGTTTATCACGACGAATTTCAAAGACAACTGAACTGGTTTCTACAAATGCGTTTGCCTTAAATAGGGTTTTCAACAATCGAGAGATCTCTACATTTTTCTATCAACTTCTAAATAAACAGATAAGGAAACTCGAACTTTCCACAATATTCGATAAGACTCCATTGATCTCTGATCAGACAACTAGAACATTCTGCAATGTAAAAAGTAAACACCATAAAAGTGTCAAAAGCAGAGTAATTAATTGCTTAGAAGTAAACATTTACATAGCAGATAACACCGACAACCACTGTCTCAAAATCAAATGTACTTAACTTCAACTAGTGGATCTGAGAGTTGCTAATATTAATAATACTTTATCATTCAAATACATTGTAAATTTACACAAATAAAGTCATCTGAATCTGAATCTGAATCTCTTCTTTCTCTCTATTCTCTCCAATTTCATATTCGCTACACTATGTTACATTGTCCAAAACATTGAGGTTAACAAATAAGATCAATTAAAGAGTTTCTTAGCAATTAGATCAGCAGTCACATGTTGTTTCAGCAATACAAATCCTCATATCGATAAAAATCAAGAAAACATATTATCTATACACAGATAAGAGATTCATTTTTTTAATGTAAAAATCGATTCTACTACAAACTTTTCATTAATTAATTGTTCCTGCTGTTCTAGCCTTTCTAATCGGCTAATCATACGTCTGTCTAATGAAGATGATATTTTACATCATCGATTCTATTTTTACTAAGGTATTCAAACGTCTGCCTAGTAGAGATCATACATAATCGATTCAATCTTCACCTCACGTGCTGGGTATGAAGAGAATAAAAAACCACATGCAATAAAGTGAAATTGGTCGAAAGTGAAAGAGTATTGACGGATGGAGATTATGATAAATGACAGGAAAAGTCACTGCGTGGGGGAAAGGGTTGGAAAAGTGTTGAGGCTTTCCCGCCTAAAAGGCTATTGTTATTGTAGGCCCGACAATCTTCATCATCTATCTCATGTTCAAACTGAATCGCTTCACATTTCCCCCCTCAAAAAGCAAATAGTTATTGTTCCCTGTTAATTTTGCATGGGCAACCATCACTCAACTGACAAAGTGTGATGCCTTATCACTTTACTTCTCATTTTTCCCTTATTCTTTCCTCTTCCCCCTCATTCGCCCCTTCTTTTTCCCTTCAACCTCAAGGAAAAACATTATTCCAATGTGTTGAAGGGTATCACGCGGAGTCCTTTTAACAACGTGACAGTCTGACATATTCTACAAAAAACGCCTACATTTTCATATAAGTCACCTCGATAGCATCACTTCATTGAATAGAGTTTATTGAATATTGGACTAAAAGATTCCAGGAACGTGTTATCCTATATTTTCAGAGAAACTGTTTTGATTAGATGATTTTGTTTAGGTAATGTCACATGGAAAATGAGTTCTTCGCAAACATAATACTGTCCTCAATTTTTTCAAGAGGCATTAAAAACCTTTCAAAAACTATGAAAACAGTCGTTCTTCACTGTTTTGGTGCCATTTTTGGAATTAGACTTGTTGATACAGATTTGACTTGAGAATGGAATTTCCTTGAACAATTTTAAAGCTTGAATTTGTTGAACATCATAGCTTTACGAGTCTCAAACCCATGTGGAAAGCGTACAAGAAAAAATCGATGTATTTTTGATCTCTCCTGGAAGGAATCTTTATAAAAGATTGAATTCAGTCAACTTGCCATTGAAATTGAGCTCAAGTAAGCCTCGATTATATCAATTGTTATATCTATTGGAGAAAAATCATGTAACACGTAATTATTTTAATAATCACAATATCAATCAGTTGAGGTGAGTATTAATTTTTATGTGAAAGAAACTCTATTACACTATAAAAAGCTTCATCAACTAAATATTTTTCAATTGTTTTTTTTATATTTCTATATTTTGAAGACTATCAAAAACTACGGTACTGTAGCTTGTTGTAGAGTTTCTACTGACACCTACAATATATTGTGATTTATTCTGTTTTGAAAATTTTGATGAAATCTCATCATTGTAAGATTTTACATCTCTAGAGACAAAATTAAGCTTATGAATACTTATTCAAATTAGACTCCTCTCATGCTGGAGTTGTTTAAAAGTACATTACAGTTTTTAAAATATTGGTAGAATACCTAATTTGCTATTTATAAGTGTCCTATTTATAGATTCAAAAATAGAGAATTTCGAGATTTATATTGTCACATGAATTCAAATTTATATAAAAATGAGTCCATATAATATCTATTATAATTGCTGATCTATGACAATCTCTCCTATTTATTCATTGATTCATACATATGTGCTATGTGTATACACTTATGCTATATATATACTCATAATATATAATACATTCATTTATACAACTTGCTGTGAAGAGACAAGCTTTGAGTTCAATGCTTCTTCTATTACTAAATCTTTTCTAAACTAGTTTACATGCTTTTTTTGTAGATTACGTCTTGAAGAATCCAGTTAAGAAGTATAAGACAAGTCAGATTAAAAATTATACAATTTTATTACTAGTTACCATAATTACTATACCAATTAGCTGAGGTGAGGCTTTATTTTGATTTGAAAGGAACTTTGTACACTAAAAAAGCTTTATCAACTAAATATTTTTAATTGTTTTTAAATATTTCTATATTTTCAACTCTTTAAAAACTGCGGTAGCTTGTTGTAGAGTTTCCTACCAATATAACTAGGTTTTTGTTTGAAAAAGCTACTATTGTGACTCACCAAGTGATAATCTCCTCGGCTTCTTGTATTATAATCGTGTACGTCAAGATTTTGCTCAATATCATTCGTTTTCACATATAAAGTAGCTTAATACACATATAAGCAGGGTACAGTTAGGAGACCAAGTCTCTTGAACAACGGCTTGCATGAATCTAATCTAGGCTATTTACTCTTTCCATACACCTAACCGCTTTTTTTTGGTTCTTAAACACCCTATCAAGGTCTTGTTTTGATGAATTACCCTATACTAAGATAGCAAAATATGTGCCCATGGTAAGCTGTAAAAAGTACATGCTTGCAAAAGTAATGCTTGCAGAGACATTAAAATTCCGTTTAACAAATATTGAACAAAGATATTGAACGAATATCATCATATCTGGAAGAGTTCACATGCTTTTTTTGCATGGTTTTCTGCCATCAAACTGTAATAAAACCATTTATAGAATGCAACGATTTATATATTTTTATGAGTAGAACCAATCCAATCCAATCGCAAGCCTGGTTAAGTTCGCACGAAGCTCTAGAACTCACTCTGTTGACGACTTTGATTGAAATAACTGCACCGATATTCCCATCCACTATCTAGTCGCTTTTCCAGTATATACGGTGAAAGATAGAGCCAAGTCTGTCCGAAGAAAAACTACTTTATCGAAAGAAACAATTTCTCCGGCTGCCTGTATCTATAAGAAAGGCAGACGGGGTTTTCCAATGTCGAATCGGACTCGGAAAGGGTTTTTATCATGCATTTAAATGTGAAGTTGACTGATAGATTCCATTGCTATTGACAGCTCTGCCAAGGTTTCCAATATCTTTTTTCTTCGTCGGCCGCCGTCGAAAGAACACATCCGCTTTGCTACTGTTCATTATCTCTTTTCCATTTTCTTCGAGAACGGTTTTCCATAGTCGTGAAAAACTGGTAACGGAAATTCCTGAACGAACCCTGTCATTGGGTTACTACTTTCCTTTCTCTTGTGGTCGCCCTAATTTTGTTTCGAACAATTATACTTGGCAGCTGGGACAGCTTTATTTTCTGCATGTTATTGTTTGTTTTTTGTAGACTTGGAGACTCCAGTTGAGACAGTCAGATCAACAATAATTATACAATCTAATACACCAGTTACCATAATAGTGTATCGTTTTTATAGTGTACATTAGTTTCTTCCACATCAAAATTAAGCCTCACCTCAACTAATTGATATTTTAATTATCACAATATCAATGAGTTGAGGTGAGGCTTCATTGTACACTCTTGTGTACTATAAAAAGTTCTGTGTACTATAAAAGGCTTAAAAATTAAGCCGTACTAGTTAGTTGTTGCCATAATTTCTACATCATTTAGTTGAGGTGAGGCTCAATTTTGATGTGAAAGGAATTCTTGTACACTATAAACAGCTTTATCAACTAACTATTTTTTTCAATTGTTTTTAAAATATTTCTATATTTCCAAGACTCTTTAAAAACTGCGGTAGCTTGTTGTAGAGTTCCTACCAATATACTCAATATAATTATTTCCTTACAAAATGAACACAATGCTTAGCTATTTTATTCTAGGTCGAGTCCTCCTGTCCTTAGGTACTCCGTTGTATGTGTCTATTAAATGACATATTAGACAATATGTCTGTAAATGACATATTAGTATGTTGTCGCGGTCGAGAAGAAAAAGTGAAACTAAAGGTATTCATTGTGGAATTTAAAATATCCATCAATAATAAAAATTATGTTTAGAAATTCTTGTAGATATCAATATGAGTGCCACAAAGGCATCCTAGTAAGGATGACATGGAAATAGTAAATTATGTTCTGAATTATTCCTTATTAGTTCTTTTGAACGCCTCACAATTTCGTTCTTTTGAACGCCTAAGCTTCGGATTTTTGAGAAAATTGCTAGTAAGGCTGACATGGAAATAGTAGGCTATATTATTTTCTGAATTATTCCTCATTAGTTCTTTTGAACGCCTCACAATTTCGTTCTTTTGAACGCCTAAGCTTCGGATTTTTGAGGAAATTGCTAGTAAGGCTGACATGGAAATAGTAGGCTATATTATTTTCTGAATTATTCCTCATTAGTTCTTTTGAACGCCTCACAATTTCGTTCTTTTGAACGCCTAAGCTTAGAATTTTTAGAATTTTTTGAGAAACTTGCTAGTAAAGCTGACATGGAAATAGTAAACTATTTTCTGAATTATTCCTTATTAGTTCTTTTGAACGCCTCACAGTTTTGTTCTTTTGAACGGCTAAGCATCGAATTCTTCGATTTTTTTGAGAAAATTGCTAGTAAGACTGACATGGAAATAGTAAATTATTTTCTGAATTATTCCTTATTAGTTCTTTTGAACGCCTTACAATTTTGTTCTTTTGAACGCCTAAGCTTCGAATTTTTAGATGAAATATTCCTTAGTATGTCTTTCATTTAGCTTTAGATTATTTTCTGAATTATTCCTTATTAGTTCTTTTGAACGCCTCACAATTTCGTTCTTTTGAACGGCTCAGCTTCGAATTTTTAGAAATATTCCTTAGTATGTCATTTAGCTTTTTACACACGCTACTGCACAATCATTCTACAGCTATGGTATGGCGCATGCTGTCTGTGTTAATAGATTAATGTTAGCTGTATTCCAGAAATAAATCAGACCTCGTATACTTATCGATAAATCAATAGAATTGTTAAGGGGGAGAAATATGTTAGCTGTCTAACATTGACAAATGGAAGTGTAAACCACGTGACATTTGACAACTAAAATCTATTTCAGGTTGGTAGGTATATATTATTAGTAGCTTCCAGTCGCGGAACACGTCTTTAGGAATGTAAAACACAATAATTGTCACAACAATACAACCATGTCAGCTTACAAAGGTAAAGGGATACTATAGCTTTGACAGTTATGTCATTGTCAAATTCTATAGCTCCGGTAATCATTGACGAAACTGTAGCGTCATTGTATGTCAACTGTAGTGCTATGTCAGTAACCATGATTGCTCCTTGCTTTTGTTCTTTAGATTCACACTATTAAAGTCTCAAGAATTGGCTGAAGAAACTATAATTCACACAACCTTGTTCTATCATAAAATAGGTCAATGTTGCTTGCTTGACCTTCACTGAGTTAATGAATAATAAGACGAAATTGTCACAACCACATTTATTAAAACTTTGTAACTGATACTGGGGAAAGGTCATGGATAACGGTTTCTTACCGTGGCCCAGTTTCTGATATATTAGGAAAAGAATTGAAAACGAAGGGTTTTGATGTAGCTTTTAAAACCAAACCAATTTTAAAGAGTTTATTTGGGTGTAGTAAAGACGAAATTGACATCTGGGATAAAAGTGGGGTTTATAAATTGAATTGCGGTGATTGTAATGCTTGTTATGTGGGTCAGACTGGTAGAAGTTTCAAATGTAGAATAAATGAGCATATTAGGGATTGGAAAACCCAAACAGGAGATTCAAATTTTGCAGAACATCTCATTGTTAATGGGCACAAGTTCAAGGCTGAAGAAAATATTCAATTTCTGCATTTGATTGGCAAAGGCAGACAATTGAACATTTTAGAAGCTTTGGAGATAACTAGGTTGGTACAAACGATTTCAATACTAGTTTAAATGGCCAAATTTATTTTAACCAATTCAATACAACTAACTTGGTTTCATCATAATTCCAGCCTACATTTAAAAAATAGTTCTTGTGTGAATTTCTCAGTTAACCTTGACTGCATTTCAGTGAGCTTCTATTTTTTTAGTTTTAATTTGATTCAATTCAAGCCTTATTACGTATTTTTCTTCTTTGTTGCTTTCTTGATGTTCACAGTGTTTAGTTATTGATTTGACTCGTATATTTGCTTGTTACTCCTCCCACCAGGGGGCGTGACTTGACAGCCAATCACAACGTCCAATGAAGGTCAGCCTCTTTCCCGCTTAGCCAATAGTATCATTCCATGTTCAGTATATATTAAGTTTCTCTGTGCTTTAGTTTTAGTATGATTGAGGTTGATAATGGTGTAACAGCCAAAACTATTTTCTCAAAGTTTTAATAAATGTGGTTGTGACAATTTCGTCTTATTATTCATTATGGATACCTTCCACAATATCACCTTCGCCACTACAAAGAAACTTCAATGAGTGATCGACCTTCAATATTTCACAAGTTCATTTTATTCTTGATTCGTGTCTGGTCAATAGGACACCTGCTTTATACCTGTTTTTATTATTGTTGCGTATTGACAGGCTTAATAATAATGGACTGGTCTAGCATTAACCAATGACAGGCCTCCAACCAATACCGTCAAAGAGAGGCTACCTATGAACCAATGATATTTGTCAGAGAAGGGTGTAAATTAATATTGAGCTACCCGGTACTTTAGTTTTAGTTTGTTAGCGAACAATACAGATGTTGTCACAACAACTACATAATCAAAATTTGAGATACTATAGTTTCAACAATGATTACCGGAGCTATAGAATTTGACAATGATATGACTGTCAAAACTATAGTATCTCGAATTTTAATTGATTTAGGGTTGTGACAACATTTGTATTACTCGTTATAATAGCTATCAGAATATCACTATCACCAAGAATAATAAAAATATTCGATGAAGCATGCGTTGGGTTATACCACAGATAAAGAACCAGATCGATCACGTCGCTTGCGGATTTCCTAGTTAATGATTTAATTCAGAGATAGCGCCACGCGTCAATGATTTCAACACGGGGAGCAGCACTGTTTCAGTGCGGGAATACTTGAATTGTCGGCACTCTACGGATAGAAAACTCGTCCACGGGGAGCAGCACATGTTGCAATGCGGGAATATTTGAGTTATCGCTACTTCATGTAAAAGTTCTTCAAAGTAATTAAATTAGCAACTCTGGAATTACTCATTCACTTATTGATATTGAAGATTCAATGATGGGGGTTCGATTGTAGGTGAGTGGTTTATTCTCGGTTAGGCTCAAATCCATAGGGAGGAATCTGACATTTCCAAAAAGTGCCCCAAGCTACCAGGTAAAGGGGGGGTTGAAAATTTGATAAATGTTTTTTTTTTAAATAGTTTTAAATCAGAATTGGGTGATTGTTTATAAGTTGTTGTGAAACGTTTTTGGAAAATTTGGTTTTTGGGGGGTTTAGGTTGGGATAAAAATTTTTGAAAAAGCTGGACATTGATATTTTTGAATTTTTTTTTATTCTATAGTGATTTTTGTGTTAAACGAAATGGTGATTTGGAAAAATATATCGTTTAAGGGGATGAAAGTGGTTTAAAACTGGAAATAACAAATTTGTTAATTTTTTTTTAATGAAAAGCTTCTTGATTTTTCATTTTTAAGCGCAAGACAATCTATTGGGATGTGTGCGTCACAAATGGATTCTCTTCAAAAGAAATGAGGGGGTTGAAATTGTGGACTTCTTAAATATTAATATGTTTGAAAATTTGTTTCTTGTATCATATATAATGAAAAAATCTGTATTAAATGCGATGTGGAATAATTTTTAAAAGTCACCCCTAAGGCATTAGAAAGTCAGCAGAACATGCATTTGAGAAATAATCCCCTAGAAAAAGAGGGTCGCTTGAAATGGAACATGTTAAAAAAATGATTTTTTTTTGTTAAATGATTTTTCAAGGGTTTTGTAATTGGAGGTTGAAGGTAAGTTGAGGACACGAACAATGCTATGCCACCCCTTGATTTGAATGCGAGGGCTATTATTGTAGGGGTGCAAAATTTAGGGAAAAATTGAAAGTTGGGATTTTTGGCGGAAATTTGTTTGAGCCTTTTAAAACTTCAAAAGGCGTATTCAACGCTGTTTGAATAAATAACACCTTTCTGAGATATAGGCATAACTTTGAACAGTTGAGCAAAAGGCGTATTCAACTCTTGTTGAAAAAATCACCCCATTTTGAGTTAAAGTACAGAATAAAAAAGAAACAGAAAGCTTAAGCTGGCAGAGCTTGATTAGTTATTTTCAGCAGTAAGTTAGTTATATTTAACTAATATTATATTTATATTAGTTATATTTAACAGTATGTATATATATGTTTAAAATATGCTTCCACAGACGCGTTTTAGCGGCGCAGTGCCTTTCGCCAGATAAATAAATGGCTGTCATTGGATGACAGTGACGTCACTCACCAACTAAACCAATGACAGCCATTTATTTATTTGACTCATGGCATTGCACCACTAAAACGCATCTAGGGAAACATGCTTCAATTATTCCGACAGTTAATAAGATAATTCCAGGGTCTAATAATTACTTATTAGATGAATAAATTCTACTGTATTATATTCATAATATTCTCATAAATATATTCGATTGTATGAAATCATCTAAAACTCATACCTCTTGACTTTCCAGACCAATTTCGCTATTTTATCTTTTAGTGTCCACCTTTAAATTAACCTGAAAAGGACACAGTCATACAATATTATGAAATGGGGTGAACTTTCAAATAACTAAACAAACAGGCTATAAGTAAAGGATGATAAATAAACAGGTAATTTAAGTACAGTAAACAAATTTTTATTTGTGCAATAATAAATATAATATACATAGGATAAATATACTGTGAAATGCATAAAAAAATATCGAAAATACATTGTTATAACTTTGTGCTAAGATTTTATTGACTGATGACTGATATGTTACAGTAAGATTGTGGAATTAATAAAAATTCATTTGAATATCTAAAAAAATTCTTATAACTTTTCAATGATTTGTAAGATTTTTCTTCATCAGGTTTTGATATATAGTCAGGGCCGGCTTTATAGGCTTGCGAATAAGGCTGGCTCCTGGGGCTGCCAAGTTATTACATTATAAGATTATTATTGATCAACTCTCAAATAACTCACAAAAACATTAGAAATAATCATAATAATATAAGATAATAGATTTCATAAACCTACGCTAACCCTACGCTATCACCCAGTGGTGGAACCATGATCTCTCCAAGGGGGGGGGGGGGGCTGAAACGTCTGGGAATATGGAATACCCTACAAGCAAGAATTAAAAAAAAAAACATTTGTGTAAAATCAATGGCGGATAAAGTATTTTCCAAGGGGGAAAATACATACATCATAAATAACTATGGGAAGTGATACGTCCGAACGGTTAGCGCCGCTATCTGTAACTCAGATAAGATAAGTCACGGCGCTCGTTGACAGAATCTGTAGCGGTGACCGATAGAAATACAAAAGTCACTGCACAGTTACGATGTTTTTGCACAACAAAATAATAAAAAAAATTATTTCCATCAAAAACAGCATTGCCCGTCTTAACTTCTCCAAACTTACCAACGATTTTGCTACCAAAAATAAAAGTTATATTCCACTTTATATTATTTTGATATGATGTGATGGTGATAATCATTAATCAATGTTTCTTTTGATCACTATAATTTGTATCAATATCATTAAGGTCAGTATTATTTGTATTGAAATATATTAATCAAATAAATAAGTAAATTGTTACTAAATCACAGTTGCTTCGAATATAAGGCCTACTGAATACTATGACAATTTATTATATTATTCTATAACTCAATTGAATTATTTATTTATTGATATTTCATTGTAAAACATTTCATACTAGAATTTGTTTTCATTATTCAATGTGAAAAAAGCCTGTTGTGATATTTTGACAGGCTTACACCATTATTAAATTCACAATATTTCAAACGGAAGGGCCGCCAAATGCGTTTTGCTTGGGGTCGCCAATTGTCTTAAGATAATTACTACCATTTTCTAGAATATTGTAGTTAGCCTATATCTCATAAGAGGTGGACGAGGGGTTTATTGGTCTTTGGTTTTTGAACCTCATAGGGATGGCTTGCGAACCAGAGACAAATAAAATATTTAACCTAAAATGTATTCAACATGAACCTTCTTCCACACATTGAAACCGAATTACAAGCCACTAATACTGGGGTGCCCAACTGTTCTCTTAGGCGAGCCACATCGGGATTTTTTCCCCCATTTCCACATTTTGGGGGGGGGGGGGGGGGAATTTCAGTTTTTTTATTTTGACAGGGTCAACATTTTCAACTTTTTAAATGTTAATAAGTGTTCTACTTACTAAATGTAATTTGAACGCTTTTTGATACCGTAATTCACCGGTATTTGGGGGGGGGGGGTGAAAAACAAAACCACGTTCAAAAATGGGGGTCTAAATAAATTTTAAACTTTTTGTTTGTGAGTAATTTAGGTTTTTTGATTGGAGGTGTGAGGCAAGTAAGGGAAGTTCAATATACATTGTTACCACTAGAAAAGTCAAACGGGTTAGCGAAAATTTCGAAAACTTTAAAAAATGTTTTATTTTTATATTATTTTGTAGAGGATAAATAAATAATATAGGCATTAGGCATTGCAGAGTGAGCAAAATATGTATGTGAAGTTGTTTCAAGAAATCATCCTCTCGTAGAGGAGAGGTGCTTAAAATAAAAAGTGACATGAAAAATATTCTGACTTTCTGTTGAATAAATTTTATAGGTTTTTCGGATTGTAAGTAAGTTGAATAACTTAACAATTTGTTGAATGTAAGTAAGAATGTCAGTACATTAGGAAAATTTCGATGCACAGTCTTGGATTATCCGCGGGCGGGTTTTGTAGCGGTGAAAAGTCCGTATAAATATTCAAAATAAAAATCCAAGTATTATTATTTCTTTAGTATAGAATACGTATGATATATCGGGTCCTTCAATACTCCGTTGAATCGGTGTATTTGTTTCTTGAAACAGTTTTACATTTTTTTTTTTTGTCATTCAAAAGAGGTGTGTAATAGTCGGTGTTCAGTCGGCCTAAACGGTAACATAAAATTATTCCTAGAAAAAGTTAACGGAAGTAAACACGTAGATGGAAATGAAACTTCCTCAAAATGTTAAATTTAGATAAAATATTGTAGAAACGTGCTTACCAGAAATCATTTTCTGGTTATTTTTTTAAATTATAAATATGCCTACTCATCCATAAATTTATTAAAGTAAACAACTAAAACATGAAACATTTGAAACTAGAGACTATAATCTATTTAACAATTAATTTTTACATTATTTTTTTTAACCACCAAAATTATGACTATTATTCATGTTCTTATTGGAAAAGTACAGGAACTCTAAGCGTTGAATGTATAAAATTAATATAATTATTGATTACAAAATATTTATTAGAACTTGCAAGAAAAACTCCACGAATAAGTTATAAACCTATCAAATCAACAGAATTAGAAACTTTGAATTTAAATTTAAAACTTTAAATAACTAGTAATGTTATCCATTTATTTAGCAAACTAAAAAATGTAGATGTGAAATGTAGTGTAATACTAGTATTTAGAAACTTTTGAAACAAAAATATTTTAATTGAGTATTTTTATAAAAACGAAAAAAATGGCTAAAAAATTGGAACTATTAACTATGAATTTTTAGTTCCAATAAAAAAATTATTTCAACTTTATCGGCAAAATTGTGCTATTATCTCATGACTATAAACTGACTAACGTTAACAAGTAACAACTTGAAGGAAGATTCCGAGTTGCGCTCATCGACAGAAAATACCAGGCAGCTTGTAGAGTACAGATGCGAATGCAGAATGCAGAATATGAGAACAGCGCCAGAAGTGTGAATAGATGACGAAGCATAGTTGTATACGCACAGGAGCGAGCGTGCGCGTGTACATGTGTGAGTTTATGGAGGGAATCTCAACAGACGTTGATGACAAGCGCTTGTGGCGCTATACCTACGCATTCTAGCGTGTGTTTGTGGAACTAGCGTGATCGGTCTGGTTAGTTTGTCTGTGGTTATACATAAAAAGTATGAATATAAAACATCAAAAAAGCTGTAATACCATACAGCATCGACGAACAGATTCCTATACGGTATGAATCTACATTGTATTGACTATTGCACCATTCCAGCCAAACCTTATGACATGGTCTCTTTCTGGAATAGTAGTAATAGTAATAGGAGTAGTAGAAGTAGTAGTAGTAGTAGTAGTCTATCCTTGAGGAAAGTACTTTCTTTCGGCCGTGGAATGGGATTATCATTCAAGTCAGTTGTTGTTTCGCTCGTAGGAGGAGGCAAAGTGTGTGCCAATGTGATGTGAACAGGTAGGGGAAAAAGAAGATGAAGAAGAAAAGAAGAGGAAGTGAAAAAAAAAGAAAAAGAAGCAGGAGAAGAAGCGGGTGGTGAAGGAGAAGGAGAAGAAGGAGGAGGAGAAAGAGAAGGAGGAGGAGAAGGAGGAGGATAAGGAGGAGGAGGAAGAGGAGGAGGAGGAGAAGAAGAAGAAGAAGTAGAACAGGTGAAGCAGAAGGAGGAGGAGGAGGAGAAGAAGAAGAAAGAAGAGGAAGAAGAAAAGTAACAGGAAGACGAAGAAGAAGATGAAGGTGGAGGAGAAGGAAGAGGAGAAGTAGAAGAAGGAGAAGAAGAAGGAGGATGAGGAAGAGGAGAAGGAGAAGGAGAACAGGTGAAGGAGGAAAAGGAGGAGGAGGAGGAGAAGGAGGGGAAGGAAAAAGAGGAGGAGGAGAACGAGAACGAGAACAAGAAGAAGAATAGGTCAAGGAGAAAGGAGGAGGTGGAGGAGAAGGTGGAGGAGAAGGAAGAAAAGGAGAAGAAGAGGAAGAGGAGAAGAAAAAGATGAAGGTGAAGGACGAGGAGAAGGAGGAGGAGAAGGAGGAGAAGGAGGAGGAGGAGGAGAAGGAGGAAAAGGAGGAGGAGGAGGAGAAGGAGGAAAAGGAGGAGGAGGAGGAGAAGGAGGAGAAGGAGGGGAAGAGGAGGAAGAGGAGGAGGAGGAGAAGGGGAACGAGAAGAAGAAGAACAGGTCAAGGAGAAGGAGGAGGAGAAGGAAGAAAAGGAGAACAAGAAGAAGAGGAGAAGAAGAAGATGAAGGAGAAGGACGAGGAAAGGAGAAAGAGGAGTTGGAGAAGGAAGAAGAGAAGGAGAAGAAGGAGGAGGAGGAGAAGGAAGAGAAGAATGAACAAGATGTTGAAGAAAAAGGAAAAGGAAAGTGGAAGAAGGAGTAGGTGGAAGAGAAGAAGAAGGAGAAAAGAGAAGAAGGAGTGGAAGAGAGAGAAGAAGGAGGAGGAGGAGGAGGAGAAGGAGGAGGAGGAGAAGGAGGGGGGAGAAAACCAAGAGGAAGAGGAGGAGGAGAAGGAGGAGGAGAAGGAGAAGGAGAAGGAGAAATAGGAAGTGGAGAAGGAGGAGGAGAAGGAGAAAGAGGAGTTGGAGAAGGAAGAAGAGAAGGAGAAGAAGGAGGAGGAGGAGAAGGAAGAGAAGAATGAACAAGATGTGGAAGAAAAAGGAAAAGGAAAGTGGAAGTAGGAGTAGGTGGAAGAAAAGAAGAAGGAGAAAAGAGAAGAAGGAGTGGAAGAGAGAGAAGAAGAAGGAGAAAAGAGAAAGAGAATATGAAGAAGAAAAGAAGAGAAAAAACGAAAGAAATATTGAAACGAGGTGGACAGGAAGATAAAGTGAATGAAGAAGAAGGGGAAAAAATAGAGAGGACGAAACTTTGAAGAAAAGAGGAGGAAGAAATTACAAGTTGGGAAGTAGAAAAGCGTGATTGATGAGTTGGATCTACAGTTTTAGGTGGGTTCTGAACCACCGGTAAGTGGTTCAGGGAACAATGTCTCTTTTACCGGCCAATCCAATCGGTCACCCTTACAAAGAGCGTCCAGGAGCTTCGTAGCTTATCTCTGATTGAACAGATTCCTGCTATGGCAGGTTTGAGAAATGAAAAGGAGATGAATTAGTGGGGAAAAAAATTAGTGGGAAAGAAGACGAAAAAAAATTAAAAGAAGATAAGAAGAAAGAGGAGTAAGAAAAGATGGCGGACGAGATGAGGGATGAAAAGGAGAAGAGAACAAAACAAAGAATGAGTGTAAGTGAGTGATGGTGGGAGGGGAAAAATGAAGGAGAGGATGAGCAGCAACAAAAAGAGAGACAATAATAAGAATTGGTGGAAAAAAAGGAGGAGAAGAAGAAGAAGAAGAAGAAGGAGAAGAAGTAAAAAAGAAAAAGAAAAAGATGAAGAAGGAGAAGAAGGAGGAGAACGAGAAGGAGGAGGAGAAGGAGAAGGAGAAGGAGAAGGAGAAGGAGGAGGAGAAGAAGAAGAAGAAGAAGAAGAAGAAGGAGTAGGAGAAGAAGAAAAAGAATAAGAAAAAAATAAAAAGAAAGAGAAAAGAAAAAGATGAAGAAGGAGAAGAAGGAGGAGAAGGAGAAAAAAGATTTTTAAAAAAATGGAGGAGGAGGAGGAGGAGGTGAAGGAGGAGAAGGAGAAAGAGAAGAAGAAGAAGAAGAGGAGTAAGTAGAAGAGTAAGAAGCAAGATGAAGAAGAAGAAGAAGAGGAAGAAGAAGAAGAAGTAAAAAAGAAAAAGAAAGAGAAAAGAAAAAGAAAAAGATGAAGAAGGAGGAGAAGGAGGAGGAGAAGAAGAAGAAGAAGAAGAAGAAGAAGATGAAGAAGAAGAAAAAAAGAAAAAAAATAAGAAAAAAAGAAAGAGAAAAGAAAAAGATGAAGAAGGAGAAGAAGGAGGAGAAGGAGAAAGAGAAGTAGAAGAAGAAGAGGAGTAAGAAGAAGAGTAAGAAGCAGGATGAAGAAGAAGAAGAAGAGGACAATGACGAAGAATAAGAAGAAGAAGAAGAAGAATGAAAGTATGTGTGATAGTATGAGGAAGAGGATGATGTGAACAGGTAGAGTAAAGTGTGTACATCTAAGCCAAACGCACGAAAACTTCTTGAAACGAAAGAGCACAGCCTCTATAAAAATGCGGGTAACTTCTTTTTTATTCAAACAGGAGCAGGTTTTTTCTTTTTCTCAGCTGCCGTTGCATTTTACGAAGCAGGTTGAAGTTAGGACGCTTTCCTACTCTCTCCATGTTGTTGAAGTTCTGTTCATGTTACGATTTCCTGTTACTATTACAACACGGCTACGTTGTATAGTGTAAGACTGGCTCGATTTGGCAACGTAGTCAGGTATCACAGCAATCGAAGATGAAAGGGCTTTTGCCCTTCTATTGGAGCCATATCGGTTATTAGATTCTGCAGTACTGCGGCACAGCACCAGTTCTTAGCCCTCAGCCCTTTCCTTTCACTGCCATGTGCGGTTTGGGTTTGCTAGGCAGATATAAATCGAGCATGCTTTATCCGCAAAACGATAGCTGATTATTATTCTACAGCATTGTCATTGTATAACTATTTGATTGGCCAATTTTCCCCCAAATTATCCCCATCGAGTGGGTATAATGTGCACTCGTAAACGATTAAAGATAGCGTAGTTCCTTGCTTGCTAGTTTTACTTGTACTAATATATTTAGTAAGGGATTAATATGATAGCAGAATCTGATAACTTCTTGCTAGTTTTTAACCAAATTCTATCTGTTGAAACAAATTAACATGTACCCATAACATGGCTAATACTACTCGTAAAGGGTCTCCCCATTATAAAAATCCATGCGCTAATAATACAGCAAAACCTGTCTGAGACGGACCCCTTGTAAGACGAAACCTGCTGAAACGGAATGTTTCATCCGGTCCCTAGGAATCTTTTACAGTATGATCACCCTGTCTAACCCGGAAACCTGCCAAAACGGATTTTTTTTTCAGTCCAGTGGAGTTCCGCCTTACACAGGTTTTACTGTAATTCAAAAAGGGAATGTTATCAATTCGACCTGCTTTCTTCCACTTCATTATTATTTTGCTTTTCTATTTTCATGTAAGTTTTCTAATGAAGATCGACCTAAGGCTTGTAAGGCTGTGGTTTTTGTAAAATGTGATCAAAAAGTTTATGTGATTTAAAATTTAGTTGCTCGTTGAGGATGTTTTGTTTATTGTGTGTGGTGTGTTCTCAAACTGGACACACTTTTACTGACATCACTACCAACCTACACCAGTGGCGGTCCCAGGGTGGAGGGGAGGGGGTGGGAGGGTTTATCCCCCCCGAAATATCAAGATGGATCCCCCCCTAAAAAAGAATTTATTCATAATTATGCATGTATAGTTTTTGCGAGAAATAAATTTAATCTGTGTCATTGTTACTTGTTAGCTAGAAGAATAAACAAGAAGGATGTGTACATCCTTACATCCATTACATTGTTGTGTAACAATCTGAGTATTTTTTGGCTATTCCTTCGTAGCTTACATGTTAAAATAGGGCCTAACCATAAAGAAAAAGTTCGCAGTGAACACTTGATTTATTTTTGATTTCATTATACGTTTATTTAACTGAACTTTGTCATCATGCTCATTAGCTCATTAAATAATCACATTGACGTTTAATCAATTTTCTTTGTGTAGCTAAAGGAAATCAAAGGTAAAACACATACTATGGTTGGGTCCTATTTCACCCAGGTACAATAAATTTTTATTTAAGAAAAACTATTTCATTAGCTAACATAAATACTATTAGCTTGAGCAAATTTTAGAGCTCAAATACGAAAAAAAGTACGTTTTTAGGCTTTAAATTCCACATTTTTTCCGGGGGGAGGGGGACCCAGACCCACCGGTGGTCATCCCCCCCCCCCCCCGAAATGAAATCCTGGGACCGCCACTGACCTACACATTCTATTCTTAATAAAAATTTGACTGCAAGTCGTTGAATCCACTTGAAAAGAAAATCTAGTTTCAGTGGAATATTTCAGTCGAAAAAACGACTTGTTTATTTTTAAGTTTGAGGCTATTAGCTTGGAAGTTCACCCAAGACGAACACTAAAAATAGAGGTAATAATAATAATGACTGATAATGACATTTCCAATCGAAATAACTTTAGAACAAAAATCAATAATGGGTAATTATTCAGAGGTTAAAGCTCCAAGAGTCGGAACAAGATGGAAAAAAAAGAAAGAAAGAAAAGCTGCTTTTTCTCAGAAAATGAAAAGCTGGTGGGCGAACAGGAGGAACACCACCAAGTCCAATAAGTGATCATCATTTTGCTCAGCGTCTTCCACTTCGGGAGCTCTACGGCTAATAATAATAATACTGTAATTGAACGCCTTTATTTGTACAATAATATTTAACAAAATATCAATAAAATATTACTCAATAAATCGAGTTCACAATATTGAATTATGTTTGAAGCTTATGAGCCAAAAATGTACAAGTAATACAAGTCAACTGATTTTTACTGGATCAAACAGTATTTTTACAGTATCATTAAGACAGTAAAAATAAAAACCCTCTCAGGTTGAAGAAAATTCTCAATTTCGACCATCATTCAAACAGAATAATCAGTTTCCGATCTTTTTCATAATAGTTCACCAAAGCTCTTGATTGTACGAATCCACCACCCAATTGCATTAATGCTGGCAGATTAAAAACAGAAAAATTTCCATGCATTTATTCTGAGCGGAAGCCTAATTATTTCAATTACAGCCTATTACCGGCATCAAATCGTTGTCGACTGTGTACCAAGGTTCACTCATGTTCGCCAAATGATATTTAGGCAGAAATTACATATATATATCATGTATGTCACGATTTATTGTCAGGGTATGTAATGCATTTAGTGGGTCAGATAGAGGAGTGAATCACAGCAGGGGAGGAGCTGGGGAAGGATCCAGTCCAGTCATCAAAAATGGATTGATGTGCTCCACATCAATATTGAATTTACTCGCGAACTTTTCAGTTGTAAATGAATAAATCAACGTTTTGTACATCAATAACGAACGTACTGAAAGACAGAGGCGGGCTCTGTGGTAATAATAACTGTTTTATTATTCGATTTGCAGCAGGAAGTTTGGAATTCATGTGAAATTCAGGTTTCTAAACGAATCCTTTCCCTTTCATATTATTTTTATAATAATAATGATGATGATATCAGTGACATCTACATGGCAGTTCCGGATACTCTTTTACATAAGCCTCATAAATATGAAAGAATTGGCTGAGAATATTATTCATACAGCTTTTTTCATCGGGTAGGAAGGTATAAAAATGAATAGCTACAGTTGCATTGAACAATAGTGTTGTGACTGAGGTTTTAAAGGTGATAATACAGTTGGATCTTTCTCAGGAAACGAGAAACTGCCCGAAACCCTCACATCAAGATTTTTATAAGTGTTGTACAATATTAAAATATTTCTTCGTACTTTAAAAAACTTGACAGAAGTTTTATTAAGTTTCATGTATTGAAAATAATTACATTTTCAATCGTTGTGTACCTCAATAATATTGTGAATCGGAAATCTGTAGCTCTTGTATGTTACTTGGAGATTCCAGAGTTTCAAGGGTTTGGTGTTGATGATGGAACTATATCTTATTATCACGATTTCTTCAAAACCATCATTAATTATTTTATAACGTATATTTCCTTCTATACAATAAAATTTTAATTATCAGATGATTAATGGATTGGATATCGTCGTTTCGAATAAATTTTATTATTTTCTGGAATCATGATACCTACCATATTGATAGATTGATGAATTTATTTATATCCTCCATTAAAGAATAGCACAGCCACAATTGTACAATAGATTTAGAAGAAAGAACCTTACATGGTCAACAGCCATGATAACATCATTTATAGATGATGAAATATAGATATAGATAATAACATCATTTATTTTTTTTAGTTAATATTCGGAGTTGGATTATAAAGGTTATGTATAAATAATATAATTCACAAACTTATTCAATCTTAGGCTTCCAGTACTAGCATGCAAGTACAAACCTGGTGGGAAATGAGGCATAGGAAGATCTTCCCACGCACAAGTCTCTGAGCCATGTGGGCATCATCAGCAATGAGAAAAAACTTAAGGAAAAATGAATACCGGAACAGGCGAATAGAGCCCAATCAGCGAACACATAAGACCAATAGTCACACATAAGACCATTGGTCTTATGGGTTCGTTGAGCCCAATCCTTGTTAGATTACGATTAACATATTGCGTAAGTACAAAGAAATCAATTATAATGATATACATTTTTTCAAGTACTTGATGTTTTTTAGTGAGACACATGAAAACAAAACCTGCAGATAACTTGTAGAAATATTCCAACCTTCCTGTAGAAATGGGATTAACAGCCAGTTTCACGAATGAAAATTAAATTTAACCGCCGTAAGATGACGTCACCTTATGGAGCTCAATAGGGAAGTCGTTGCACTGGCTCCGTTAAATGACGTCATCTTATGGTGGTCAAATTCAATTTTCTACCATGCAACTGGCCGTATAACTTAGTGACAGGAACAATTATGCTCCTTGGAAGACTACTAACTTACCCTAGAGGCCCTCTAGCGCCGCTCCTTTGAATCAATCATTGAATGCCTTAGCAGGTATCTGTTCAATCAGAGATCAGCTACGAAACTCCTGGGCGCTCTTTGTAAGGGTGACCGATTGGATTGGCCAGCTAAACAACTCTGTTCTTTGCTGTAAAATCACTTCCTGGTGGTTTGGAACCCACCTAAAACTGTAGGTCCAACTCATCAATCACCATCATTCATTCATTACCCACGCACAGGTCTCAGACCTATATGGGCTTCATCCTCCGAAAAAATAATGTTTTTTGGTTTCTATCGTTGTACATCAGCATGTAATGGATATAAGCCAACAAGCATTCAACGGTGACGTTGAGTCTAACTAATGATGGTATCTCTGACCCTGGTAGGAGAAAGAACAAGCTAGAGACCAGTAATCTTCAGAGGAAGATACCTCGAAGCCAACCAAGTTCTCCTTAATTGAAAGGTGGGGGATGAAGGCTCATCAAAGGGCTTCAGGCTGCCCTCGTTGATGCAGCTGACCATCAGTCTTTGATCTTTCTTGGCAAGCGTGTAGTGTATACAGGGTGGCACGAAATCAAATTCGCACTGGACTTGGCAGGTGCGAGTCAGCACTTTCAAGACATCGACTTTCTTGAAACTCGACTTAGTTGGTGCAGGCTGGTGCTGTACTCTGCCTATAAATGCCTTTGTTCATATTCTATTGGATTCTTCTCATACAGATTTTGAAATCATTGATATCTATTGTATATACTGTATAAAAGTATTCATGGTGTTTTCTGTTGGCAAAACTCTGGTGCTGGAGAGTAAGGGATTATGGCTGAGGAGAAGGAGGAGTTGAAGAAAGAGAATGAGGAAAAGAATAAAGAAGAATAGAGGAGAAGAAGGAGTGAAAGAAGACAAGAGTGGAAGAGGTGGGAGAAGATGGAGAAGGTGAAAAAGAAGAAGAAGTGAAAGAAGACAAGAGTGGAAGAGGTGGGAGAAGAAGGAGAAGGTGAAAAAGAAGAAGAAGTAAAAGAAGACAAGAGTGGAAGAGGTGGGAGAAGAAGGAGAAGGTGAAAAAGAAGAAGAAGTAAAAGAAGACAAGAGTGGAAGAGGTGGGAGAAGAAGGAGAAGAAGAAGACGAAGACGAAGAAAGGGAAGAAGAAGGAGAAGTAGGAAAAATATGAAGAGAGTGGGAAACCTGATAATGATAATAAAAGGAAAAGAAGAAAAAAAAGGGAGAAGCAGAAGGAGAATAAAAGAGGATAATGATGAAGATGATGATTACGATGAAGAGGAGAGGAGAAGGAAAAAGGGAGAGGTAAAAGAAGAAGAGGAAAAATAATGAGAAGAGAACAAGTATGAGGATGAAAAAAAAGAGAAGTAAAAACGGAGTGACAAAAGAATGGGAAGGAGAAAAAGAAGGAGGAGTGAGGAAAGAAAAAGGAGGAGAATGAAGAAAACAAGATGTGGAAGAAGAAGAATTAGGAAAAGTGGAATAAAGAGTGGGAGAGAGAAAAGAAGAAGGAGTAGAGAAAAGAGAGAAGAATTCGGGGGAGGATAAATAGATGAAGAAGAAGAAGAAGGATGAGAAGGAGGAGGTGGAGAAGGAGGAGAAGGAGGAGGTGGAGGAGGAGGAGGATAAGAAGAAGAAGAAGGGAAAGGAAAAGGAAGAAAAAAAACATTTATTTCGCGTGATTAATTGCCTTCATTAATGTCCTCTTGGTCCTCTCCACCACTCATCCCAAATGAAGAAGAAAAAGAGGGTATAAAGGAAGAAGGGTTAAAGAAGATGAAGATGATGATGTTAATTTTTTTATGATGAAGCCCACATATGTCTGAAATTTGTGCGTGGGTAAAGAGTTCGATGGTTTAATTGTGATTGATGAGCTGGAGCTACAGTTTAAGGTGGGTTCCGAACCACCGGGAAGTGATTTTACAGCAGAGAACAGTGTCTTTTTTGCTGGCTTATTTAATCGGTCACCATTACAAAGTGGACCCAGGAGAACGCAGCTTATCTCTATCTGATTGAACCAGATACCTGATGCGGCTCACGGTTGAAAAAGAAGAAGATGAAAATGAAAAAGGTTATTGCAAAATATGCTATTTATTCAAACTTTTAAATCTGTTATGTCTGGTTCTAGATATCCCGATTCAATTGAATAGTTATGATAATCACCGATAGTTTCTTTCAACATCAGACAGAGTTTTAGCTTTTTTGCTGTTGAAATTGTCAAGGATAGAAAAGTTCTAAAAATGTCGTTCGACTAAATAAAGAGCGTTGCAACAGTCTGGAATAAGATATTGAAACTTTCCCCACTAACGAACCAAGCTTTACAAGAATATTAGTGAGCGTACTAATTAATTTTTTTTGTCACTTTCTCTCTGCTCTTCCCTCTCTTCTTCTTTTTTCTTCTTTTTTGCTGCAGCAGCTTCTATACTACTAGACTCTTTCAGTTGTGAACTCTACTCGAGTAAGAAAATGAATTGACATATATAGCTAATAGTTCGATTTTCACCTTCGCAGTTGAGAATTCAGAATACTGCTGAATGTGAATCTGATTATTCAATTAATTGTTCACAAATTACTCCCTTATGATAAAAAATTCATTAATTATTGACTATTAATATAAAATTCATTAATTCATTAATGAATTAATGCTACGTTCACCTCTATTTTCAGTTTTGAGGTGAGATTATTCTAAAACAAAATTTGTTTTAGAATAATCTCACCTCAAAACTGAACATAGAAGTGAACATAGCATTAATTCATTAATTAATTAGTGTTGGGAGTACTGATGAATGTGAATAAGATTATTTAATTCATTGTTCATTAATTACTCATATATGATATCAAATATTCATTTATTATCTACTAATGAAATTAAATTCATTAGTTAATTAATGAATCAATGCTACGTTTACTCCTATTTATAGTTTTAATGTGAGATTATTCCAAAACAACTTATTCTATAGAATAATATTTTGGTGATATTATTCTGAATTAAACATGTTAATTGGATGTGGATTTTTTACAAAAATACTGTAGCAATATCAAAGGGTGGCCAAAATTTACTTAAAAAATTCGAAATTCATTTCAGTAGAATCAAGAATGCATCGGTTTGAATATATTAAACTCATAAAATAATACAAATTCATCAATTATTCACTAATGATATTGAATACATTAGTTAATTAATGAATCAATGCTACATTTACTTCTATTTATAGAAGTTTTGAGGTCAGATTATTCCAAAACAAATTATTCTATAGAATAATATTTTGGTGGTATTATTATGAATTGAAAATGTTAGGTGGATCTATCACAATTTTTACAAAAATACTTTACCAATAACAAAAAATTGCCAAAATTCACTTCGAAAATTCGAAATTTATTTTAGTAGAATTGAGAATACATCGGTTCAATTTCTCCCTTCAATGATTTGAATTTAAATACCTATGGGGTATGACCTAAGTGGAAATTTATTTAAAAATTTCAGTCTACTGAAAACTCATCCAAACTTGAAAGAAAAAAGTAATATAGCTCTGACTTTTGTGATTCATGGAGGAGAAAAGAAGATGAAGATTAAGAAGAAAAATATTTGAAGAAAAAGAATATTGTATTCATGTTTGAATGATACAATTGTCTTGATTGTTATTGAGTTTTCATAATTTCTGTATTTTTAAAACTTGAAGTTTGTAAGCTCTACATGTAGCTTACCCCATGAAAGAACCTTTTCAATGAGGAAATAAAAAAAAGAAACCTCATATGTTGAGAATACAATTATCATGCATGCACTCGTAATAATAATATTATGTTTTTCCTTTAGCAATATAGAACATCAAAGAATAGCTTTCTAGTTGGAATTCAACATAGTAATAAAATAATTAGGTCTATTTTTTCGGTGGATGAAGCCCACATAGGTCTGAGACCTGTACGTGGTTAATGAATTGATGATGGTGATTGATGAGTTGGATCTACAGTTTTAGGTGGGTTCCGAACCACCGGCAAGTGTTTTTACAGCAGAGAACAGAGTCCTTTTTGCTGGCCAATTCAATCAGTCACCCTTAAAAATAGCACCCAGGAGTTTCGTAGCTGATTGAACAGATACGTGTTACGGAACTCGGCTATCACTTCCCAATATTTACTGGAGCAATAAGACAAACACTATTCAGCTTATTGATAATAGAATAGAATAAAATAAAATAGAATTACTGCCTTTATTTTATCTTGGAGGGAAAATTTAGGGTACAGCCGGTCCTCTTTCACTTGATCCTCATTATATGTAGGGAACAACTTAACAACTTCTCAAATTTACCCAGATGTTTATAACAACAGTATAACTATTATATACTTGGGTTATACCCAATAGTATGACAGGTATCATTTTCCTTTAATCCGATAATTGTGTGAACAAATTAAACCTTAGAAAATTCACCTTTAAATTTGCAATTTAAAATCCCTATTTAGACTATAAGATTTGATCTATTTATTTAAAACTGGCAGGAAATCAATCAATAGTCGGCACTGAAACCAGAAAATATCCAAAAATACCCACAACAGGAATCAGGCCAGCACCACTAAAATATCAATTGATAGATGATCCGCCTTCCATCAGTGAATCGGTCATTTATGCCGAAACCGCCTTCCATCAGTAGATCGGTCATTTGTACCGAAAACTGGATGATGAGGCAGGGGCGCGGTCCACTTGACCGAACAAACGCGGACAGGAGAATTGTAATAATAATTGTCATTGATAAATTGTTGGAGGATCTCTCCTAGCACTTGTAGGCGAAGATTCGGCCCTAATAGAATAATTAATTGTCTGAAAGAGCTCTTCGTTCATTGCTGCCGCTATATATAGCAATAATAATAGTCGACGACTATGTATAGATATAGTAATAGACGTCGACCTGAGCTTGAGGCGTCTTCTATTAATTGGCATCTACCCAATTTTGGAATGGGGGGGGGGGGGTTGATGAGGGGTTGTGAGGGGGTTACCTGGTGGTTGTGGTCTGCGTGCTGTTCTGAAGAGGAGCCAAGAGAAATGGGGTACTCAATTTCATGGTGGGGGGGGGGGAAATGGGGGTCGGCCCCCCTCTATAATAATTTGAGGTCGCAGCGTGGTTCCCTCCAAATTGAGCATGCAGCTCTTTGGGCTCTTAAGGGGGTCTTGTGCCTTGCGCGAGACCTAAGTGGTAGTGGTGGAACCCCCAAGTTACAAGATTATTATAATTGGGATCATGATCATTTCAATTTGGTATTGTTGTTTGTTGAATGTGGCGAATGGTGAGGGAGAAAATTTGGGGAGCGTATTGGGAAAATGGGGAAGTACGTGGAATTGATAATTTCAATTTTTATTTTTCTCCATCCACCATTTCTTTTACTTCTACTTCTATTTTCATATTCACTACTTCTTCTGGTTTTAATTTTTCTACTTCTCCTTGTTATTTTTTTTCTCCTCCTTCTGCTTTTTTTCTGTAGAAGAAGAAACAGAGAAAAGAATAAGAGGAAGAAGAGAGAGAAGAAGAACAATAAGAATTAGAGGAAGATGAAGAAATAGAAGAAGAAAAAAAACGGAAAAGGAAGAAGCAGAAGGACAAGAAACAGAATAAGAAGAAGAAAAAGAAGCAAAGGAAGAAGAAGAAGAAGCAAAGGAAGAAGAAGAAGAAGAAGAAGAAGAAGAAGAAGAAGAAGAAGCAAAGGAAGAAGAAGAAGAAGAAGAAGTGATCTGATTTTATATGAAGTCAGTAACTTTTGGCTAAGAAAATGAACTTTTCATATAATTTTGGCTAAGTAGGTTAGCTTCTTCCATACATTCTATTTTATACCCTTATTTGATGGTTTGACTGATGGGAATAGTTATTTATGTATTAAGAGCGTGAAGCGCGACTTTATCGCTCGAGCCAAAACATTTACTGCGCGACGCACAGCGGAGCGCAGTAATTTTGCGAGAGCGATAAAGAAGCTTCACGCGCGAAATACATACAATATTTTTCCTACAACTGCTCGTAAAGTCGTTCTTTACGTACTGAAAACTAATTGTAAAATACCTCTTTACTGCTCAGCAAGCGGTAAAGTACTTTACGCTCGCCAGCTGTTTTCTTTACGCTTCTGTTTTGATTTTGATGTCTTCTCATTGGTGGATCGCGGAATCCGTGAATTCACATAACCTCAAAATGGCGCACGCTAACCAAATCCGCGCACGGTCTGTGATGTTACAAACTACAAGTTTTTATTGTGTTGTAATCCAGAACTGCAGTTGTAGGAAAAATATTGTATGCAATTCGCGCGTGAAGCTTCTTTATCGCTCTCGCAAAATTACTGCGCTCCGCTACGCGTCGCGCAGTAAATGTTTTGGCTCGAGCGATAAAGTCGCGCTTCACGCTCTTAATACATAAATAACTATTTCCTACAACTGCAGTTCTGAATTCCAACACAATAAAAGTTTGTAGTTTGTAACATCACAGACCGTGCGCGGATTTGGTTAGCGTTCGACTTTTTTGAGGTTATGTGAATCTCACGGATTCCATGATCCACCAATGAGAAGACATCAAAATCAAAACAGAAGCGTAAAGAAATCAGCTGGCGAGCGTAAAGTACTTTACCGCTTGTGGAGCAGTAAAGAGGTATTTTACAATTAGTTTTCAGTACGTAAAGAACTACTTTACGAGCAGTTGTAGGAAAAAAAGTTTTCATCCTGGAAGCTGTTTTGCTGTTTCCTAAGAAACAGATAGCGCATAAGAGAAGAAGATCAACTTTGCTACCTCAAGGTTATTCAGTTTTTTAATTTTATATAATTTGTAAATAGGGAATCTCAGTTTCAAACACGTATATCTCATCTTAAATATGGATCAATCAAAATGCCTAAATATTCAACTTGAGTATCCCATCTCAAATATGGATCAATCAAAATACCTAGATATTTGACTTTATATTTCTTTTGGATATCAGGTTAGATAAAGATAAAGAAAAGTGAAAAGAAAGTGACATGTGTGTGAAAGAAAGATCAGTACAATTGCAAGAGCTTTGATTGTCACAGGTGGTGAATCTTGATACTCTTTAGTATGAGTGGTTCAGTACAGACATTGGGCGAAAACGTCATAGTATTTGTTCAGTGTTAATAAAAGCTCCCTAAGCCAAAAATGTAAAAACTTCAGTCCATTTTCTGCAATAATTCTTACGCCGTCCGTTGAGTCTCCAGTAATATTATCAATGAATTATTATTATTATTATTATTATTATTATTATTATTATATGAATAAAATTGATTGTTTGAATGAATGGCTTTAATGGAAGTCATTTTCAAGACTCTGTTCTCTGCTGTAGAATCACTTTCCGGTGATTCGGAACCCACCTAAAACTGTAGGTCCAACACGTCATTCACCATCATCCAACTCATTACCCACGCACAGGTCTCATACCTATGTGGGCTTCATCCTCAAAAAAAATAAGGAATAGAATGTACCGTCACATGGGGATATATGGAACAATATTTTTAATTTTCATTATTTAAAACTTCAAATAGGTCTAAGTAAAGAAAATATTTCAAAACAAGTTATTTTAAAATGAGATACTCAATTTAGCTTGAATCATAGGGAAAAAGATCAATTTATAATATTCACATGTTTTTTAAAAACATTTATTGCTGTTCCATATAACCCTCAGTTTGGGGTTATATGGAACAGCTTCGAATTCAACAGAATACCACTCTATCCCTGGTAAATTGTCCGTGAAAAATTTAACTATGAGACCTTTTTGATTCAAATAACTTTGAATGAATTGTCTCAATTAATTGTACACTGGTAAATGGATATCCAAACTCTGCTGCTTTTATTAATGCTTCTACAACTTTATTTTCTTAATTTGAATTCAACATAGTTGGTCTCCCCAACCTATCACTATTCATACCGTCTGTAAATCGTCATTTTTGGTACACCAAACCTTTCTGCTGCATGTAAGAAAGACATTCGATTTTCTATGTCAGCATTTAATGCCAAGTCGATGTTATTGACATCGTAATTGCGCCGGTGAGCTGTACCAGGAACGTGAATATGTTTTTGGTGCATTGTTCCATAAAACCCCACTAAAATACAACTTTTTAAAAAACTTCCTCAAAAACAGTAAACATACAATAGATCACAATAAACAAGCATAGGTTCTACAAAAGAGGTTTTGGCACACAAGACTTCAACAATAAAGAGAACTATTTATCAGTGGTTACTTGATCACAGGTGAGATTATTCATGATAAATATTTTCCGTGTATAAGCTGTCATGAGAATCTCGATATTGGAGAATGATAGAAAAGTTTTTTGAAAACATATGATTTATTATTCTATGATTATACATCATTGAAGAAAAAGCAAATTGGAAACAGTAGAAAATTCTTGTGGGTAGACCTACAGGTGGTAATTTTGAAACAAGAACAAAAATTCCATATAACCCCAAGAGTTCCATATATACCCATTTTATCAGTATAAGTTAAAAGAAAACGATGTAGGAAAAGAATAACTGACAAGTCAAAATAGGTTAAAAATGGATGATTTATTGTTTCTATGAGATTCACATTTCTAGAAAGAAATCGTTGAAGAAAAACGTAATGCCTGACAAGTCAAGTGAGGTTAGGAATGAACTTATTGTTTCCATGAGATTTATGTCTCGAAAAAACTTTGTCATCCATAAGTTTAGTGAATGAATGGCAATTGTGGGAGCGCGTGACTGAGATGTGTTATATAATTCTATCATCATTTCCCGTGAGCGTGACGAGTGAAGATGGCCACATAACACAACTAGAAGCGTGATCCATGGCGCGCAATCGATGGAATGGCAATTGAGAGGGAAATCAGCATTTGAATCTCTCGAGGTTCAGTGAGTGAGAGGGGAGGACGTATCGTAATCATGCAAAGTAGGAGAGAAAATAGAAAGTTTCCTAGTTATAATGGAAGGAAGATAGTGGAGACAAGGAGGCCTGGGTTTGTTGTATACAATATAGGAAACAGAACGTGGTGGGACCTAGTCTTGACATGTGAGGTAAAAGTTTGAAGTGGTGTGCTCCTGGTTTGCTACTATAAAAGCGCGACGAGTGGAATAAATGAGACGTCAACATGAGAGATCTCGAAAAGAGAGAGAGAGGAGAGGAGAGAGAATAAGAGAATGATTGTGAGAGAGGGAAAGAGGGGAGAAAGAGAATGAGGAGGGAGAGACAGAAATATAAAGCACTCAGGGAGAAAGAGTGTGCAAAACAGAGAAAGAGGGCGTGAGAAGGAGTGAGAGAGAGTAATTTATAGAGATTGACGAAGTAATTAGATTAGATTCTATTTCTTTATTCGTGTAAATTTACAAATTTGCATATGAATGGTTAAAAACAAAATTATCAACATCACAAAAATATTGTTACGGGTTCTATATCTAAAGTAACGCTTGCTACACTTAAATTTATCACTCACACTTTATTAACACAAATAATCCACAACTCACACTGTTCAGTAATTTCTTACTCAAAATAATGAAATCAGAAACAGATAAATCGATATTGTTCAACTGATAAAGAGTTTTCAATATTACTGTACAATAATCAATCACTAAAAGTTAAAAGGCCGATCTAATATTGAATAATAGCTGTACAATAAACTGTCCAATAATATTCAAAAAGAATCGTCTAAAGAGAACAATTATCTTACGTAGCACAAGTCCGTAATACAGAAATAGGTAAAAGAATTATCACTATAGAACTGTCAAAAGAATGATCACTACAGACAACGAAAGTTCATTTTATGGTTTGTAATAGCGCCAACGGGATTGCACTGTCCGTATTAACGGGAACTGTCACTACTGCCACTAATCAACGTAGAACAACAACTGAACTCCTGTTCTGATTTTACAAATGTCTCTCTCTACTTATATAATTTTCCATAATTGAGATATCTCTCGATTTTTCTATCAACTTCTAAATAAACAGATAAGGACACTCGCACTTTCCACAATATTCGATAAGACTACATTAATTTCTTATCAAACAAGTAGAACATTCTACCAAGCTCCAAGTAAACACCATAAAAGTGTCAAAAGGAGAGTAATTGATTGCAAAGAAGTAAACATTTACAAAGCAGATAACACCGAGAGCCACTGTTCCTTCTTTCTCTCCATTTTCACTACAGTATATACAGTAGTGAACTCACAAAATACTATTTTTATAGTGCAAAGAATTATGTACAATGGTCTCATTTGTATGATATTAATTACAGTAATGACAATCTAAGTGATGCAATTACATGAAATGGCGAAGTTTGGACAAGAATTCGTTGACACTTAACCAGGAGTGAGAGAGACGGAGCAAGATAGAGTGAGAGGGACAGAAGTAGTGAGGAAGCGTGATAGATAGTGAGAATGAGTAGCAAAGTTATAATAGGTGAGAGGAAGAAAGTGGAAGAAGAGAGTGAGTGAGAGAGTATGTTAGAGAGTGAGAGAGCCCGGTAGATGGTGAGAGTGAGGAGCATACCATGTGATAATGGGCGAGAGAAAGAGGAAGAGTGTGAGAGAGAGCTTGACAAAGAGAATGAGTGGCAGATAGAGTAATAATGGGTGAGAAAGAGTGAGTGAGAATGAGGGAATGAGTGAGAAAAAATAACAGTGAGAGTGAGTTAGAAAGAAAGAGTGTGAGAGTGAGTGAGGTAGATAGATAAAATGCTTTTATTTCGCACTTTCCAATACAAAAAGTACTGTGGGCGAAGTTGAGGAATACACTTCCACAGCATCAAGAAAAAAACTTCAAAGTAGAAAATTCCCTAAGTGGGAAAATTTCGGAAGTAGAGATATACGAAGGAAATTTTAAAAGAAGATGGAGGAAAACCCTCCGTCTTTGTCTTGATTAACTAGGTTTTGGAAGAAGAACTTGGTTGAAGAAGTTTGGAGTTAGAGATACAAGGATGAAGGAAAGTACAACGAGGAAAATTCAAATTGTTTGTTCATAAAATTCAATTTTTTGTTCAAAAATAAAGGAAAATAGATTATATACAATGGATTTTGAATATACTTGGATGACTTGTCTATGTGCGTGGAGGAATCGCATTAGCAATAGTTACATTCCAATCATAATAATAATAATAATAATCTTTATTTTCGCAAATACAAACAAGCAAAAAAAAAAAAAATACACAGAAAACAAATTATACATGATAGAAAATAATAATAATTATAAAACAATCAATTATTAGGAGAGAAACCAAGAAGTTACAAAGAAAAAAATACTTAGATCAACTTAACTATCATGCACAAGAAATAAAATGTTACAAAAACAATATCTGCAGAAATAATACTGTATGCAAATAATTTCATTGTGAAATTATGTCCGCATTCAGAAGCATCATAGGATCCAACAAAGATGCCATGAATTGATGTAATAAAAAAAATGAATAATAGAATTAAAACACTTGGAGGAAACAGAATAATAATAGAACGAAAATGTAGGAGTAGAAACAATAAGGACTAAAAATATACCATTAATTCAATGATAACTTGAAGCATTGAAAGCGAATTAATAGCTGGTTCATAACCATAGGGTATAAACATTATGACCAATATGAAAAAATAAACAATGAAAATGTGCAATTAATAATAAAAATATTTCAAATTGATAACATAACAATGCTGTGATACTGGTTATCGCTTCTTTAAGCATAGGCTTGGGAGGAAATAAAGGAAATTGAGGTATAGCTGAGGAACTAATACAATAAAATACCGAATAATAATGAAAGACTCACAATGTTCTTTAAGTGGGTTTACATTGGATTTATTTAAATATTGTTACCGAACTAAGATCAATCCATCATAATATTAAAAAAATAGAAACTTTACTACAACATTCAAGTGATAGAATGATCATTCAATAAATAGAGAATATGTACTTATGCAATTTATATACAGTTATTTCTAATTTGTAGTAATGGACCAGTTCTGGACGCTATTCATCATTTGATAAACATTCAAATCATACCATACAAAGCGAAATAATCTTAAGATTACAATCAAATGAAAGACGATATTAGTATTCATCTTTTTCTATTTATTATAGCAGGTATCTGTTCAATCAGATAGAGATAAGATGCGTTCTTCTGGGCACTCTTTGTGAAGTTGACCGATTACATTGGCCAGCAAAAAAGATACTGTTCTCTGCTGTAAAATCACTTCCCGGTGGTTCGAAACCCACCTAAAACTGTAGGTCCAGCTCATCACTCAACATCATCCAACTCATTACCCATGCTCAGGTCTCAGACCTATGTGGGCTGCATCCTCAAAAAAATTAAAGATATAGTGATCTAAGCAAAAGAACGACCTTTTGCAACCAACGTAATGAATTAATTATAAATTTCTCTAAGGATGAATATTTTAAGACATAAATATTTGTTCATTGAAGAACATTCTCTGAACGTCTTCCTTACCAAAGAATAATATTATTCCATCAAAGTTACTTACTTTATGGCTGCAAGTCTGAAAACTCATATCACGTGTCTTCATTTAAAAATCATTACTCTGATAACAGTCAGAATGGTTAGTAGAATACTTTCGAGAGAATACAAAAAAGCGAACTATTAATCTCTTATTGAAGTTTATTTTTTCATCAGCAGATTTGAATATTCTGAATGAATTTTCAGGCTTCTGGATTAAATCCAGTTTTAACGGTTTCGAGTTTAGACTCAAGAGCATCATCTGGTTTTATGAGAAATCATCAAGTTTCAATCGTAAACCGAACAGTGTAGACGTAACCAGATTATTCACATACTGTGAGCGTGAGCGGGTCGAATGTAGCGCTATTGGAAAAACTATTATCTGATTTTTATATCCAAAGTTACTGCATTTGAGGTTTTATTACAATCTGATGATGGATACCAAGGTTGGGAAAGAGCTGGTGTGAAGAATATGTTAAAGGGAGGAAGAAATAGTGAATGCAGAAGATAAATGAAGAAGGAAAATAGATGTGGTTATCACTGGAAGTAGGTCAATTTTCTAACTATGTAGCCTAATGAAACTCTAATAAGCCTTCAATATTTAATTAAAGAGTGGGAATTAATGTTTTATGGGAGGAGAAGAGTGAGAAAATTGAAATTGAAGATTTTTTTGAGATAGTAAAACTGGAGTGAGACTATAAAGAACCATACAATTAGAATGAACCAAGATAATTAGAATAGCTATTTGTGTAGAGTGCAAAGTTTTTTTTTGAGGATGAAGCCCACATAGGTCTGAGACCTGTGCGTGGGTAATGAGTTGGATGATGGTGATTGATAAGTTGGACCTACAGTTTTAGGTGGGTTCCGAACCTCTGATTTTACAGCAGAGAACAGTGTCTTTTTTGCTGGCCAATCTAATCGGTCACCGTTACAAACAGGATCTACGAGAACGCAGCTTATCTATCTGATTGAACAGATACCTGCTACGGCTCACGGCTATCACTTCCCGCTAAATCAAATTTGATGATGAATGAAAATATCTTGATGTTTCATTTGATTGGGTATTCTCTGCACCGAGGGAAACAGTTACTCAAGTGCACAAACAATTGCGCTCGAATTACACATTAAATTTTTCCTACAGTAACGTATAAAGTAATTTAAACAGGACATACATAACTTAACAGTTGCTTACATAAACTATCTTCGAATCAAATCGACTTCAACAACAACTGCAGCTGACTATTTCTTAGCAGAAGCAGAGTAGCCAACCTATTTTTGAAAGCAGAATAGGGAACCTGCGTATTACATGCTCACTATTTTGTGTTGTTAGGTTGCAAATCTGGAGTGTGGAAAAGTAATTTCGCGCACTAGAATTTACTTTCCCGCACTGGTGTAGGAATAAATAGACTATTTTGCGTGCTACAGTTAGTGCAAAAATAGGCACTTTTTCGGGTGACTGTAGGAAATATACATTTTCTATTTACCTAAATTGGACCAAAACTATCAAAATAGTGATGATAATTTTTTCTACGAGGTTTCAAATTTAATCTATAGACATACCCTTTATAATTATTCATATAGTTTTATCATACCCGTTATATGTTTTGGAAAGAATCAGGAATTGTATTTCAAAATGGAATTTCTAGTTAGACTTGTTCATAACCTTAAATTTGGATTTTTTAATTTAAATTTTTTAAAGAAAGCAGTAGTGGGCTTATCTTTAATTGATTGTTTTTTTTTTTTTTGTAATAGATGAATAAATAGATAAATAACAGAATAAAACACTGTTAGATGTTGTCAATTCCACTTCTTTTTTTTCAATTCTTTATTTTTTTTCTCACCAAAGTCATTACAACTGACAATATACATTTACTAAAATACAATAAAATATAAAAATTCTAACACATTAACAAAATAATAGTAACATATGGAGTGAGAAATGACCTAACCAACTATGGTTACATGTACTAGGATAGGTCAAGTTAGGGAATTGGTAAGGATAAGGATGGGATAAAAAAGGTTGGATTGTATGGGAAAAACTATTCATCTTGGAAGAAAGCTCACAATCTGAAAAAGTATCTATGTCTAATCCAATTTTCAATTATCATTTTAGTAACTTTTGACTTATATCTACTATGATGCAAGAAATCTTCTGGAACTTCATTGATGATTTTTGTGCTTATATAAATTAATTGTCTCCTAATTGATTCTATGTTCGTATTGTAAACTTTGTACTGATTTGTTGCAGGCCTCAAACTGTAATGTCCTACCATGTTATTGTTTGTGAGTGGAAAACTTATTTTATATAAAATTTAATATACTTCTTTATTATAACAGCACTGGACCGAGGTTTCGTGGCTTCACCAGTCACATTTTCAACAGAGCTAGTGCTGTAATAATAAAGAAGTGGAATTTACAACATCTAAAAGTGTTTTATTCTTTTATTATGGAGTTCCATAACATCAACAGAAATTCTACAAATAAGTTGAAATAGATAAATAACAAATCAATCACTCTATTAATATTCTGTAACCCTTGAAAATAATAAAGGGCCTATATTGCATTGACTATAATGAAAAATATTAGAAAATTAGAATACACAATATTAATTACAATATAAGAAAAGTGAATAGATAATCTAATATTGAAACTGACACTAATTTCCTATTTGAATTATTATTTTCACTCACTTCTTAAAAAAGTTATGCATTCACTTTTGAGAAGAAGCGTGAGTGAGTGATTACTTTAAGTGATTAAAAATCATAATTCAAATAGAAATACAGTTTCAGTTTTGATACAAAAAAAAAAAACGTACTAGATTGTACTAGATTGTTCAGGTACTTGGGAAGTCATGGAGAACATAGACGACGAATGCATGACTTGGAAGGAGGTAATAATGTATCTGCAAAAATATCTGAACTAGTTGCGGATAAAGAAAGTTCATAATATTACAATAATATGTCTCTTTTTTTTCTAGGTAAGCAGCAGGTACACCATTGATATGATAGCTGAGAGCATGTTGTTCAATGGCTCTATGGTATGTAGTCTACATATTCTATTATTCTTAATAAACTTTATTATTGTATATTCAGTGGGAATTTCTACATATCTTATTATTCTTTATTGTCTATTGAGTAGGAATTTTCGAGCAAGCCTTCCACAAGGCCTTAATTTTACTGTGCCTATAAATATTCCAGTAAGATTTAGATCCCACACAATTGTTTTTTATTCTAATTTGATAGAACAAGTTGTTTGTAGGAGCAGGATATTGTATTTATATGGTGACTATTCCCTATTAGTGAACAATCTCAGACTGCGTTTGACATCTATTTAGTAATATTATATAGTTATTGTTATGAAATGCAAGGAAGAAGAAAAAATATTTCTGCGCGGCCCATTGTGTCAATAGTGCTTCCGTTTTGATTGATAATAGGCTTTTTTCTTTTTTCTTCTTCTCTTTCCTTTGCCTCCTTTCAAATGGAAATCTAGAATGCTCGTGACAACATTATCTCTGTAAATAGAGAGATATAGAAACCTATAGAGATTTCGAGAGTTTTCTGGAATGTTATAAAAACGTATAAATGCTGATGCACTTGAAAACAGCAGTTCAGTTTGATACGAGCGTTTGAATGTGATAAAGTGACATAATGGCAGTATATTTTTTTTCTTGGAGGATGAAACCCACATAGATCTGAGACCTGTGCGTGGGTAATGAATTGGATGATAGTGATTGATGAGCTGAACCTACAGTTTTAGGTGGGTTTCGAACCACCGGACATTATTTAGACTTCCTTCACAGTGTCATACATGGTGATGTTTTCATGAATGGTGATAACGCATATAAAATACAGTGACAGAATGTGCTTCACAAAATGTTCCATTTCTTTATTGAGTGTTTAATTGTTGTTTTTTTTGGACATTTCTTTCTACACTATTGAACAGTATATTGAATATTTATTGATTAAATTATTGATCGGCCTATTGACAATTAGTAATTAGTTTTTGTACAGTGATAATATCACTGTATTCAATGTTCTATATTATAGAACATTCATCATTAAGGCCAACGCACACAGCAACAGACGGACAGATGCAGACAGACGGATTAAAAATCGCTCCCCAGCTTATTAAATGTTGCAACGCACACAGACATCCGTCTGTCTGCGTCTGTTGGCAGACGTATGCTTGCAGACGTTTTAGATTCGCTCCGGGGGCGATTTTCAAAACGTCTGATGCCAGACGTTTCATATCGCGCATGCGCTAACTAAACTTATCGACAGTCCCGCAAGAGGCGCTATAGTTTTGTTAACCAATTTGCCTGCTTTCGGTTACACGTGCGTCATTGTGTTTTCTTAATTAATTAATAGGTAATTTTGTTCGACACTAACTGAAAATATTTAAAATGAATGTACTATCTTACAATGTCGACTGTGTTTATCTCAATTTTACATAATTTCGAACGGTAAAGCATTCCAAATAATATAGTTTCATTCTATAACTTAAATTAATATCTATAATTATATGATAAGAATAAAATAAACTATTACTGTAATCTGTAATTGAGAAACATTAATTTACACATTACTTATGTATTTTTCACGTTTTCTGTGTATCTTTTTTTAAAGATTATTTAATTACTGTACTTGAATTATTTAGCCGCAATAAGTTATCGATATAGCATTAAAATAGACATAAATAATAGACTGACAGGACCTGCACTGCATAAAACGCATTGCAACACGTTTTGTCATCTCATCATCTTTTTACAAATCAATTTTTCAAACATTTTCAATTTTTTGTAGCTGAAATATAATCTTTTCTACTTCACTTGCCTGGACCCCGAGCAAATGGCCCAACTACGACCCTGTATACAGAGAGTATATGATATAAAGAACACAAACATGTTTTTGAAACACTAAAAAATTACTAAAAACCACTTCAAACTAAAAGTAAAACTTATGAACTTTTGTGTTCAACTCCTACTGAAATTGATTACGAATGTTCAAATATTCCTAAACTTCATGTTTCTTTTTTTGCTACACTGGGTCTGAAAGGGTTTAAATTTTACGTTTTTTATTAATGGGATGAACCCAATGTGACCTGTTAGGTAATGAGTATAACAGTAAAAAATCGTCATCACTCGAAGAATCATCGTCCTCTAGCCACGGAATATTTTTTGAAAAGTTTGTGCCACACCACACAGCATCATTTGACGCCATCTCACTGAAGACTAGCAACTAGCAGCGGACGATCCCGCATCCGTCTGCGGCTGTGTGCGTTGACCAAAACGTCTGTCTGCATGCAGACGTCTGTCTGCATCCGTCCGTCTGTTGCTGTGTGCGTTGGCCTTAGTTGAACGATATTGATCTATTTGTTTCTTATTGGTTTTTATTTATTTATTTTTTTTTTGTAGATTACGTCTTGGAGACTCCAGTTAAGGAGTATAAGACAAGTCAGATTAACATTAGTCATATACACTAGATACCATAATTAATTACTATATCAATTATTTAAGGTGAGGCTTAATTTTGATGTGAAAGGAACTCTTGTACACTATAAAAAGCTTTATCAACTAAATATTTTTTCAATTGTTTTTCAAATATTTCTATATTTTCAAGACTCTTTAAAAACTGGGGTAGCTTATTGTAGAATTTCCTACCAATATAACTAGGTTTTTGTTTGAATAAGCTACTATTGTGGCTCACCAAGTGATAATCTCCTCGGCTTCTTGTATTATAATCGTGTACGTCAAGATTTTGGTTAATATCATTCGTTTTTACATATAAAGTAGCTTCATACACATATAAGCAGGGTACAGTTAGGAGACCAAGTCTCTTGAACAACGGCCTACATGAATCAAATCTATTTACTCTTGTGTGATATAGTTGATTAGTGTGTGTTGTAAGTAATTTGTGAGAAGTTCAAGTGTTAATTTGAAGTGTTGCCAGTATTATTTTAACGATAGAACCGGTAACATTATTTTCAAGCTATACATCTCTGTTCTCTGAATACACGTCTCTGTTCTATGATAAACATTACATTTAGTACCTAATAAAGTGCATGCTTTTCGCGCATATACTGATGGGAATTTCACAGTTCTGCACACAAGATTGTGATAACAAAGATCATAAATGTATGGTTTACATGCGGTCACGAATACTGTTATAGAGGTGCACAGAGCTTCCGCGCAAACATGCACGTAAATGTCTTATTATGATGTATAATAGAGCTGAGTGTGAAAAATTATTATTATTGCCATGAGATGTTTTTAATAGGATGCTGGCTTAGACCGTGACGGGGATAGGTGAGATGGGGAATCAAAGGAAAAGCCGTAAAAGATGCAGGTTGAGGTGGTTGAAAGGATAGGATGAGAGAGGAAAAAGATGGAAAATTCGGTGACTGGAAGAAATGAAGAAAACTGTAGATGACGATGAGGGAGACATGGAAAGAGGGATAAGACAAAGGAAAGAGTAGGGAAAGAAGATGAAGATGAAGAGGAAGGAACCGAAGTAAAAAGGAGGAGGGAACAGAAGTAGGAGGGGAAGGAGGAAAATATTAACGAATAGGAAGCGCAAAATAAAAGGGAAAAGAAGGAGGATGAGTAGAGAACTAAAAAGAATCAGAATGAGGAGAAGGAGAAGAAGGAGAAGAAGGAGAAGAAGGAGAAGAAGGAGAAGAAGGAAACAAAGAAGAATATGGCAAAGGGACAGGAGAATGTGTAAAAGATGGTGACAAAGGAGAAAGATGAATAGAAGGAGTGAGATAAGAAGAAAACTATGACAAAGAAGAAGAAGTGAGAGAAATAAATGATGAAGCAGAAGAAGGAGTGAGAGAAAGAAATGATGCAAAAGAAGAAAAAGAAGACAAAGAAGAATCCTAAAGAGAAAGAGGGAAAGGTGGAGGAAGGAGGTTATTGATTGGATTAACTGAAAGAGAGAAAAATAATTATGATGGCGGCGATGATGAGGAGGTATCAGCATGAACTGGAATAAGAAATGTGGGTTCTTGTTAAGGAGATTGAAATCAGGAAGTGTTGAAATAAAGAAAGAGGTGAAGTAATGTGTGTGAAAGAATTACGAGGAAGTTTTGAAAAAAAAAGTGGAAGTAGATAAGTGATAGAAATAGGTTATATGGGGGAGAAAGAAGTTAGTGTTAGAGGCAAAATAGGTGCTGAAGAGGAATAAAGTAGATAACAGAGATGAACAGTTTTAAAAAAAAGAAAGAAAAATATCTATGAGTTGAAGAACTTTTGAGGAGGATTAGAATAAGTTGTTGTTGGAGTCAAAATATGTGTTGAAGAGGGGTAAAATAGCGAACGGAGAAAAACAGTGTTGAAAGAGAAAAATAACAAGAATTTTCTCTGAGGAAAAGATCTTTCGAAGAGGATTAGAATGAAGTTGGTGTTGAACTCAAAAAATATCTTAAAGAGGGATAAAGTAGCAAACAAAGAAAAACAGTGATAAAATGAGAAATTGCTATCAGATGAAGAACGTTTGTAGAGGATTAGAATAAGAAAAGGAAGGAAAATGGTAGTTATGATAAGAAACAGGTCACATAGGTTTTTGGTGTCAGAAGTGGGACGGGTTTGTAACGATGATACAATAAAGTCAGCGAAGGTGGTGATTCGTATTTGGCGGTCTATATTATTTAAAGCGAAGAAAAATGGCAGTGAGAAAGAGTTTTCCACGCTCTCCTTTCCCCCTATCACCACTCAAGGGACCCGTAGTAGTTACGGATCTAAGACCACGAGTCTGGTACGGTTTGATGTATTACTGGGGGCTGTAGCAGCCGTAAGAAGGTTCGTAAAGGGCCCACGAAAACGTAATAAATGGTTTTGTCACGTTATACCACATGGGACTCTTGCCGCGACTGCATAAGCGCGAGCTAGTTTTAATGGCAGTGAGGAGGCACTTTACTGGGATGGTCGCCTACGGGGCAAAGATGTCCCCCCCCCCAACGCCTCTCACTACTCCCCCACCTCACCCATCTATCCATACCAGACTTTGCATAAGAAGATTACCGTGAATGGGTAGCTGTAGTTGTTGTTGTTTTGGTCGGTAGTTTGTCTAGTTACAATATGCTAATATTTGCGATCATTTGTTTATCATCCCCCTCATGTATATTGGTGGGAGAGGGTGGCATTGGTTTGGGGGGGGAGGTACTATTGTAATATAGATGGTAATCGGTGCGAATCAGAGCGTATAGTAATAATGTCTTGTAAGATGTATTACTGGATGTGTGAAGAATAATATCATTGGTTTGTTTTGTGTTGGGTGATGTTGAGATGGTTATTTGTTACTAGCAGGTTGCCCGATTCAGTTAAATTTGGATAATTGGAACGTGACACGAGCTGTTTACAAGTTTAATTTATTAGTCTCTTCCTTCCTTATCCTACATCTTCTTCTTTTTCTACTTATTGTTATTGCTCCTTCTCCACTTTTTCAACGACTTCTCCTTCTCCTCCTTCTTCTTCCCGCTCTATTTCTTCCCAACCAATTTTTTCTTCTCTTTCTTCTCCTTTTCCTTTTATTCTTCACACCCTACCACATTTTTCCGATGTTCCCCTTCATCTCAATCCTTCACATCTCGTTCTTCTCCTCTTTCTCGTACGTCTTTCTATTCTCTACCCTGCTTCTCCTTTCTTTTCTCACTATTTCTGTTTGTTCTTCCTCTTGTTTTCTCTTTTTGTACTTTTTCTTCTCATCTCCTGATCCTCTCTCTCTACCACCTACCTCTCCTCCTCCACCTCCTCCTCCTCTTACCCTTCTCCTCATCATCCTCCTCCTCCTCCTCCTCTTCCTTCTACTACTCCTCCTCCTCCTCTTCCTTCTACTCCTCCTCCTCCTCCTCTTCCTTCTACTACTCCTCCTCCTCCTCCTCCTCCTCCTCCACTTCCTCCTCCTCCTCCTCCTCCTCCTCCTCTAATATAAAAAGTAAATAAATGCGTATGGCTTTTATTGGTGGGGATACCCTTACCGGTATTTCCCACATCGCTTGAGCCATGTTATTGAAAACATGGTGGACCCACAAGTTTAGGTGGGCTCCGAACCGCCGGGAAGTGATTTCACAGCAGTCTTTTTTGTTGGCCAATTCAATCGGACACCCTTGCAGAGAGGGCCCAGAAGAGCGTTGCTCATCTCTATCTGATTGAACAGATACCTGCTAGGGCTCACAGCTATCAATTCTATTAGTTTCATATATAACAGAATACTTATTATACAAGCTAATATTAAAACTGACACTGTATTTCCCTTTTTTATATTGCTTCGTCAGCTTTTTTTATAAGCTTTGTCAGCCTTTTCAGAAGTGAAATGCATCCCTCAAGCATCTCCAATATAAGTGAGTGAAACAATATAAAAATGTGGAATACAGTGTTAGTTTTAATATTAGATTGTTCACTAAGTATTTCGTCATGGAAAACATCACAAACTTATACAATAAGGTATAATCATATTGTGATTTTTTTTAATGATTTTATGGACAACTTAATATTACCTTCCTGTTTTAAAACTACCATTCAAGATGAACCTTAAAATTGTGAAATATAATGTTCTGTTCAAAATAACGGCACATCTCTTTAACCAGACCACCGTTAACAATTATAACGTAAACCCGACCCTGTAAACCGTGTTTTGGCGCTTATCAGCTGCAATCTTCTTCACGTTCTAGCCGACCACACAGCGCACTAGAACGCGTGCGGAGGTAGTTGAGTTCGATATTTATGACCTCAGACACATTTTACAACCACTTGTGAAGCACTTCTTGCACTGCGTTAAGCGAGAAATTGCTAGTTTAAAAGAAATAGTTGCCAGCTCAGACCCCTATCCTGCCATGGTCAGTTATAGCGGGTGAGAAACATTTTATCATTCGGCTGAGCTGTCGAACACTCCTAGTGTTTCTCCTAAGTACGTCTTAAATGAAACATTGTAGGTTATAGAAGGAAAAGGATTCATGTGGGTTTAGAGCTCAAACTGTTGTTTAACTGGTCTCATCAACGTTGACGAAATTGCCTAAAATTTTACAAAGAACCAACAAATTAGAATGAAACATCTAAGTTTAATGGGTTATAAAATTGAATTAATAGTAAAAGGTTAGAATAGAGTTAGATTAAGGGAAGTGATAGCCGCGAGCCGTAGCAGGTATCTGTTCAATCAGAGAGATAAGCTGCGTTCTCGTAGGTCCTGTTCGTAACGGTGACCGATTAGATTGACCAGCAAATACAAATACACATGGATGAATACGCTGATTGCATATGATGTGAATTTAACGTCGAAGCAATCCAGCTGCTAGACAACGGAGGATTGGTGCGGAGGCTCAAAAGGAGGAAACCATTTGAACTAGTGTAGTGCTTTTTTCAAGTGTTTCAGTTCAAAAGCAGAGCAATGTTGAGTGAAATCTAGCTTGTAGTGCAGTTATCATGTGTACATAAATTGTTCTTAAACGCAGTTAGAAATTCTAATGAGAATTTCACTGAATTAAATTAGATCTAGTAAGTTAGGATAGAACAAATTTGCTCATTAGTCTTGAGACTAGATAGCAATAGTATTCGTCAAAAAAAAAAAAAAAAAAAAAATATGATGTGAATGTTTAATCTTTTAATGTTTTGTATGACAGGAAGATTCTATATTGGTTTAATCTTCATTTTCCAATGGGTTACTTATTTATCCGGTTACTTTTCCTTAATTTTGTTATTGAACTTCGATAGTTTTTTACATCGATATATTGCTGCTTTGTGTTTGGACTTTTAGTCACCTGTATTCTGGTCGAGACATTAGACGGCTGCTTCACGGCAACGGACGGTTGTCATTAACGTTCGGCATAATATCGATGTGTGTGAAGAGCCTCATTTATTTCTTCACGCCACTGTTGGCATGTGGACCGTTCGAGATTTTACCGAACGAATGAAATCGATGTGTGTGAAACGGGCCTTACTTCATCGTCAATTCCGTATTGCCTTCCATTTTTAATTTTCATTCATATTTGTTTAACTTCAGCTTCAATTCCGCATTGCGTTTCATTTTTCATCGCATTGTATCGAAACATAAAGAGAGGTAAATTTACCCCTTATTAAAGTCCACACCGTAATCACATTTACAGCGCATGATCATAATCATTTCCTCACTTGTATTATTTCACTTTTCATATTTCAAGCTGTTATTTATGGCTTATAATATGTTATTGTTAAGAGTTTATATTGTTTTATTTTAAGTTCTTTTGTGATTTTATATACGAATGCGTTGTATTGATTGATTAGTTCAATAAAAAATTTATTATTATTATTATTATTATTATTATTATTATTATTATTATTATTGAAAGTTCACCCACATATTCTTATATTTTATGATGAGGTTATAGCAAACAAAGTATATAGTTCAGTCGCATACATTCCAACTAAAATTTTTATTTACGTTAAATTTATTCTTCGGTTTTTATTGTATTCGGTTTACTTTCATATACGAATGCGTTGTATTGATTGATTAGTTCAATAAAAAATTTATTATTATTATTATTATTATTATTATTATTATTATTTTTATTATTATTATTATTATTATTATTATTATTATTATTATTATTATTATTATTATTATTATTATTATTATTATTATTATTATTATTATTATTATTGAAAGTTCACCCACATATTCTTATATTTTATGATGAGGTTATAGCAAACAAAGTATATAGTTTAGTCGCATACATTCCAACTTTTAATGAGATTATACTCAATATTAAAGTAGGCCTATATACTAAGATTAAACTTATATACTTAGAGTATATTTATCTGAACTCAACAAGGAAAATTATCAAAATTATTCCACTTCTCATCTGTCATGATGTGCTGTAAAGCGATACATGTTTGAAGAGGCCAGAGATGAAATTGAATTGAAGATGCAGCGTTAGCACACGAATAAGACTAATTAAAATTTTAGTTCACTACTCTCGATAAAAGCTAATTTGATGCTCACAGCGAGGAGGAGGAATACGTTAGACAAGAGTTTGATCTGATATATGAGATGGATCGTCACATGCGAGTTTCACATTCTGTCTCATGTGACAGTTCACTACTGTGACAAACAGTGTGAATGCGTACGTAAGAGTGCGTGGAAAATCTAAACACACGCATGCGTTCTGTTATGACTGTCAGTAATATCATAGGAGTGCACATACATGCTTTGAATTAAATATAGATTTCCTGAGGGTGAGATTGTAGCATGCGAAGTGGCTCCCTCTTCATCCTCCTATGAATGTGTCACTGTTTTTCTCCTAACATTTTATTTATCCGCTCATAAATCCTCTCCAGGCCGAATACAAAAGTCTCTGCAAGTCTTTTGAAATCCATCTTTCCCGCCATTCATCTTTATAAAGCCCGCGCTATCCAGCCTTCAAGCCATGCCATTTGAAAAGGCCAGTGAAAGTCGAATATTACTGACGACTACTCGGTGATACTTTTCAATTCATTACGTCGGTACAAAATAGCTGTAGATTTTGAGTATTTGTGAGGACGCATTCAAACTGGATTTCCAGTGGTGAATTCAGTCGAATTGTGCAGCCTTTTCCCTCTATTAGCCTATTCTGTTATTATCACAGTTATTATGAATCATGATTACGTAATGAATAATAAGACGAAATTGTCGCAACCACATTTATTAAAACTTTGAGAAACTAGTTTCGGTTGTTACACCATTATCAATCTCAATTATCCAATTATCAATCTCATTATTAAACTAAAAACTCTTTTTGGTTTGATTGAGATTGATAATGGTGTAACAACCGAAACTAGTTTCTCAAAGTTTCAATAAATGTGGTTGTGACAATTTCGTCTTATTATTCATTATGGATACCTTCCACAATATCACCTTCGCCACTACAAAGAAAATTCATGATTAAGTCATTGAATTAATTTTGTCCATTTTTCACATGCATTTTAAATAGTACACAGTTAGGTTACATAGGGATGTTACATTCCCAAATTGTTTATCAATAATTTTTTGTGATAAATTGATTTTTCATTTGCTATGATTGTGTTGATGGAAAATAATATCCAGTTATTATGGATCATGATTATGTCATTGAATTAATTTTGTCCATTTTGAAAATGCATTTTAAATAGTACACAGTTAGATCAGAGTGATGTTACATTCCCAAATCGTTTATCAATCATTTTTCTTCATTAAATTGATTTTTCATTTGCTATGATTGTGTTGATGGAAAATAATATCCAGTTACATCATGAAATCATCGTCATCATTTCATGCAAGGAATCAAAACTGTAACATAGGCCTACTTGATTAGACAACTATGGAGTCATTACATGAAACCCAGAAGAAAAATTCAAATTGAATTTTTCAATCATAAAGGCTTATAAAGCACAAGAAAAATAATGCCATAATAAAATTGATTATCAATCATTTTTTTTTCTTCATTAAATTGATTTAAAGCGGGCCGCTTAATGCAGTTGGATGGGGCGTCGCAACTTCAGCTTGTACTTGAACTTGTACTTGAACTTGTACTTGAACTTGTACTTGAACTTGTACTTGAACTTGTACTGAACTTGTAATTAAACATGAGTTATTTAAGCGGTCTTGGGTTCGATTCCCGCTCCTCCATCTGGCATCTTTGTGTAATCATTCATCTCATTACACACGCACAAGTCACGGACTCATGTGGGCATCATCAGCAATAAAAAAAATGTCAATAATTAATTATTCATTGAACATTCCATTTAATAGGGCTTATACTGACAATAAATAGTTGACTTTACTATCCAGTTACTTACAAATTGATGAAATTGATTGAAATTGATTTGAAGTTCTATGAATCATAGAGATGAATTTCACTTTAATTAAGGAATACAATATTGAGAATACATGGAAGTTCATCAGAATATTTTGCTATTTTCGATCAACTCCGACTGTCATTGGTTAGTTCTATCCATTGTTAGCTCCTCCTCCTCCGCCTATTGCGTGCAATAGGTCTCAGCAAACAGCCAATCAGAAGCTTCCAGGCGTCCATTTTGTTAGCCAACACCATCACTCATTGACATCCATTTTGTTATCACTAACTGTAGGGTATGAACATAGCTATCAGAAATTTCAGCTTTTGGTTGACCGAAACTGATTGTGGTAGATTAAGAAAATAGTTTCTTGTTTTCATAAAATATAAGCGAAATAATAATAAATTAATGTGATTGTGACAACCTCTTAAAACGACAAACGCTTAAAAATTAATTAAGTTTCAAAATGTATTTCTTGCTTCCATGTGATAATTACATCCTTGTTAATTTACAAAATATGGAAGAACGGGTCCTAAAACCTTTTTTGTGATCAAGTGGCTTTCAAATCTCGCTAAATGAAGTGGTTTTGAATTTTATTCACTTGCTCAATGCTCACAAGATAATAATTGATTTCGAGATTTTTTCAATGTTATGAATAAATTTATGTTCCTGGATTTCTTGTTCCATGACGAACTGCGTTGTTAATATTAACGTTTTAGGTGAATTCAACGACTTGCAGTCAATTTTTTTAAAGAATAAGTAGAAGTAAATGTTTGTCTTAGACTTTAGATCTTCGCTATCCTGTGGATATTGACAACTGTATTAAATAGGTAATGGTGATGAGCTAAAAGAAAACAATGGATGGATTGGATTTTTGCCAACGGACAGTACCGTCATTAACACCTTCAAAAAATAAAATAAAAAAGACAAAAACCACATCAATTACTAAAAATTAGAGTAAAACTTTCAGAGGAGGAGGGCCTGTCAAACAAAATTTCAAAAGAGCTTTTCTGAATTGAGTAGGAAAAAGGGTCGTCAAGGTAAATAAAAAAAATGATTTTCAACACCGAATGGAAATTCAGAAAAGTCAAGTGATCAGTCAATTTCCAAGTCTTGTATCTTGCTATTTTTATTATGTTGTTGAATGAGGAAATAAATTCATTTATTCATTCTGCACTCTAGACAACCTTACCCTATAGGAACATTACCTTATTAGGAACATCCAGTTCTCTCCTTCTACGAGTTTTATAGCCATGAAAATTATACTTGTGCAAAACTTATGCCTATCCCCACATATATAGCCTATGTACTGGGGAACAACATAAATAATATATACTGTAGTATTCATATAACTTGGCAGCGTGTAGAAGATAGGAGGACTTGCTAGATCTGAACCCAACTGCTGCCAAGTTATATGAAAACTACAGTACTTGTTGTACACTGTCAGAATCCTTGAAGCCAAAAATTGAGGTTTGCATTGTTCCATGGCTGAATGTTGTATCAAATTGATAGGTTATTAGAAATGCGCATGTGGTCAAGAAATTACTAAGCGGGTTACTCCTGACCTAACCTAACCTAGCTTCTGGAGTAGCACCATATGAATTCTGAGAACGGCCGTGCGCAGTTCGATTGCACCCCACGAAAATATTAAGCCAGCGCAAGGAATCGCTTCCATGGCTGATATCATGATTTGTTATCAACCCACTTCTTCCACTTTTTTATGGGCATTCTATTCTATTTATTCTATTTCAGAAGCTATATTTTTGATAATTTTTTCTGCGAAATTTTCCATTTTATTTTAGCTCTAAATGTTTCCATTTGTTCATCGTTGCCCTTTCTTGCTTAATTTCTTCCATTGTATCTAAAAGACGCTCACGGTGAGATTTAATTTTGAACTTCAATCCAATCGCAAAGTAGTAGAGTAATCGCATAACACTTGGGGAATAGTTTCGTTGAAACATTCACTTTTCCTGGACAGACAAAGAGCAGAGAAATCAAGTAGAGATAAAGATTGAACACCGTTGCTTCGATGGGATTAATTTGCAGGATGCTGCTGTGTGGGAAACTGTGATCTGAACAATGCGCTGAACCGCGTCCGAGTTCCGAGTTCAAATCCAGATCGAATTCGGATCTAGTTCTGCTTGATTAACCCAATTTGCCGGATAACAGCCGAGAAACATCGGTCCACAACCAAGAGGCAGCTGAATAGGTAGAACAAACTGTTTAGGTGGTGAATGAAGCCAACCAACCAATAGATCGATTCACAGCAATTCAGTGAAGTGGTTCTCTGTTTATTGAGGAACATTTCTGATCTAGAAGGTGAGAATACACGAAAAAGAAAAACCTTAGAAATACTGCTATTACAAATCTAGTTATGTGAGTTTTAGGCTAGTACCATTACATTTTATAACAAGTTACCACTATTCATAAGAGTCTTATGAAAACTCTCGAGTTGGATGGCTAGTGAGTGAAAACGTGCTTCATTTCGGCTCCGTTAAAAAGCGCAATATTGCAGGGTTTTTTCCATCGTTTTTATTAGTATTTTATATCAGTGCGCTCAGATTTGTGTGTAGTTCATTCCCATATAGTCATTCATGAAATTTTCATAAACGTTTTTAAATAATCAAGCAAATAGTAATTTCATAGTATCATATCACAGAAATCACAGGTCAAGAAACAAAACCGGTCCAAAAATGGTCAATAGAGGCAGAGGTAAGAACACTCCTGGAGCCAGACAAACAGCCCCTCAGCCTTCGCCTTCGACTTCACCCTTGACAAAGGACACGGCCCAACTGGCCGATGAAATTCTGCAAAGAATAAAGGCTGAAGTCAGTCTAGCTGTCTCTGAGGCTTTTCACGTATTCCAGGAAGAAATAGAAATGCTGAGGAACGAGAACAAGGAGCTCAAACAACGAATGACAAAACTTGAAAGTGAATGTGAGTTGAGGGTTGACGACCTGGAACAATACGGTCGTCGCAACTGTCTTCGTGTATTCGGAATCCAAGAAAAGGAGAGCGAATCGACTGATAACCTTGTTATCAACGTATGCAGGGACAAATTGCATGTGAATTTGTCTATCGACGACATCCAACGATCGCACCGTGTTGGTCGTCGTCAGCAGCCAGGACAACCGAACACCAAGGACCGCCACCGCCCCATCATCGTAAGGTTCAGCAGTTACCGTACACGACAAAAAATCTTTGCAGCAAAAAAACTTTTAAAAAACAGTGGCGTAACAATAAGAGAAGACCTGACAAGACACCGATTGGCTCTGTTCAATGCTGCCGCAGATAAATATGGAGTCAAGAACACGTGGACCATGGATGGCAGAGTGAAGTTCGTCGTCGGGCATGGAGATGCTAGGAGAATCCACACCGCTGAGCGACTGGCTGATCTTCACTAAGAGACCCAATGCTGTTCGACTGACTGTCTATTACAATTATTAAGGGTGAGTTTCTATTTACTGTTTCAATTAACAATAAATTATCATCAGTTTCTAATCATGAGTATCATACTTTCTTTATTACAGCATTATTATTTTTGATTAGGTATTCTTTCTCCTTTTTCATCAGACAATATAATAATTTCAGAATGGTATTAATGATGATGATAATAATATTAATAATTATTATTGTTATCATAGTAGTACGCCTACTTGTTCGTAATGATTGATTGTGATGTAAACATTGATTAAAACGTTCAAATGTCAAACTTAAGAGGTTTGTCCATCAATCTGTTTATTGCGACTCCTGCTGTGGCTTATTTGAATCACTTTTATTTTTATTTTTCTTAATCTTAATTTTACCTTCAACAAGAGCCTTTAGCCGTTTTTACATGCTTACTTTGTTATTATACTATTTACTAAAGAATATTCATGAATTATTATTAACAAGTCTCAGTCTCTAATAAAATATAATTACTCTAGATAATCCTTTCAAAAATTCCAAATAAGAAGTAATCAGTAAATTGAATCAAGTAGGCTATGTAATAGATACTTCTTAAATGGGATTACTAACTTTGCATCATAACTTCGTGCATCTGAACAAATATAAATCAGAAATTGCAAGTAGGGCTACTTAGCCTTTTCTTATTTATTAAAAATAATGGTCCTGAAAAGAAAGGTTTCATTTTTTTTCGTGAAGTTTCTCTGAACAGTCTAAATAGTTCAACAATCAAATAGTATGACCAGTCTGACAATCAACATTTTCTTATTGATTGGTCATTGACAATTAAATGTCTGATCCGCCAGAGACGCATTTTGTACCACTTGAATAAATAACATACGGTCGACTGCCTTTAACCAATCTTTTAGCCTATTCAAGAAATCCAGTCTCTAACAGCCTGTAACATTCATTTCGCAAATACTATGGGCCTTCATTCAGGTACTATACTACTTTGTCATATTTTCAGCCCGTTCACTTCTCTCTTTTGTCCAAGTCTCCTTCGCAACCTTTTGGTGCATCCCCCAATGTACTCAGGCTCATGCGCTCTCACTCATGCTCTCTTTCACTCACGCTTTCTCTCCTTCTATCTGTCTCTCTTCACTGAGGTCAGTTTATTTTCTTTCATTCTGCGCTTACTCTTTGATCTTTTTGTCATTCACACCCTCGTCTTTCCAAAACTCTTTTCACAAACAATATTTCTATACTTGAATGTCATGCATGTTGGATTCCCTTTTCTTCACACCGGTTTTCTTCTTGTATAATTACTGCCAAATTAATTTAAAGATCGTTAAATTGTATTACGTAATATGTTAATTCATCATATTTTATCCTCCCTCAAACATGTGTCAAATTTCCTCACTATTCATTATCCACTTTTTTCCGACTGTACTCTTCATTTTCTTTCAAATATCATGGCTTTATTCAATATTATTAATTTATTCTTATTATTATTAGTCAATTTATTTTTCAAATTCAATTTACACTAACTTTCTTTGGCCACCTTCGGGACCTAACATAATATCGAACAGAACAACTGACCACTATATTCTAAGCTTTTTACTACTTTCTTTCCTCATACACTTATTTTACCGTTCAACGGCCCTTTTCACCTCTTTTCCTTGCATTTATTATTCTCTTGTCATTCATGCTTTTTACTATTCTTAGCGACTTTTCACCTAATTTTTTTTTTTCTTCAATTCATTTCAATTATCATTGTCGCCAGATATCTATTTTTTTTTCTGCCCAATACCATATCGGCTTTACTCCCTCATTATCTTGTGATTTCACTGTCATTGGAAAAGCTTTATTTCGTTTGCCGTTTTCTGCCGTTATTTGCTCTCTGTTACAGCCAATACTGGAAGCGGCCTACCTGTGACAGTCGTGGATCCCATCAGCGCACCCTGGGAGACAGTACATTGGAGAGAGCTACGGAAACATCTGCTATGCATGAACACTCTGTGCTGTGACCACAACCTCAAAAGATCGCCGCCTTCCATAAATAGACTATGCAAAAACTATTCATAGATAGAACTACACAAAAACAATAGTTATTTATTTCACAGGAGCCGAAGTGATATTCTTATCACAAATGGCTAGTTCCAAATATGTTTTAAAACTAATTAGGTTTAGGTATGAATATTTTATAGTTTTTTTGCCAATATTTTCTTTATTCAGTTTGTGGGATGGGCGGTCGTCGGCTTCTGGTCTAACTGATGTCCACCCTTGGTGATGCTACTGGTCCGGCCCCAAATCTTCATAGTCCCTGTAATTACACCGATGCAGGAGCTTATCTCAACAGTCAGGTTCAAATGCATAAAAAATGTTTTAAGGCAGCACATATCAATGCTCAGTCACTCAGCTGTCATATTGACGATGTTAGAGCAATCTTTAGATTCAAAAATTTTGATATTATTGGTATATGTGAAACGTTTCTAAAACCTACAATACCAAGCTCCCTAGTAGATTTACCAGGTTATACCCTACTTCGGAATGATAGGTTGAATAAAAGAGGTGGGGGTGTTGCCATTTACATAAAAGAAAATATAAAAGCAAAAATTTTAACTCATTCTCAACCAGAGTATTCTGGACGACCTGAGTTTCTTCTTGTTGAACTATCATTTTCAGGTTCAGATAAATTATTGATAGGTGTTTGCTATCGTCCTCCTAAAATAGGTCACTTTACTGATTTTGAAACCGCGCTCCTTACATTTATGCCTTATTATAGAAATGTCTTAGTAATGGGAGATATGAATACTGACTTGAATATGACAAATCCCAACTTTGACTACACTCAATTAACTACTATATTTCAATGCCTCAACATGACTATACTCCCTCTGAACCCAACTCATCACACTGCTGAATCTGACACGTTTATAGATCTGTTAATTGTAAGTGATCCAGATGAAGTTTTAGACAAAGGACAAATTCCAGTTCCGGCCATATCAGGGCATGACTTAATTTACTGTGTTCTATCTCACAGAGCTCCAAAACCTGAACAAAAATATATAACTTATAGAGACTTCAAGAATATGAACAATACAGCCTTCTTTTCTGATGTTGCACAAACCCCATGGAATCGAATTGAAACTCTAACTTCAGTTGACGAAATGGTTGAAACTCTGGAAACTATGATACTGGACGTTTATGACAGACATGCACCGATTGTGACAAAAAGAGTAAATAGGAAACAGCCGGTCCCTTGGATTACCCAAGAAATCTTACAGTTAATGGCCCTTAGAGACCACGCACACAGACGAGCTAAGAGACAAAATGACTTGGATAGCCTCAATGACTACCGTCATCTTCGTAATAAGGTGAAACAGCAGTTAAGAAATTCCAAAATGAGGTATTTGAATTCCTTACTGACAGATAATGGGAAAAATACAACTGAGCTCTGGCGAGGGGTTAAAAAATTTGGTTTAGGTAAACAGAAGGCCCACACGCCTGTTCACCTGCCATTGAATGACATTAATGAATTCTTTGTTTCCCATTCAAGAACAAATGTTGAAACTGTTGTAAAATGTCATTTAGAAATGCTGAATAATCAAGCAATTGATGCACCTAGCCCAGTAAATCAAAAATTTACCTTTCATGAAATCTCTCAAGCTGACACCCTGAAAGCCATTCAACATATAAAAACTAATGCTACAGGGTCTGACAAAATATCAATACAAATGATTAAGAAAATCCTTTTTGCAGTTTTGCCTGCAATAACATCTATCTTCAATGCATCTATTCTCACTGGTACCTTCCCTAAAAAGTGGAAATATGCCCTAGTTCGTCCTCTAAACAAAATTTCATCACCCACTAAAGTTCAAGACTACAGACCAATAAGTATACTACCCGCCCTTTCAAAAGTACTTGAGAGAATAGTTCATTCTCAGGTTACTAGTTTCATAGAAATGAACAGCCTGCTTCATGATTACCAGTCTGGTTTTCGTAAGCACCATTCAACAGAAACAGCTTTATTACGAGTCACAGATGATATAAGACTAGCAATGGATAAGCAGAAATGTACTATTTTATGTCTTTTTGATTTCTCTAAAGCTTTTGATACAGTAAATCATGACATCCTATTTGCCAAGTTACGTCTTTTAGGATTTTGTGAAGAAGCAATTTCATGGTTTTGTTCATACCTCAGTAATAGAGAGCAATGTGTTATAGTTGGAGAAATCAGGTCAGATTCAAAAACTGTTATACAGGGAGTACCACAAGGTTCCATTCTAGGCCCACTTCTCTTTACTCTATATGCAAATGACCTTCCTTCCTCAATTCAGTCTTGTAAGTATCATACTTATGCTGATGAATTCTTTGTTTCCCATTCAAGAACAAATGTTGAAACTGTTGTAAAATGTCATTTAGAAATGCTGAATAATCAAGCAATTGATGCACCTAGCCCAGTAAATCAAAAATTTACCTTTCATGAAATCTCTCAAGCTGACACCCTGAAAGCCATTCAACATATAAAAACTAATGCTACAGGGTCTGACAAAATATCAATACAAATGATTAAGAAAATCCTTTTTGCAGTTTTGCCTGCAATAACATCTATCTTCAATGCATCTATTCTCACTGGTACCTTCCCTAAAAAGTGGAAATATGCCCTAGTTCGTCCTCTAAACAAAATTTCATCACCCACTAAAGTTCAAGACTACAGACCAATAAGTATACTACCCGCCCTTTCAAAAGTACTTGAGAGAATAGTTCATTCTCAGGTTACTAGTTTCATAGAAATGAACAGCCTGCTTCATGATTACCAGTCTGGTTTTCGTAAGCACCATTCAACAGAAACAGCTTTATTACGAGTCACAGATGATATAAGACTAGCAATGGATAAGCAGAAATGTACTATTTTATGTCTTTTTGATTTCTCTAAAGCTTTTGATACAGTAAATCATGACATCCTATTTGCCAAGTTACGTCTTTTAGGATTTTGTGAAGAAGCAATTTCATGGTTTTGTTCATACCTCAGTAATAGAGAGCAATGTGTTATAGTTGGAGAAATCAGGTCAGATTCAAAAACTGTTATACAGGGAGTACCACAAGGTTCCATTCTAGGCCCACTTCTCTTTACTCTATATGCAAATGACCTTCCTTCCTCAATTCAGTCTTGTAAGTATCATACTTATGCTGATGATCTCCAAATTTACCTTAGTTGTCATAAAAACCAATTAGATGAAACAATAGCAATTGTTAATAGAGATATTTCAAGAATAACTGAATGGACGAAAAAGAATGGCTTGAAACTCAATCCCAGTAAGACTCAATCAATGATAGTAGGATATTCACGTCTTATAAATAATATAAATTTTGATTCTATTCCTAAAATAGAGGTTGATGGACTACCAGTACATTATTGTGACTCAGTTAAAAACCTAGGTATAACAATGACTAATAAACTTGACTGGACAGATCATGTTACTGGAACTTGTAAGAGGGTATTTGCTGCAATGCATTCATTGAAAAAGATGCAGGATGATATTCCAAGACATCTTAGACTTCTACTGATCAGATCCCTCATTTTCCCATATTTTTCATATTGTAATTCAGTTATCAATGATATGACTGTCACTTTAAATGCCAAACTACAACGAAGTTTGAATTACTGTCTCCGGTTTGTATATTCTCTCCAAAGACATGAACATATAACAGATTATTTTATACAGAGCTCCACTCTCAAACTACCAGAACAGAGGATCATTAGAATCACAAAACTGGTCAACAACATATTGAAAAATGGTAGTCCAAAATATTTCAAAAATGATTTTAAATTTGTATCAGAAGGTAGAGGTGATAATGTTACATTTACTAGAAGAGGTGACAGAACCTTACGAACTCCAATACATCGCACGGAGATCTTTAATAAATCATTTGTTGTAAGCGGTTGCCGGTATTGGAACTTGCTTCCTACTGATTTGAAGAATTTGGAGAGTCGGACCCGTTTTGCTTCTTTGCTGAAGAAGCAATTTCTGGAACGGATGTCTGCGACTGTTCGGCCCTGAGCTGATTTCATGAAAATTTTGGCAAACCCCCTAGTTAAGTAGTTTGTATGGATGTGTGTTTTATATTTTTAAAAATAAATTTAAAAAGTTTTAATATAATTAATCAATATTTTATATCTTGTGTGTGTGTGTGTGTGTGTGTGTGTGTGTGTTCTCTCTCTCATTTTAGCAGATTTGAAATAGCTACAGAACATTATTTGCTGATTTTTTATATATATTTTTAATAGTTTAAATTTCAAGTTATAAATGTATTCCAAACTCATAAGCTAGAACTAAGTTATATTGCCTAAGGTTAAGTTAAGAATGTTTTTCTTTAATTACTCAATATTTTATATTGTGCGTGTGTGTGTGTGTGTGTATGTATGTGTGTGTGTGTGTGTGTGTTTGTTCTCTCATTCGAGCAGTTTTAAAGTAGCTACAGACTATTATTAGTTGGTTTCTATATATATATATTTTTTTAATGATCTAAATAATTGTATAAATTTCAAGTTATAAATGTATTCCAAATTCGTAAGCTAGAATTAAGATATATTACCTAAGGTTAAGTTAAGAATGGACGAATTTTGTCCAGACTTCGCCATTTTATGTAAATACGTCACTGGGATTTTCTTCAGTTAAAATTAATATCATTTGCTGTACATTTGCTACCTATGCGACGGTAATAATGCTAAATTTGAAATCATTTAAGAAATTTTGTAAATTTACATAAATAAAGTGTTCTAATCTAATCTAATCTAATCTTACCTGACAGGAAATACAAACTGAGAATTAAATACTTTTTTATTATAATTTTTTTTTGGATGAAGCCCACATAGGTCGGAGAACTGTGCGTGGGTAATGAGTTGGATGATGGTGAGTGATGAGCTGGACCTACATACACTTTTAGGTGGGTTCCGAACCACTGGGAAGTGATTTTACAGCAGAGAACACTTTTTGCTGACCAATCTAATCGGTCACACTTACAAAGAGTGCCCAGGAAAACGCAGCTTATCTTTATCCGATTGAACAGATACCTGCTACGGCTCACGGCTACCACTACCCTAAATTGAAAAAAATTTGTAAAATATGCTTATTTATAAGATGAAAGAGCCATTATAAAAGACTTTAGGGAAGGCTTTAGGGAAGTGATAGCCGCGAGCCGTAGCTGGTATCTGTTCAATCAGAGAGATAAGCTGCGTTCTCGTAGGTCCCGTTCGTAACGGTGACCGATTAGATTGGCCAGCAAAAAAGACACTGTTCTCTGCTGTAAAATCACTTCCCGGTGGTTCGGAACCCACCTAAAACTGTAGGTCCAACTCATCAATCACCATCATCCAACTCATTACCTACGCACAGGTCTCAGACCTATGTGGGCTTCATCCTCAAAAAAAAAAAAAAAACAAGTCATGATGAATGACGTGCAATGTAATGAGAGTAAAAGAAAATTTCATGCTCTGTGCAGAAAAGCAAAAAGAGTCAATGGATATTTGACATTCGATATGGAGAATTTTGAACAACAATAATCCATTTGTTGATAGAAAATATGTTAACTTCCTTGTTTCTTTTATTTATCCTTGTATGAATGAATCTTTTAATTGTTGTACTCGGCAATAAATGGATTTGATTTGAGAGCTTTGTTGATTATTCCTCGTCAAATTGGAAAATTGTATATTTAATATGTAAAATGTAAAAAATGTTGATTTCTTCAATTCCACGTATTCTATTAAGCATTGGACTGGCTATGTCGCCTCACTAGTCACATTTTCAATAGTACTCACCGGTTTTAATTTTATTGAGGTGTTTCGCAACATCAATCCAACATCTTCTGATAAATTGAATATTTGTTGACATTCGTACAAGTTCATAACTAATAGTGTTTGAAAGTATGAATATACTTTTCGGAAAGTATTCGGAACCCTCCTAAAACTGTAGGTCCAACTCATCAATCACCATCATCCAACTCATTACTCACGCACAGGTCTCAGACCTATGTGGGCTTCATCCTCAGAAAAAAAAGAATTGATTGTAATTTTTTGAAATAATAGGAATCTTGTGACAACCAAATAAATTTGCGATGTTTTCCATGACGGAATACCTGATTAACAATCTAATATCAAAACTGACAATGTATTTCAATTGAATATATGATTTTCACTCACTTCTACTGGAGGTACTGGGGATGCATTTTACTTCTGAAGAGGCTGATGAAGCTTCTCTTCAGAAGTGAAATGTGAGTGAAAATCATATATTAAATAAAAATACAGTGTCAGTTTTGATATCAAATAAATTTATCATAATGTAATCAGTAGCAGGTATCCAAGTTCTAATTGGAATAACTAAGACCAATTTAACAAAAAATTACTAAGGTTGATAGCAATAATAGAAATGTTAGTGTTGATAATAAGGGTATGGTTTTGATTGGTGGGGAGACCTTAACGGGTCTTGATAAATATTCGAACCCAGCTCGCTGCTTGGGAATGCTATGAGGAACATGATTGACCTATAAGTTTAGGTGGGTTCCGGACCATCAGGTAAGTAATAAACTTGATGGTAAAGTCATAAAGTGATAACAACTCAATTTTTAAGTTAATACAGTAGGCCTATTAAGTATTTGATTTTTAAATAAATAGAAAAATGTAAAACTAATGAAGTTACTTATCTCTATCTATAAAAGGATGATACCCTGACTCACTCATCAACGCAGAGCCAAAACTACTAGGCCCATGAACTTGAAATTTCGTATGAACAATCCTTATAGGATTTCACCGTGCAATAAGAAAGGATTTTTCAAAATTCGCAATTTTAGGGGGTTAAAATTTTGCCTATGCAAAGCACGGGTACATGGCTAGCTAGCTTACTGGGTGGGATCTTTCAATCATATGGAAAATAATTTGAAAATTTTTCCATCTGCTGTACACGCTGTTTCGATGGACAAGCTGTTTTGATAGAAGTCAACAGTTTTTAATCATATATGGCAGGCCCCTTAGCGGCGTTATTCACGCTGTCTGGAACACAAAAACTTTGCATGTAGGATACCGTTCAGTCGGAGCCTTGCAGTAAGTAGGAAACATATGACTGTGTATGATGAAATGTAATTATGCCAGGTAAATGTAATTATGCTAGAAATTTGAAATGTATTCTCAGTAGGAGGTGGCGAATAATAAAATAAAAAACCTAGCTTCTACCCTATTTGAAATGTTCATTGAGAGGTGGTGAGTAAGGTCTTACTGTGTAAGAAAACAACGAAGGAGGCCTCTCTGATCAGCTGGAAGAGCCCTAGGACACTTCTTCCCTAATAGTCCTAGAACGTTGAAATTTGAAATGTAACCTCATTGGGAGGTGGCAAATAATAAAATCAAGAATTTTTTATGAGAACGCAGCAACGCGCGTCGGGCCAGCTAGTGTATTATACGGAGGCCCGACGGATTAACCCCGCTAGATTGTGAATTCCTAGATATCAAAATTCAATAATTTATGAATTGAATCTTCTGTACATTCCCAGTCACGATCCCACAAGGTTAGGTTAAGCTTGATTCGCTGCAGTACGCTGTAAAATATTAGCCTCCGTATATTGATCATAGTATATTGATAGCAGTCCATTAAGGCAGGTGGAGCTGAGCCCCACCAATAATTCCGTGAGAGAAAAAAATATTAGTTCGTTAAAATAAACACTGCATTAATAAGAAAACAGCGTATGAATTTGTAAGGCAAGTATATTAATTATTATCCATTTCTTTTTTCTTACGAAGAAAGACAATACTATACCGTAAATCCTGATTTTTAACAAATTGGCCATCCCAGCATAAGTTTTATAACTTGTCTGTAGGGAATAGACAGTATTGTTTCAACAGATTATTTGAAAAAGTCTAAGGATTCGTCTTGAATACTGGTTGGTCTTGACAATATTCTGACTGAAATAGACCTCACGACCGACCCACCGGTGTATTTAAAAATTAGCCCCACCAGTGAAAAACTTGACGCGCCGCTACTGATTGATAGTATTTTGATCATGCATTTTCTTTTTCAATCTATTTGCCCCATTTCATTAAATTTATGTTTGTATGCTGGCTCAAATTCTAAATCTTGATTTTCCCTCAGAAAAAATTTCAGTATTTTGGGAGCTGTTGCAATGTATTCTGGTCTGAATCAAGCATATCTGGGATTGCTCCAAAATTATCATCATCCAACTCCTAACAATCGCTGTCACTATTCTCAATACTACTATTTTTATTGCCATTATTTTGCTCTTTTCTTGTAATTGGTTGGACAGTATAACATATTCAAAATTTGTGAAGAGAGCAGTTTTGGACTTGAGTCTGTTGCGCCTTCACATTCATTTGCAATTTTGTCACAATAAACAAATTATTGATACGTAAGTACAGTACTCGAGGAATAGGATGAGCTATGACCTTGAGATGCGCAGTGGCAAAGGCGCGTGTGACAGCGGAGGGGAACCTCTGGGCTCACTCACTCAGCAGCAGTCCCTCTGTTTCTCTCTGTCTCTCCATAGGCAGTTGCTTTTGCTCTCGCGCAACTCACAGCTCATCCTATACCTTCTGTACTGTACCCCAATTTTTAAAAAGAAGCATTGTTGAGCTGATTTCTCATCATATTCCATTGATGAATAAATGATTCATGAAGTCCATTTAATCAAATTGGCACAACTAGAAGACACATTTGAAATAGCAAAAGAAATTGCTATATTGTATATTTCTCTTCAGGGTGGCGTGTGCAAACAGGATCAGATTTAACCCTATCTTCGTGTATAAACATTGTTATTCACAGAGGCGCGAAGGGAACGCTTCGCTTTACTTATCACATTAGGGAGACATCAACTCGCTCGGAATTTATCTTCTGACTTGAGAGAAATACTAGCTAGGTACCTTCAACTCTGGGAGGGTCTGTCAAATGAATAAGGAGAGAATCTTGTTTATCTGGGGGGAAAGAAAGGAAGGAACAGAGAGGGAATGAGGGAAAAGGGAAAGGACGGAAGGAAAAATTGTACATAACCATTTTTCAGTGCATGGAACATGGCACTGTCTGCCATTGCAGCATGTGAAGCCTTAAGGAATTTATGTACAGAATGTGAACACGCGTCTACATGTGTATTTATATTTGGCTGGCACATCTTTTTCCTTATTCTTTTCTTTCCACTTCTTTTCTTCCATTTTTTCTCTCAGAAATCGCATCTGTACAAACAGAAACGTCGATTTGCTTTAGCATGTATTCTGCTCATATCCGTCATATAAACTCGACTTGAAAAGTTTTTCAGACGTTTTATTGATATCTCACTATTGGCTTCAGTGTGGGGGGGAAAGTTTTATTCGCATTTGGTATTTATCATTTAGTGCAAGACCTAGGAATTCTGTGAAAACTCAGCAGCAATATGGTTTTCCTCTCACGGGGTTTCTTCCAAGAAAAGCCAACTTTTACCTCCAAAAACAGGTTTAGGTCCTTTTGGAAAATATTACTTTCTGTATTGCAAATCGATATGGAAAATATTTTTTTTCTGTATTGCAAATCGATATGTGGGAATTCAAAAAACTATTTCGCATATGGTACGTTCTTTAATGCAATTTTTAGAAATGTGAGAATTCGATTTCAATGAAGTTTTTTCATAGTTTTTCTTCTAGGAAAAGTCTTGACTGTGCTTCAAAAACAGGTTTGGGCTCAGTTAGATAGAATATTTCTGGATTTCTTGTTCCATGACGAACTGCGTTGTTAATATTAACTTTTTAAGTGAATTCAACGACTTGCAGTCAGAGTATTTCTCTCTGTAAGTGGTATGTGGTAAGTTCTAAGTGGTATGGGTGAGTGCGAAAAAATAAGATTAATTTTTGGTTCTTATTTTTCTTCTCATCTGGAAATAACATACAGCATAATTTTGAAACTTTTGATCCTTATAATTTTTGTTCATGCATTTTGTATTGTATGTTTGTTGAAGGAGAGAGGAGAAACCATATTTCTGCTGAGTTCTCACAGATTTCCTAGATCTTGCTTTGAATGATAATTCGAAAACAAATCTAATTAATCATGGTCGTTTCCCCTGTAACAACTCTTGTCGAATGTGCATTCATTTTGCATAGTATGAATATAGTTTTTTTTTCTTTTTGTAGATTACGTCTTGGAGACTCCAGTTAAGGAGTATAAGACAAGTCAGATCAACAATATTATACACTAGATACCATAATTACTATATAAATTAGTTGAGGTGAGGCTTAATTTTGATTTTGATCTAATTATTAAATCAGATGGGTGTTGTTAATATTAACTATAAATCGATATTTCTAATAGGAATATAAGTTGTGGAATCGATTCGAACTTTTTTATAACGTGAAACTGAAACTTTTGTTCTAATCAAAAACTAACTTGTTTAAATTAGAATAAAGCTTTTTCGAGCCTTTACTGGCATTACTGAGCTATTGCACAGGAACATTGTACAGTGTAAATCATGATTGTTGTTACTGATAGTGAACTATTTGTAGTTGGGGCGTGTCTATCATAGAAAGAAGAGAATCAATAATAATTGTACTGAAAAGAACCCAATTTATCAATGATTTTTCAATACATTCCTCTTATTATACTCTCGTCACAAATATAATATTAACTTTTTCATCACCCTCCATTTGAAGCTTGTTAGTACTTCCTTATCACAAATAACCAGGACTACCTTTTTTCCATTTACTTCTTTGATTGATCATGCTCTTTGTTCGAAGAGAAAACCAACTTCCCTGATGCAATATGAAAATTTTTCCATTTTTGAAATTATATTTCTACTTAAAGCCAAGAGGATTGTTTTATTAAAATTTTCAGTTATCAATATATAATTTATTCATTATGACAATAAATACAATAAAATGCAACATATTTTAAGCCAAATAACCTGTTTTTTTTCACAAACTTTGATTAAGTTACTTTCAAAAACTTTGTAGGTTAGTTCACAGAAAAATGAAGTCATACATTTCCTCCCTCTCATTTCTCTCTTTCTCTTTCTCTCTCACATTCTCTCTCTTTCTTCTTTATTCTCTCTAATCTTTTATAAGTTCTTCATAAAGTGTTTAAAATTGATTGTCATATAATCATGAAATTTAATAGCAGATATATATTCATATCACGAATATATCATCACGAAAATATACAATATAATAATTCAATTTGTAATACGAATTGAAATAATAATAATAATAGTTATTACTATTTATTTATTTATCAATTAATTTGTACAAAGTTTCACAAACTATACAAATGAGTTGTGCTTTAAGCAAGCAATGTTGAAAACCATCATAGATTATAACAATGAGTATAAAACATCAAACAATGCAAATGAAAAACGACATTTATTCAAGTAATAATAAAAATGCACTAATAATAATAATAATCATCTTTGATCGTGGTCTGCCACCTACATTGCTACATTGCTCTTCAAAAGTCAATTGTAACACGAAAGTGCCTAGTCACAAAGGGAAAAAAGAGAGAAACGAAAATAGGGGTAAAAGAGGGAGGGATTAATAATAATAAATAAATAAATAAAAAAAAATGTTATGCAAATATGTAGAGATATAGATACATGTATATAATATGCGTGTTATTGTTATTTATTCATTTATTCAATAAAAAAAGAGAAGTAAAATGGCAAGAAAAAGTAAAATTATAAAATATTTAAAGAAAAAAAAACAATAAAATTGAATGGGAAAAAAGGTAGTAAGAATATCAATACTAAGAGTAAAAATAGTAAAAATTGAACATTGGAGCACATCAGTTTTATACAACAAAAATTTATTTGGAAAATAGTAAATTCATACTTGGTCAATGACCCGTATGAATTACTACCAGAGAATTAGGTTGTGATATCGGCTACATAGTCCTAAATAATAATAATAATAATAATTATTATTATTATTATTATAATATTTATAAAAGACTAATAATAATAGTAATAATAATTAAATAACTAATGATAATATAATAATAATAATAATTTAATAAATAATAATATAATGATTTATTATTACAAGAATCTTCAACAATAATCATAAGATGGGATCCCCCATCTTATACTCAGCAAACCCAGCTAGTACGCTGATTATCTCCTTCCAATTTAGACTAACAACGTTGCAAGAGAACTCAGCGCTGGCATTTTCGTCTATTTCAAGTAATGCAGACGTTTATGACATTGCGTGTCATCGTGGAGTGGTGAATGGTGGGGCGTGGTGAAGGAATGGAATCTGGCAGACTGAAACGAGCGACCCAACACACGACAGCGCAAATGTCTTGGCCGTAATCACAGCTTCTCCTTGAACATTTCACGGCTAAATCGTTTCCCGGTGACAACCCAGGTAAAACTGGAGCTGGAAGTGCTTCAATCTGATGTGATAACAGTAGTTACAGCACCCAACACCAGCAACTCCATCTAATTTGAAAAGTAAATGTCTGACAGGATTCATTCCTTTGTTGCCGCTTGGCTAATGGCATTTTTGCACAGGTTGTCCTCCTCCTCCTCCTACTCCTCCTCCTCCTCCTACTCCTCCTCCTCCTCCTCACCCTCCTCCTCCACCGTTTCCTATTATGACTGTGCCAGTTGTCTCAACAGATTCTTCTCTAGATCAGGAGATTTTTCGTTGGCTAGGCTGAGATTCAACACACTATATATACAAGCCGGGGTCGGTAATAGATTAGTGAAGTATCTGCAGATCTCTTTTGTATCTCTCCTTTGAATCTGCATTGCAAAGCTTGTCGCCCACTCTGTCTTCGAATTTGCATAATAGTCAGCTTGCCACTGCCTTCTCTCAGCCGCTATGACCCAAACGCGTCATCCTTAAACTCCCCCCCCCCCCCACCCGCCAACAATCTTCCGCCTCTTCCTATATCAATCACTCTCTCTCTCTCTCTTTTTGCCAGCCTCTCTCTTTCTTCGTTATTCTCTCTCCTTTCTTTTCTCTTCTCTATACTCTCTTGCCTCTTCTTGTCTTTTCTTGCCGCTTCTTGACTCTTCTTTTCTTGCCTCTTCTTGTTTCTCCTTGCCTTATCAAGTCTCTTCTTGTCTCTCTTCTTTCTTCTTGTGTCTCCCAGTCTCTTCCTCTCATCAGTTGTCTCTTTTGTTTTTCCTTCTTGTCTCTCTTCTTTCTTTTTCCTTCTCTCTTCTTCTTTTCTCTCTTCTTTGTTCTCTCTTCTCCACTCTCTCCTCTCTTTTTTGCTTTTATATCTCTTCTTCATCGTCTCTTTCATGAAATATTAATCATTAATTTTTTAAAATTAGAAACTTTATTTGCCATTAAAAACAAAAAATTACAATTTGAAATATAAGATACTTCCAACACAATTTACACAATTTTATAACATAAGAACAACAAATTTATGACGAACCTACAATGCACAAAGAAAATAATCGAGTTCATTTTTGTCGTTTATAAACATATTTATAACCAGCGACTATGTTGTTCTTTGTATTTCCCAATTGTGTAACAATTTGAAAGAGTTCAATGTCCAAGATGAATGAAATAGGCCAGTTGAATGGTAGTTGTAGTCGATGGATTATTTTTGAATCTTGTTAGACTGCCAATGAATTTTTGACAGAAAGGTATTTCCAATTAAATTCAATAATTATAAACAATTATAATGTGGGATTTTTTTGCCAGAATCATAAGTAATATAGTACTGGTAAAATGGGTATATATATTCTGCCAACAAGACTTTTCTACTGTTTTAATTTGCTTATATACTTTTATAATGTATAGGCTAATCATAGAATAATAAATTATATGCCAAATATTTTTGATCATTTTCCAATTGACAGAGGAAAAATATATTTTTCTAAAGTCCAAAATCGTTCCTTAAAGTAAATATAATTATTGGGTGGAACAATAATAATTCTCTATGTTAATTTCTGTTGAATTCAAAGCTGTTCCATGAATCAAACTAAGGTTTTTATGAAACACCATGATCCATATCCCATCAATTTATAGTATTCACATGTTTTTTAAAACATGTGAATACTATAAATTGATGGGATTTCTTCTATGGTTCAAGCTAAATTGAGTACCTCATTTTAAAAGAGCTCAATTTGGAATATTTTCTTTACTTATTTGGAATTTTAAATTATGCTAATTAAAAAAATATTGTTCCATATATCCCATGGTACGGGACTGAGGGTAATCTCAACTGGATGTTACTCCACAGAGGTTTCCAGTGTGGGTCGAGTTCTAAGGCGACAACAGAGGCGTCAGAGTGAAATCAATTTTTAGACGCGGGATATTTGAATACAAATGTGTCTAATTCGTGAGCGATCCTCCCTGACGATGTTTGTCACCAAAGAAGGGAGCGGAGTCGTCAAATCAAGGGTGAAAATGAAGAGGCCGATAAGAAAAGACTCCCACAGATGAATGCTTGAGGATAGAGGGAGTAGTAGATAGAGTGTGGAAAAGAATGAGAAAGAATAAGTGATTAAGATAGGACGAGAGGAGTAAGAGAGAGGGATTAATTAATTTGTACAAAGTTTCACAAACTATACAAATGAGTTGTGCTTTAAGCAAGCAATGTTGAAAACCATCATAGATTATAACAATGAGTATAAAACATCAAACAATGCAAATGAAAAACGACATTTATTCAAGTAATAATAAAAATGCACTAATAATAATAATAATCATCTTTGATCGTGGTCTGCCACCTACATTGCTACATTGCTCTTCAAAAGTCAATTGTAACACGAAAGTGCCTAGTCACAAAGGGAAAAAAGAGAGAAACGAAAATAGGGGTAAAAGAGGGAGGGATTAATAATAATAAATAAATAAATAAAAAAAAATGTTATGCAAATATGTAGAGATATAGATACATGTATATAATATGCGTGTTATTGTTATTTATTCATTTATTCAATAAAAAAAGAGAAGTAAAATGGCAAGAAAAAGTAAAATTATAAAATATTTAAAGAAAAAAAAACAATAAAATTGAATGGGAAAAAAGGTAGTAAGAATATCAATACTAAGAGTAAAAATAGTAAAAATTGAACATTGGAGCACATCAGTTTTATACAACAAAAATTTATTTGGAAAATAGTAAATTCATACTTGGTCAATGACCCGTATGAATTACTACCAGAGAATTAGGTTGTGATATCGGCTACATAGTCCTAAATAATAATAATAATAATAATTATTATTATTATTATTATAATATTTATAAAAGACTAATAATAATAGTAATAATAATTAAATAACTAATGATAATATAATAATAATAATAATTTAATAAATAATAATATAATGATTTATTATTACAAGAATCTTCAACAATAATCATAAGATGGGATCCCCCATCTTATACTCAGCAAACCCAGCTAGTACGCTGATTATCTCCTTCCAATTTAGACTAACAACGTTGCAAGAGAACTCAGCGCTGGCATTTTCGTCTATTTCAAGTAATGCAGACGTTTATGACATTGCGTGTCATCGTGGAGTGGTGAATGGTGGGGCGTGGTGAAGGAATGGAATCTGGCAGACTGAAACGAGCGACCCAACACACGACAGCGCAAATGTCTTGGCCGTAATCACAGCTTCTCCTTGAACATTTCACGGCTAAATCGTTTCCCGGTGACAACCCAGGTAAAACTGGAGCTGGAAGTGCTTCAATCTGATGTGATAACAGTAGTTACAGCACCCAACACCAGCAACTCCATCTAATTTGAAAAGTAAATGTCTGACAGGATTCATTCCTTTGTTGCCGCTTGGCTAATGGCATTTTTGCACAGGTTGTCCTCCTCCTCCTCCTACTCCTCCTCCTCCTCCTACTCCTCCTCCTCCTCCTCACCCTCCTCCTCCACCGTTTCCTATTATGACTGTGCCAGTTGTCTCAACAGATTCTTCTCTAGATCAGGAGATTTTTCGTTGGCTAGGCTGAGATTCAACACACTATATATACAAGCCGGGGTCGGTAATAGATTAGTGAAGTATCTGCAGATCTCTTTTGTATCTCTCCTTTGAATCTGCATTGCAAAGCTTGTCGCCCACTCTGTCTTCGAATTTGCATAATAGTCAGCTTGCCACTGCCTTCTCTCAGCCGCTATGACCCAAACGCGTCATCCTTAAACTCCCCCCCCCCCCCCACCCGCCAACAATCTTCCGCCTCTTCCTATATCAATCACTCTCTCTCTCTCTCTTTTTGCCAGCCTCTCTCTTTCTTCGTTATTCTCTCTCCTTTCTTTTCTCTTCTCTATACTCTCTTGCCTCTTCTTGTCTTTTCTTGCCGCTTCTTGACTCTTCTTTTCTTGCCTCTTCTTGTTTCTCCTTGCCTTATCAAGTCTCTTCTTGTCTCTCTTCTTTCTTCTTGTGTCTCCCAGTCTCTTCCTCTCATCAGTTGTCTCTTTTGTTTTTCCTTCTTGTCTCTCTTCTTTCTTTTTCCTTCTCTCTTCTTCTTTTCTCTCTTCTTTGTTCTCTCTTCTCCACTCTCTCCTCTCTTTTTTGCTTTTATATCTCTTCTTCATCGTCTCTTTCATCTTCTCTCCTCTCTTCTCTGCTCTTTCTTCTCTCTTCTCTCTTAGCTGCTCTCTCTTATGTTTCCACTTCTCTCTTTTATCTCTTCTCTCTCCTTTCTCCTCTCTTTTTGTCACTCTCTTTTCTTTCTTCTCTCTCCTCTATCTTCTCTCTTTTCTCTTCCCTCTTCTGTCGTCCCTCTTCCCTCCTTTTTTCTTTCCTTCTTTTTTCTTCTTTGCTTAATCTTTTCTCTTCTTTCTCCTCTCTTTCATCTTCTCTCCTCTCTTCTCCGCTCTTTCTACTCCCTTCTCTCTTAGCTGCTCTCTCTTCTCTTTCCTCTTCTCTATTTTCTGCTCCCTCTTCTCTCTTTTCTCTCTTCTCTGCTCCCTCTTCTTTTCCCTTTCTTCTCTCTCTTCTCTCTCCTCTTTCTTCTATCTTCCCTCTTTTCTCTTCCCTCTTCTGTAGTCCCTCTTCCCTCTTTTCTTTCCCCCTTCTCTTTCTCTGCTCTCTTCTTTCTCCTGTCTTGTCTCTTCTCACTCTTTTTTCTTTTCTTTCTTCTCTCTTTTCTCTCTCTTCTCTCTTCTCTCTTATCTCTTCTATCTTCTCTTTTACCCCTCGCCTCATCAATCATCTCTCTTCTGTCTCTATGTCCTCTCTCTTTATATCCATACGATCTTCCCCCTCTAAAAATCGATCACAGTCTCCCTCATTATCTCTCACTCTTGTTCACTTTATTTCTCTCTCAATCTCTCTTTTACTCGTTCTCTCTCATTCTCTCCCACTATTTCTTCATGTATTCCTTCCTCTCTCTTTTCGTCTATCTCTTACTCATTTTCTCTCACTCTTTCGGCTTCAGTCTCTCTCTGTCACCTACCCTCCTCATTATTCCACTCTCTCACCTTGAGTTTCAATCTCGTTCCCTCTCTCTTACTCCTCTCGTCCTATCTTAATCACTTATTCTTTCTCATTCTTTTCCACACTCTATCTACTACTCCCTCTATCCTCAAGCATTCATCTGTGGGAGTCTTTTCTTATCGGCCTCTTCATTTTCACCCTTGATTTGACGACTCCGCTCCCTTCTTTGGTGACAAACATCGTCAGGGAGGATCGCTCACGAATTAGACACATTTGTATTCAAATATCCCGCGTCTAAAAATTGATTTCACTCTGACGCCTCTGTTGTCGCCTTAGAACTCGACCACACTGGAAACCTCTGTGGAGTAACATCCAGTTGAGATTACCCTCAGTCCCGTACCATGGGATATATGGAACAATATTTTTTTAATTAGCATAATTTAAAATTCCAAATAAGTAAAGAAAATATTCCAAATTGAGCTCTTTTAAAATGAGGTACTCAATTTAGCTTGAACCATAGAAGAAATCCCATCAATTTATAGTATTCACATGTTTTAAAAAACATGTGAATACTATAAATTGATGGGATATGGATCATGGTGTTTCATAAAAACCTTAGTTTGATTCATGGAACAGCTTTGAATTCAACAGAAATTAACATAGAGAATTATTATTGTTCCACCCAATAATTATATTTACTTTAAGGAACGATTTTGGACTTTAGAAAAATATATTTTTCCTCTGTCAATTGGAAAATGATCAAAAATATTTGGCATATAATTTATTATTCTATGATTAGCCTATACATTATAAAAGTATATAAGCAAATTAAAACAGTAGAAAAGTCTTGTTGGCAGAATATATATACCCATTTTACCAGTACTATATTACTTATGATTCTGGCAAAAAAATCCCACATTATAATTGTTTATAATTATTGAATTTAATTGGAAATACCTTTCTGTCAAAAATTCATTGGCAGTCTAACAAGATTCAAAAATAATCCATCGACTACAACTACCATTCAACTGGTACCTATTTCATTCATCTTGGACATTGAACTCTTTCAAATTGTTACACAATTGGGAAATACAAAGAACAACATAGTCGCTGGTTATAAATATGTTTATAAACGACAAAAATGAACTCGATTATTTTCTTTGTGCATTGTAGGTTCGTCATAAATTTGTTGTTCTTATGTTATAAAATTGTGTAAATTGTGTTGGAAGTATCTTATATTTCAAATTGTAATTTTTTGTTTTTAATGGCAAATAAAGTTTCTAATTTTAAAAAATTAATGATTAATATTTCCTGAATATCAGTACCACAGATAAGGGAATAATATACAATTCTCATCTGTGCCACAACTGATCAATTATTTTAAAATAACGACAGATCAATTTTTCAGAGCCAGCGTTGAAAAATACAAATAAATGTCTTATTTCTCTTAGTACAATTCAAATACTAAAATTACATTTTTCTTTCATTTGAAATCAGATACTCCCGCGATAATTCTTTTTGGGAGTTACTAACAAGAAAATTTTTAAATTTATTTCTAAAGCGGAACAAACAATTACAAACTCAAGGCATTAAGAAAACATACAAATAATTCAATTCATTCGAGGTATAGTCGAATAAAGAAAAAACAAACATACAAATGAAAAATAAAAAATAAATTCATAAGTAATTTTTATCAGAACTATTGTCCATTCAATTTGCTTATTCTAAAATAAATATGTAGCAATATCACTCCTTGGTATCAGACAAGTGGAGAAAATGACATAGTCTCTTTCATAATTGTCAACTGGACGATAATTGATATTCCCAGTGTGGATCACACGTTTTCGACGGTGTTAAGTGAAATGGAACTTGGCAAAGTAGACCAGACGACGCGGGGGAAATATCAAGCGACGTCGGCAACCGCAGAAAGGAAATTCCCCCTGCTTCATTTATCCCCGGGGAAAGATTTCAGTGGAGGGAAAGAAATTGTGTCGTCATTTCTCAGCAATAAAACCCGCCCAAGTGTTGTTCCGGCTCTGTTACGAAGAGGTTGTAAACAAAAGCAGCTGCAACTCTGTAGGTTAGAGGTTGTTCAGTGTTCATAGACCCAGCCTTCAACCCCTGCCCTACTAAAACTATGCGTTTCCGCCCTTAATGAAGAAGGTGGCTGAAGTAATTCAATGTTCGAGGTAGTGCATTCACCACCCTTGTCTTTCAACCCTCTTGAGGTGAACTGCTAACTCTTCAGATTGCAACAGCCCATTCAGATGTTTAGAGAGAACAATGATACAATTAATGGGTGATGTTGAATTTTAATTTGAATGTACCCGCTCTGAAATTCTGATATTCGTTGACAAAGTCGTCGTGACAGAAGCTGTATCTCAATTGAAGGGAATTCTAAAATGTTTATTGTGAGAAATCAAATATAAATATGGCGGCTCTGGTAGCGCAGTTGGTTGGATCGCTTGTCTGTGATAAAGAGGCTCTGGCCGGCTTAGTTTCCTACAGCCTTGGGTTTGAATTTCATTCAGTTTCTCATCACTCACCCATTCACCTCATTACCCACGCGCAAGTTTCCGGACTAATATGGGAATTATCCGCAATAAAAACAATAAAAAATATAAACTTTGAGGTAGAAACAATATCATTACAGGAAATTGATTTAAATCAAGTACAGAGAAATATGAGAATGCATTAATAGGGCAAACAGATGACCTTTTTAATGCCATTTGAAACATTCTCACCAAACAATACAGTTAGAAATTGAAAAAATAATCAAATTCTGTTGAAGTATTTGAATTTAAAATTTATTTATTGCCAAAAATCAAATATTAATACAAAACTGAAATAAACCTTAAAATACAGTAAGAATATCAGTACAAAAGATTCTTGAGATTTTTGGAAACAGATATTTTCTATATTGAGTACTCTCTTACTGAGTACTTTTTCTCAGGAAAAAATAGTTTAAATTTGATTTAGAGAAAGATGAGATTACACTAACAGGATAAACAGATTATTTTTTCATTGCTTACATTCTTCTTACTACATTATGTATTTGGCTATTGGTGAAATAGTAATGCAGTTGGATTATAAGTATTATATATTGTATTGTATTGTATTGTATTGTGTAACATTGTGACAGTAGTAAAATGGCGACGACTCCACTAGATCGATTTTTTGTGCCTTTAAGCCTTCATAAATCCCCATAATAGTCAAATTTTATGAACAGAGTAGTTTTGGACTTAGTCTATTGCATCTTCACATTAATTGTTATCTCTATATATAAAAATAAATGTCTGTCTGTATGTATGTATGTATGTATGTGTGTTCCCTATAGACTCCAAAACTACTTGACAGATCGGCATGAAACTTTGGGAATATGTTGTGTGAATATTGGGGATGGTTTCTGACCATAAATTTCAATAGGGGAGCTAATAATTATTATTTATTAAACCATTTTATAGACCTAACCTACTGAACTTGCCAGCCAAACAGCTTAAAGGAACAGCTGATATAAGTCAACAGTTTTTAATCATATGGCAGGCCCCTTAGTGGCGTTATTTACGCTGTCTTTGAACAGCAAAAGACTTTGCACTTTGCATGTAGGCTACCGTGCAGTTGGAGCCTAGCAATATGTAGGAAACATACGACTGGGTATGATGAAATGTAATTATGCCAGGTTGATGACATCTGTTAACCAATGCAGCTAGAAATTTGAAATGCAGCCTCAGCGGGAGGTGGCGAATAATAAAATAAAAAACCTAGCTTCTACCCTTATAGTCATAGGAGGTTTAAATTTGAAATGTTTCTTCATTCAGAGGTGGTGATTAAGAAAACAACGAAGCCTCTATGATCAGCTGGAAGAGCCCTAGGACTAACTTCTTTCCTAATGTAACCTCAGCGGGAGGTTGCGAATAATAAAATCAAGGAGAATTTTTATGAGAATGCAGCAATGCGCGTTGGGCCAGCTAGTTCTGTATATAAATAAAAAGATTGATAAATTGAAAATTCATGGATCAATAAATGAATAAATAAATTCATAAATAATTGAATAAACAAGTAATGGACAGTAAAGGAACTATTATTCCTCAGCCAATTGCATGATAAGCTCCAAAACATTGTCTGCACAACATTCATACACACTTTATAATCTCTTGTTTAAATTGCTACTCGCAACACACAAAAAGAGAGAGCGATATCAAAACTGACACTGTATTTCTTTTAAAATATTATTTTCACTCACTTATACTGGAGATGCTGGAAAGATGTATTTGATCATGGAAAACATCACAGAAAAAATAGTGTTACGAATACAAGAAAAAAATAGTTGACACTTCTTGTTTTTGTAAACATCGCTCCCATTCATTGACGGCACGTGCTTCAAAAAGATTGTAAAATGACACTTGTCTACTTATTTCTCTCAATATGTCTCTCTCACTCCTGTTCAGCAAGAACGTTTCTAGCAGATTCACACACAATAGAGAAATTTTATTTTTTCTCTCAATATGTCTCTCTCACTCCTGTTCAGCAAGAACGTTTCTAGCAGATTCGCACACAATAGAGAAAGTTTATTTTTTCTCTCAATATGTCTCTCTCACTCCTGTTTAGCAAGAACGTTTCTAGCAGATTCACACACAATAGAGAAAGTTTATTTTTTCTCTCAATATGTCTCTCTCACTCCTGTTTAGCAAAAACGTTTCTAGCAGATTCACACACAATAGAGAAAGTTTATTTTTTCTCTCAATATGTCTCTCTCACTCCTGTTTAGCAAGAACGTTTCTAGCAGATTCACACACAATAGAGAAAGTTTATTTTTTCTCTCAATATGTCTCTCTCACTCCTGTTTAGCAAGAACGTTTCTAGCAGATTCACACACAATAGAGAAAGTTTATTTTTTCTCTCAATATGTCTCTCTCACTCCTGTTCAGCAAGAACGTTTCTAGCAGATTCACACACATAAGAGAAAGTTTATTTTTCCTCTCAATATGTCTCTCTCACTCCTGTTTAGCAAAAACGTTTCTAGCAGATTCACACACAATAGAGAAAGTTTATTTTTTCTCTCAATATGTCTCTCTCACTCCTGTTTAGCAAGAACGTTTCTAGCAGATTCACACACAAAAGAGAAAGTTTATTTTTCCTCTCAATATGTCTCTCTCACTCCTGTTTAGCAAGAACGTTTCTAGCAGATTCGCACACAATAGAGAAAGTTTATTTTTTCTCTCAATATGTCTCTCTCACTCCTGTTTAGGAAGAACGTTTCTAGCAGATTCGCACACAATAGAGAAAGTTCCAGATTCTGCTACCGGCTTCCAGATTTCTTGGAATACTTTCAAACACAATATAATGAGTAATCCACGTGAACATGAGTCAGCTGTCATTGCTCTTGACAACGTTCATACCCAGTGCAAGATTGGTGACAGTTTATATAGACATTGTTTTTACGCATATCAAGAGCTTGTGATCAGTTTATGTGATGAATTCGTCGACCATACTCAGTGCTATTATTGGGATCATCAAATAACGTATCAGACTGTGTTTTTCGAGTATTTCATTCATTTATTGAGTATTTAAATGTTCTTAGACATTTATTGGGTGGTTACCTATACAATAATTATGGATCGGCTTTTATTTATTAGTAATTGATTTTTTGTACAGTGACATCAAAAATTCATTATTTGCTGAACGTTATTTATTTGTTTTTTTTCTTATTATTATACTTAGTAGAAATATAGGTTACTTGTGCATGTGAAAATGTTGATGTTATAGTCACTTATCCGAAAGAGTTTTTAGTTTTTATTCCATGTTGTTTTTGTGTCTGACTGTTCAAGTATATTTTCAATGATTGGAGTTTGAATAGAGTTTGGTCCCATACATTGTCTTTTACATTTATATGGTCTCTAATATTTGTCACATTCATGTTTTAGATAGGGTTGATATTGGGTCAAGAAGTGGAATTCTGTTTGCAGTTAAAAGTTGTCAGCTTATTCTAGACGCGGCTTTTAAGTCTAAAATTGGGAGCCTCAGCTGATTCAGGAGTATTTCTTGGATGTTTTTATATTTAATTTTATTTCATTTTTCTTTTGTTTTTTTTTCTATTTTCTATTGTTTTTTCCCCCCTCTTACCCTAACAGGTTCTGTAACCTTTGGGATTTTGTTATCCAGTTAAATGTTTTTGTATTTATTTTGAATAGAATTTTATTTTAGAAGTTGGATTTTTGTAATAGAATGTATAGGAATTTAGTATTTGTTGTGAATTGTTGTATTTTCTGGATAACAAAATTGGAGTTTTTGAAAAATAAAAAAGAAATTATTTTATCCTTGTGATGAGTGCGATTTGTAATTTATGTAAATAAATGCGAGTGTTAATTTCAAGTGTTGCCAGCATTATTTTAGTGATATAACCCGTAACAATAGTTTAGTTGTGTCATTGCCATTCAACTTCATAGAAACTACAGCACCAATGATTGAACACATACCAGGGATCTAACATTTTATATGTTCTTCTTCTGTGAACGTTGGAATTATTTTTCTCTTCTTTGTAGTTCAGCAGAAATAAATGTTAGATATCTATTCTAAATTCTGACGTTTCTAAATTTGTATTGTTACAAAATATGGAAATAAAAACATATTATTTCTATTTTTTGAATAACATTATTTTTATTTATTCATCATTCACTGCATTTTCGGCTATCACAAATCGATCAGTTATCGATGTATCGAGCTATCATTTTCGCTATCAATCCATCCATCAACTAGAGTCGATCTGCGATAGATGTAGTGAATCAGTAAACGCATAGATCCGAATACTAGCCGAGTTGACTGTCAGACAAATGATCAGCCTCCATTCGGCAGCAGCAGCAGCAGCATTCTCGGAAATCCAACATGTCTGTCGTTCTTGTACATTTTGGATTACATCCAAACGTGTTTTAGAAAAAGCGACGAGCATCCATCATGGAAAAGCCTTCTTCTGCTAAGTCATCTATCTCGCTATTTTTTGATCCCGATGAAAAATGAATGCTCTCTCAGCTACCTTTCAGGCTAGTCACTGTTCTCTGTATCAATATGCTGCTAAAAACATTTTTCATCTAGGCTTACATTACTATCCTTACACTGTATTATCACAAATAGGACTGATGTTTTTCCTGTATACGGAAGATGTTGAATAAATTATCTAATAATAATAGATAGACTAGGCCAGGTGCTGAAATAAAAGCAGTAAAAATTTGTATTTGTGTCTTTCATGAAAATGAGGAACTATAGTTCAGTTAATATCCCCCTGCTTCTTCCCTCCAAACATTTTTCAGCTGATATCCCTCTAAAAAATTCCTGGACTTACCTGTGAACTAGACTAAAAATTCAGAGCCTCATTTTGTTACAAGAGCAGACCCACCTCGGGAGTTTGGAAGTGGTCACAAGTGGGTTTTGTTGACCTTTCTTGCAAGATTGCCCCTCCCTCCTACACCTTTTCCAATGAATTTCCGATTTTGAGGAGTGATGACTCATTGACCGTTCCTGTGCTGTGACCTCCCATGTCTGAGTAGTCTCATGTCAATAACAAAACCGGGACCTAGGAAATCCACAAATTGATGCTAAATTTAAAAAAAAATCATTTGCAGTTTATATTTGAGGGTAAATGTAAGCTATCTAAAGCAAGTTTCCAAGCTACACTTGTGAAGCTATTATATTTCGAATAGGGAAAGGGAATTTAGAGAAAATAAGAGAAGCAGATGTAAAGCATGAGGAGAAGTAGAAGACGAAGAAGAAAGAGGGAGATAGATTAGTGCTGTGGGCGGAGTTGAGACAAACAAGAAGTCTCCTCTACCACTCAACCCTAAGTGGTAAGAGGTGGAGAAGGAGGAGCAGGAAGAGGAGGAGAAGCAGGAGGAAGAGGAGGAGAAGGAGGAGGAGGAGAAGGAGGAGGAGAAGGAGGAGGAGGAGGAGGAGAAGGAGGAGGAGAAGGAGGAGGAGGACAAAAAGGAGATGAAGGAGGAGAAGAAAAGACAAGAAGAGACAAGAAGAAACAGAAAGAGGAAAGAAGAGACAAGTGAAGAGAAGAGAGACAAAAAGAGAGGAGAGAGACAAGAATAGTGGAGAGAGTCAAGAAGAAAAAAAGAGAAAATATCAAGAAGAGACAAGAAAGAAGGGTGAAGAGAAGAGAGAGATAAAAGAGGAGAGAGAGACGAGAGAAGAGGAGAAAGAAGGAGGAAGAGAGACAAGAAGAGACGAGATAAGATAAAAGAAGAACAAGAAGAGAGACAAGAAGAGGCAAGATATAAACGAGTTGAGAGAGGATTCAGATTCAGATGGCATAACTTGTGTTAATTTACAATGTACATGAATGATGTTTATTAATATTAACAACTCTCGGATCCCTTAGTTCCAGTGAAAGTTTTTAAAAATTTAATAAAGAACAATGAACGGTTGAATAGTTTAAATAGAAAAGACTATAAATACAACAAATATATATTTTAAGGTACTGTACAACACAAATTATTGATGCGTTTGTTACAAAAAAAAAGAAAAATAGAGCTTGGATCTGAGAGATGAATTACACAAAGAGGCGAAGTCTTGGCCATTGAGTCCATTTTTACACTTAACCTTTTACCTCAACATGTCCTACTAGTTTACATAGATAAAAATTGTCTAATACGGATTATGTAAGAGAGATAAATGAATTCAAATGAGATGAATTGAAATTTAAGAATTTTACATGTATACATTAGAACAAAAAATGAAAGCAAATTAAAAATAATTTTTAGATAAAAAAGGGAGGAGGGAGATGAGAAAAGAAAGAAGAGAGAAGAGAAGGGAAAAGAGATAATAAAAGAGAGAGAAAAAGAAGAAGTAATAAAGAAGAATCTTAATGCAGATTCTACTGAAAAAAGAAAATTTTGAAACTCTTTCATGACACTTTTTCCAACCCAACCGCTCTATGCCTCGGCCTACTCTTAATAAAAGATACTGTTCAGGAATCGGAGACATAGAGTAGTCCAGTTGGAATTAGCGCAATCTTTATTATATTTTTTGTCAAACTGAGTGATAACCTTACCTTTAACTCATTAGCTAAAAAAAAAGAAATTATCTTCCTGCCAGCTATGTTAAAATTGAACCAATCCTGCCGTACGAAATTCTTGGTTTTAATTTTCCAATTTCAATTCTCACAGAACGAAATGAAAGTTGGAATTGTAACATTGTTCTCCCTTGGAACATTATTTGTTCACCGCCCAGGCTCCAAGTGATGCCATGCTCGGCAATTTGCTACTGTTATTTCACCTGTCTACCTGTGTTCAAATTCTCCATTAACAGGCCGAGCATTCCAGAGAGATATCATTCACAATTCAAGTCGATTTAGAGCTCTGAGTAACTGTTATTACAACTGCAGTTGTACTCAATATCTCATTCGAGTTGATAGAGAGAAAGGGTAAAGACGAGAAGACAAAGAAAAAGAAAAGAAAGAGAGATTAGAGGGAGAAAAAGAAGATGATGATGTAGAAGAAGGAAAAGAAGAAGGGAGTTAGAAGTAGAGGGAGAGGAAGTTGTAAGAGGGGGAGAAGAAGAACAGGAATAAGATTTAAGAGGAGAACAAGAAGGAGAAGTGGAAGAAGTTATAAGAGGGGGAGATGAACAGAAAGAAAAAGATTTAAGAGAAGGAGAAGAAGAACAGGAAGAAAAAGTTTCAAGAGGAGGAGAAGAAGTTTTGAGAGGAGGAGAAGAAGAGGTTTTGAGTGGAGGAGGAGGAGGAGGATGAGAATAAGGAGGAGGAGGAGGAGGAGGAGGAGGAGGAGGAGGAGGAGGAGGAGGAGGAGGAGGAGGAGGAGGAGGAGGAGGAGAAGAAGAAGACAAAGAAGTAGTTTTAAGAGAAGAAGTAGAAGTAGACATAGATGTAGATGTAGATGTGAACATAGACATAGACACAGGTTTGAACATAGATGTAGATGTAGATGTAGACATAGACTTAGACATAGACATAGACATAGATGAAGACATAGACATAGACTTAGATGTAGATAAATGAAGTAGAAGTAGAAGTAGAAGTAGAAGTGGAAGTAGAAGTAGAAGTGGAAGTAGAAGTGGAAGTGAAGTGGAAGTGAAGTGGACATAGAAGAAGTTGTAAAAGGAGGTGAAGAAGAAAAAGTTATAAGAGAATGAGAAGCAGAAGAGAAAGAAGAAGTTCTAAGAGAAGGAGGAGGAGAAGAACAATAGGAAAAATAAGTTGTAAGAGAAGTAAAAGAAGAACAGGAAGAAGTTTTAAGAAGAGAAGACGAAGAAGAAGAAGTTGTAAGAGAAGGAGAGAAAGAAGAAGCTCCAAGGACAGGAGGGGGAGAGATAGAAGACAGAGAGAGGAGAGATAGAAGGCAGAGAGAGAAGATCTGGAGTATGAGAATGAAAATTACAAGAAAAGAGAATGAGAGGAGCTATAAGCACAAAAAGGAGAAGAAAAAGAGGAGAAGAATAAGATGTAAAGGACTATGATGAAGGAGAACATATGAAGAAGAAGGAAGGATGAGAACGAGAGGAGAAGAAGATAGAGAGAGAGAGAGAGAAGATAGAAGAGAACAGAGATAGAGGTGAAGAAGAGTGAGAAGGGGGAAAAAGAAGGGAAAGTTGGAGAAAAAGAGGGGAAGAGCAAGAAGAAGAATAAGGAGTAGTAGAATAAAAAGAGGAAGGATAAGGAGAAGAAAAAGAAGATAACAATGAAAACGAAAATAAGAGGAGGATGGGAAGATAGAGAAGTGAAAAAATATGAGAAGGAGTAGGAAAAGGAGAAAGAGTAGGAAGAAATGATGGAGGATGTGAATATGAAGGTCAAGGAGGAGGGAGATGTATGTGGTGAAGGAGTATGAGAATAAAAAGAAATAAATAATGTGAATGAGTGAGTGATAGGCGGATGGAAAGAAATAGAGGAGAGGTTGAAGAAGAAGTAGGAGAAAAAGAAGAAGAAGAAAAAGAAAAAGTGCAAGGCGGTGAGGAAGAGGAGGAAGAAAAAGAAGAAGAGAAAGAAAAGAGGTGGAGGGAGAAGATGATGGAAGGGAAGGAAGAAGAAGGAGTGGGTGAATAAGTGAGAAACAATGTGAGAGGTAGCAATGATAGAAAGAGAAATACTGTGAGAGAGAAAACAGAAGTGAACCCCTTGTTTTTATCGGTTTTTCCACTCCAGGTCAGTTGTCAGTTTTCAGAAAACGAAAATTTATAGAGATAAAAGCTTCAAGTTATGTTATTTTTCATCGATTCATTCCTCATTTCTGACTTTTAGAAATGCTGACTCCATCACTTGCTCGATTAGAGTATGGCAAAAAAGGTAATGGAGAATAAAAATTCGAGACATGAGTTTTATCAAAAGGTGCTCAAGGTAAATTTCAATAATTTTTTTGATTTTTCTGCGAAATGTTTAAATGGTTCATGTGTGTCATACTAATGTGAGTAATATGTATGACCTTTTATTTTTTAGTTTGATTTTTAGTATTCGATACTATTGATGTCCACTCCTACGCAAACACTGGCATTAAACATGAGCAAAGGGATTTTTTCATCATTTTTTTCGAAGTTTTTTTGAATTGGAAGTTACTAGGGCGAAAAAATTTATGTATTACAATGAGAAAGAGGTTTTTTCATAAAATTATTTTGTGAAATATGGGGGTTCAAAGTTGAATTTTTTCGGTTTTTGTGGACAATTGATCCACCTATGAGTGATTTTAAACTTTTGATAAATATTCTATAGATAAGACACTTTGAGAAAAAAATATCATATTTTCCACTTCAATCAAGCAATTTGTTTTCTCAAAATATTTTTTTTAATCTCTAGAGAATTTCAGTTTCAAAAATATATTTTGAAGAAAACTTATTCGTTAGAATAGAAATATCCCATTTTATTCCTCAAGGAGTCTTTTATCAAGAGAGAATAAAATAACTCGTAGGTTAGATCAATTGCCTCCAAAAACCGAAAAAATCCAACTTTAAACCTCCATATTTGAAGAAAAACATTTTTCCTCACAACAGTAGATAACATTTCAAAACCCTTGTACGATCTAATTCAAGAAAATTCGAAAAAAAATTGTGACTAAGGACAGGTTAATAAAAGATAATAAAATGAGCTCTCGATTTTTGAAAGAAAGATTTTTTCGGAAGAAGACACATTTTGTTCAGCTTTCTTTAAAAACATACTTGGAAAATATTGCTGAAATAAATTTTGTTTTACAAAATGTTTTGGTAGTGAATAATACTTGAATTATTTTTATTGATGCGAAGATCCTAACGGGTAGTTTCTTTACGCCATTTGAGTCATATTAAAGTATTATTATTTAGTCCAGTCATTTTGTATAATCTGCTAACCCTTCAGAATAGTAACATAGAATTAGAATTCATAGCTAATATTTAACGGTAGTTGGTATCACAGAATGAAATTGAAATAAGTCATTATTAACTTATCGCGAAGTGAGAGGGGGAAAAAATAATGCAGCCCCAGCTATCCTCAAAAACAACATTTTAAAAATTTAGGGCATTTGATAAGGCTCTTTTAATGGAGTTACTGTGATGCTTCCTCAATTGAAATAACATTGATTTAAAATGTTAAATTCTTGGTGTAAATTTAACGACTTGCAGTCAGTTTTATATTGTGAATATATAATAAATGGAATATTTATATTATAGTATATATAAATATTATATTTTCACAATATAAAACTGATTGCAAGTCGCTAAATTTACAACAAAAAGTTGAATTCAACAACACAGATCGTTATGGAACAAGAAATCAAAGAACTTAAAATGTTGTATTTATCGAAGTGGAAAGTTTATGGAGGCTTCCTTAACTCAAGACCAGCTTGAGAAGAATTAACATGTTATTTTAACCCCTCGTGGAAGGTTCAAGGTAGACTCATAAATACAAAACTAAATGTGTGTGTGATAAGGTCCTTATTTGAGATGATAGACCCCCAAAATATTATTTTAGATTACCCCCAAAAATGTTTATGGCTTTCCCCGTGCTGTGGTACCTCCTGTGTTTTACCGTACTTTATCGTAGTTCTGTAGGGTGCCTAGGAGTTTTTCATGTTTTTTTGGGGAGGGGGGGGTCGCAATTTGGATTTTTTTGACCGCTTTGTGAGATTCCTACTCCTCCAGTGAATTTCCGATTTTGGGGGTCATGTTATTCTCATGACCCCCTAGGACCACCCTTGAGAGTACCGTCCTAGCCTCAACCTCTCAATCAGGTGTACAATCCCATCATTTATCAAGAGCTTCATTCAAGATTGTTTTCCAATAGTGTAACACTATATTATAAACTTATGAATAAATAATCAATTTCAAATCTGCAAACAAAAACAACCTTGACTGGAATAGGCTGTCTGATGGATGGAATATTCAAATGCATCATTCGTAGCCGATCCCACGCAGACGCCGCCGGCTACAAGAATTATCCAAGATCTAATCCAAACTTAGCGCACGGATAGTTTATTCGTATTCGATAGGTGGGATCGGCCGGGTGGCGGGAAGGTAATCGACTAGCGCGAAACTTGCCTGATTTTGAAATCGGATCTCGGCGCTGGTACACTGGGGAAATCTCCTGCTGTTTGATATCGTCGGATCCCACCTAACCTCACTTCTCACACTTTGCAAGATTGGGAGGGGTGTGTTGTACCGGTTATTGAAAAATATATATGTAAATTTAGGGGGTGGGGTTTGGGGGGAATGAATACACGGATTATGTATCGACGCTTTGTTGTTCGATCGCGACACACGCACGCGTCGGAGCGCGTTACACGGAGCCAACGACTTCCCCCGATGATTCCTGTGGTGGAATTGCCTACTAGGTTTCCCCTAAATAATGTATGCTTTCCTAGTGGAAAATTAACTTTGCCTCTGCAAAACTGGATCCGGTTGCCAGCGGATAATGAAAACAACAAAGTACATGCTGAGTTGTTCGATGAAAACCGAACGAACGGTTCTCGATTGCTGTTTCATTTCAATTTGAAAAGCTGCCTGCACACTGCGCTACTGCTCATGAATAATTCACGTACGTCGCGTCATCGCGCGTCGTTCCGCGAATTTTTAACGTTTGCGCGTATTTTTGATGGAAAGTCTGCCATTGTAGACTGGGCCTTGAGTTTGTTCTACTACATACTACATGCCGGCCTGATTAATACCAATTGGATGAAGAAAATTTAATTTTCCCCCTCTTTTTTCAGTTATGTTGTTATTTTTGTTCTCAAACTTCAAGCTAGTTTGTTGATGACTCCTCTCGTATTCTAGTTATGTTGCAATGCTTTATAGGCCGAACTAAATAACAAAAATATGCAGCAACCATTTGTACAGGTCTCAGACCCAAGCGGGTTTCATCCTCCGAAAATTATACCTCTTATTAGATGTCAATTCTGTTAATATTGATGTTTGATTGAACAAGTATTGAGATTTGTTCACGACTCATTGGCTTACAGGACGAGTTTCTGATAGGCCGAAATACTACAAGCCTGTCATTGGCAGATGGCTGAGACTAGATACACCAACTTGTAGCTGGTGGAGCGAGCAATAATCAACAAATTAATATAACGATAAACAAGTAGAAAACAGGCAATGAAGCAAAAATAAACGTCAATATGAACAGAATTGACATCTGATGAGAGGTATAATTTTCGGAGGATGAAACCCATGTAGATCTGAGGTAGGTTCCGAACCACTGGGAAGTAATTTAACAACGGAGAATTGAGTCATTTTTGCTGGCCAAGTCAAAGCGGTCACCATTACAAGTGCAGCCTGAACGCTCGTGTCTCATCTTATCTGATTGAACAGATACCTAGCTTTTCGTAGCATAACACTTTCCCAAAGTAGTTTAATTTGCCGGCTCTGGTTGGAGAGTCTGTCTGTGATTAGACAAGACTCTGGCTAGCTTTGTTTCCTGCATTCTTGGGTTATAATGGGTAAAATGGGGTCTCCCTGGTGCCCTCGCAGATTGTAATTTTTCAATAAATAAATAATCTTATTCAGCCATGGATTTTTCTCAATATTTACCTCATTGTCCACACAAAAGTCTCCAGAATCTAGTGGGCATCATCCACAATAAAAAAATATTTTTAAGATATTGTTGTGGAAGAATGAACAGTGATTTTTGGTGTTATCTGTTTGTGTCAACAAGTCTTCCGGTCTAAGATAATTGTTTACTTCCCCCCTCACTCTCATGGCCTTGCAGTTCATCTAAATGTCATTGAGATGTTCAATTAGAATTTAATGGAATCTTATCGAATATTGTAGAATTTCTTATCTGTTTATTTAGAATTCCATGGAACAATTTCGAAAAATCTCCATCTTTCTAGATCAAATAAAACCTATTTAAAGTGCGTAGGTAAAAGTTAGTTCAGTCTTGTTTGAAATTTATCGAGATAACAGTAGTGGCAGTTCTGTTGTTGAAGTGATAATCGCCATAAATATTGTGACTATTGGTGAGAATTATTTCACCTTTTAAATTTGTACGAGTAGTTATCATTGTATTACAGACTTATGCTGCGTAAGTTAATTGTATTTTTTAGACGTTCTTTTGAATTATTGGACAGTGCATTGAACAGTTATTATTCAATATTAGATCGGCCTTTTGACAGTTAGTGAGTAGTTACATTATAAGAGATCTGGTTAAACCTTGACCTTTGACCCTAACCTTCTGGTGCAACCTTGACCTTTGACCCTTACCTTTGACCTTGACAAAAAAAATAATAAAAAAAAAATATTTTTGTACATTAATATAGAAAATCTTTGTTAGCTGAACATTATCGATTTATCTGTTCTGATTTCCTAATTTTGTGTAAGATATAATATTGATTAGTGCGTGTTGTGGATTATTTGTGTAAATAAAGTGCGAGTGTTAAATTTAAGTGTTGCCAGCGTTATTTCAGATATAGAACTCGTAACAATATGTATTTATTTGATTAACTTAGAAGAAAATAGCAATAAGACAAGATTAATGTTTAAAGAAGAAGGCAAGCAATGTAGGGCAAAGGGCATTCGTTACTGGAATAGATGAGTGTTGGTGTTCAGTGGTGTAGGAGTAGCCATTTGAGAAGCAGCTCGGTTACAAATCCAAGGGATTGCAGGCATCGGAATTCGACCACTTGTTTGTGGCTGAAACCACGATCCTAACCTTAAAACTCACCTGACCTGACCTTTAGTGTTTCGCGCACTCAGACAAAAGTTTTTGTGGCCTCCCAGCTTTTATTCAATGCTGAGCTTATTGTGGCATTACGAGATTTCACTTTCATTTAGAGTCTTTAGTTTCTAATTTCGAAACTGTGCCGACTTTCTAGGTTTTTCTTTGTTGTATTCAAGGTTTGAATTATTCAGGGATTTGAAAATTCAGGGTCTTATAAATCAATGTCTGCCTTTGGCATATTATTTGCTTTATTTTCTTATTGCATAATGTCCCAGCTGTCTGGAGCGAAGTGTTGTTATATTATAGTTTTTTAGTTTTTAATAGTTTTTTCCCATACGATCCAACCTTTCTGATCCCATCCTTATCCTTAATAATTCCCTAACTTGTCCTATCCTAGTACATGTAACCATAGTTGGTTAGGTCATTTCTCACTTCATATTTTACTGTTATTCTGTTAATGTGTTAAAATTTTTGTATTTTATTGTATTTTCTTAAATGTATATTGTCAGTTGTAATTGACTTTGGTGAGAAATAAAGAATTGAATTGAATTGAAAATTATGATTTATTTTTACTTGTGCAGGGGTCATAGAGTGTGAGTGTTCTTATAAGTGCTGGACTCCAAATTCAATTGTACTTTTAATTTGTAATATTATAATTTTTTTTAAATTTCAAGTTTACCACGAATAGTGGATAATGTGGTCAATTGTATTTCCTGTAATTTAGTTTTAAAATATTTTGTTCTGCTTTAAAGGACTAAATTGCATTATTCCATTAATTTTATTATTGTAAATCAATGCTCTACTGGTTGCTTTATCACCAGCATAAAATTTCAAAATCATATACTATTTAAAGCCAAATTTATTTGAATTTCAAGACCCTTGCTTAATTTATGCTTCATCTAGAATATTTTCGTTAGAAGGTTTGTAATACAGTATTGATTAAATTTTATTCATTTAAAAAATCATTGGTACAGTGGTCTGGCAGTCTAAGGACTTCGCCAATACTCTACATGTCAGTTTGGACTTCAAAATAACAGGTGGAAGTCTAAATAAATAACAAGTCAAAGGCTTAAAAGCATAGGCTATGATAAAGTAAAACTGGATACTGAATGTAGGATACTGAAATCGAGTTTTAACAAGGTAAATAAGTCGAACAAATTAGGAAGATATAGGAAGAAGCGATTAGGAAGGTTAGGTCCTAGCTACAGAGTAGATTGATAAAATTTATACATTCTAGTGATTGGGAAGTGAGGGAAGTGAGTGCCGTAGCAGGTATCTGTTCAATCAGAGATAAGCTACGAAACTCCTAGGCACTCTTTGTGAGGGTGACCAATTAGATTGGCCAGCAAAAAATACTCTGTTCTCTGCTGTAAAATCAATTCCCTGTGGATCGAAACCCACCTAAAACTGTAAGTTCAACTCATCAATCACCATCATTCAATTCATTACCCACGCACAGGTCTCAGACCTATGAGGGCTTCATGCTCCGAGAAAAAAAAAGAAAAAATTAACATTTTTGTTTTAAGGAGATATTAGGCCTTCTATGAAGTAATGAAATTTCATCTGCCATCTCATATTTCTTGGATAGTTCAAATTTTCTTTTTTCACTGATGATGCCCAAATGAGTCAGATACTTGTGCGTGGGTAATGAGGTGAATGATTACACTTGAATGCCTGACGGTGGAGCGGGACTCGAACCCACGACCGCTTAAACCTTAAACGACAGCAAGCTGACGTTGCGACCCCCCAACCAACTGCGCCAAGCGGCCCGCCTTAATTTAATTTAGGATTGAGTGGGAGAAAGGACCATTAGTTCTAACTTCTCCATCAAAAAAGCAATCAATCCATATCAACAGTTTCTCGAATACACAAATAGAAAATATTCTTTTTGAAAATATTCAAGTCAACTATTGTTTAAACTGAAAAATACAAAAAATATTTTTGCATTCTCATGATACAAAGATTTATTCAGATCTACTTGAATTTGATACTGATGTAGAAACAATTAAAGTCCGATTATAATTTCATCAGGAAACTGTTACTTTAATACATTCATCAATACATTACACCCATAAACACAGAAAGTAGCTTCAGAATGATGAATGGAAGTTATTAGTAGTCGAAAGGTTTGTCGAGGTGTGCAGAGCATTGATAGCATATTTTCACATTCAAGGCTAAAATGTGTGCAAACGTTCCCGCTGAATTCTCGTGGCATTGGAGCTGCGTCAATGGTTGTTGCGTGACTGTTAGAGGGGGGGGGGATAGGATTGTGATGGGTTTAGGGTGGGGGTGTTTGTGCGTATGCCATTGATCACGTAACATGCTGCGTTCTGCGACGAGTGTTTTATCACACAGCTGAATCCCTTCAACTGGCACAACTCTCAGCAATATATAGAGCAAGGTAGGATACCTGCCCCACTTATATTTTTTTTTAGATTACGTCTTGGAGACTCCAGTTAAGGAGTATAAGACAAGTCAGATCAACATTTTTTTTTGGAGGATGAAGCCCACGTAGGTCTGAGACCTGTGCGTGGGTAATGAGTTGGATGATGGTGATTGATGAGTTGGATAAGTTTTAGGTGGTTTCCGAACCACCGGGAAGTGATTTTACAGCAGAGAACAGTGTCATTTTGCTGGCCAATCTAATCGGTCCCCGTTACAAACAGGACCTACGAGAACGCAGCTTATCTCTATCTGATTGAACTGATACCTGCTACGGCTCGCGGTTAACACTTCCCTAAATTTAATCTGCTCTACATTCTTCCACGCAAATGAGTTGCTGCTAATAACAATTTAAAAAGGAAAAATAAGCATAGAATATAGAATACATAATACAACAACAATATAACACAATAATACTAGCATGGACTAGACAAAATTATAAACAGTTAACAGAGTTCCAAAACCACAATAATTTACTAGAATGCTATAACAATTATTCAGTAGCAATAATGCACCATCCTTAAGCAACCTGTAATACATAATACTGTGCATCTTGTATTAACAGCCGTATTTGTATAAAATCAAATATTGCTGACTTTTTCTTTACTCAATACAAATGCTATTACATGATATGTTGTTCTTCAGTTGATGAAGATTTTTTGTGTTTTAGGCCCTTTTTCAATCAATTATTAAATTATCATTAGCCTACTCAACAAGCTAATAACTTGGGCATTGGTAAGGAATTAGGAAGTGATAGCCGAGTGCCTTAAGTTAGCAGGTATCTGTTCAATCAGAGATAAGCTACGAAACTCCTGGGCGCTCTTTGTAAGAGTGACCGATTGGATTGGCCAGCAAAAAGACTCTGTTTCTGTTAAAAAATCACTTCCCGTTGGTTCGGAACCCACCTAAAATTGTAGGTCCTACTCTTCAATGACCACGATCCAATTCATTACCCACGTACAGGTCTCAGACCTATGTGGGCTTCATCCTCCGAAAAAAAATATTAAAAAATTCGTTCCGTGACGTGTGACATTGTCTAGAGAAATGTATTACTTTTCTTGCTTATTTTCCCTCTTGTAATGTAAATTTTTTTTTAATTTATTGTTTTAAAAGCGAAAATAAAATAGTTCTTCTATCTAAATATTTATCCATCTATTTCATATTGATTCTCTTCCCTACTTTTCATCGGTTCAGATCATTCACATTCAGATTACCAATCCATTCCCCACAATTATACTATCATTGACAGTTACTACTTGAAACTTGTCACCCATTCAACACAACTTCTCACTGGCCATCACCACTAAGTACCCGATCCACTTCACAGCATGTCACCTAAATCGGTTATGAATGAACCACATCGCTAAATGTTGAGTTCAGTTCTGTGAGGGATGAGTGGGGGGGGGGGGGGGGGTAGTGAGGGCGCCCTCCCCTTATTCAACCAACATAGCCTGGAGGCCTCGCGATGAGACTAGCAATGAACTAACTGTATACAGAGTCCCCTCCCAAATGCAGCCTCTAATTTGTGCCAGCAAGAACAGGAAACGGTGGCTCTCTGTAACTTATCTCTCAGCCGGGTGCCTTCCGGGAGAGAGAGAGTGTGAGAGAGAGAGAGTGAGAGAGAGGGAGTGAGTGAGTGAGAGTGGAAGAAAGAATGAGAGTGGGAGAAAGAGCGTGAAAGAGAGGCACGATATACGAAATAATATTCCTAGGGATGAGATAGAAAGTTAGTCGTTGTGGCAGAGTTGAAATTCATACTCATGTGTCCAACCCCTCCCCACTCCCTATCACAGCTTGAGGGATGCATAGAACTCAGTAATGCATTCATACATCGAAAGTTTGCCTTTGTTGAACGTGGTGGCATGGAGTTCGACGTATGTTGGAGAGCAGACCGTCAGCTTCTTCATTCGATATACATAATCTCTTTCCCACTGTTAACAGTGGGGCATAATTCATATGCTATTACTGAGCTCACTCTCTACTGTAAAGTGTAGCTCGCTTTTGGAGTGTATTAATCATTGGATTTTTGTTTGGTAATAGTGAAACAGGTCCACGTAAATTGGGGTCTACGACGCGCTGTGTAGTTGATTACAAAATTGATTAAAGGGGCCCACACACTATGACTGAAATAGGTACCGAGTTAAACTAATGTATAAACAGAAAAATATGAAAGAAACCGTATATTAAAATTTGAATATTCAAGAAAAAATAAAAATGATAATATTGCAGTGCAGAGCTTATTTTTAATACAATACAAATAAATATTCGAATGTTGCTTTTTCAACAAAAAATACCTACAGTAACATAAAAACAAAATTCTAAAAAATAATCTCAATAATAATAGCTGCTAACAGATAAATTGTGTATAAAATAAATAAATAAATAATTATTGAATAATAATAATAATAATACATCCCTTTGCATGTAAGCCCAATGCCCAAACTCGCTAGTGTGTGGGCCCCTTAAGAATAACAAAAAATGGTTTCAAATTATTATTGATATAAGAGTATCGCAATTTAAAGAAATGTATTTCAATAATAATGATTGTTGTAGTTTAATGTATGGTTTTTGTATAGAAATAATCTTCTGTTGTATGAGAAAGGGTATGTGAGTGAGAGTGTTTAAGAGAGAGAAAGTGAGTGAGAAAGAATGAGAATGGGAGAAAGAGCGTGAAAGACAGACACTTTCACACCCTTACAACTTTTTTGGGGAGGATGAAGCCCACATAGGTCTGAGACCTGTGCGTGGGTAACCTGTGCTGGACCTACAGTTTTAGGTGGGTTCCGAACCACCGGGAAGTGATTTGACAGCAGAGGCTTCTTTTTTGCTGCCCAATCTAATCGGTCACCCTTACAAAGAGTGCCAAGGAGTTTCGTAGCTTATCTTTGATTGAACAGATACCTTCTACGGCACTCATCTATCAATTTGATTGATAGGGGATGAGAAATTAATAGTATGAGAAATAAAAAAGGATAGAGAGGATGTTTCATAATAAAATCAATATAAAATACAAAGAAATGATGAGAGAAAAATAGTTCAGAACGCAGCTGAATTTAACTGAATAATATTCAATAAGTAATCGAGCATTCATTGAAAGACAGTTTTAGTTACATGTATAATGTTGTTTTCAAGTGTATACTCGATGATTTCATTGAATTGATTGAATTATTATTGTTGGTTAATGATTTTTTTTTATTATGGTAATCATGTATTGTTGATTACCAAAAAACATTATAACATCATGAAACGTAAATCATGAAAGTAGAGGTTGTTAAAGTAGATCTTTTATCTGGATGTTTTTAATTTATTTTTATTTATATAAGTACTAACATTTTTTTTCTTATTCACAGGTAAATCAATGAATCAATTTCAACTGTGTCTACTACATTGAAAATACCGGTGAGTTTCACAGTTGAATTTAATTATTTCTAATCTTTATATTTATGTTGCATATATTTTTCGAGCATCAATCGAACAGGAATTTCTAGTTCTATCTGAATTTCTAAAAATTGGGAAATGTTAAAAATTTCAAAATAGTTCAGCTTTCATTGTGTGAGAGTGTCACTATCAGTACATATTCTGCTGAGTGCTAATAATCAAAACTAAACTGTGACTGAATCATGTCATTAGGATTCCTGAAGAATGAACAGCACTTCTAAAATGAGTATAGCCCAAAAATGATTTGATTCTTTAATAACTAAATTTTTCAATTTGGACCATCCAGACCATTCTTAAGCAAAAAAATAATGATAATAAATAAATGAACTGTACAAACATTGTTGTTCAGGGTAGAAGAAGTTGTGCAATTGGCTATCGCCGTTACAGCAAAATAAATCACAGGAACGATTTTAAAAGTGAAACATCACAATTATTATTTATTGTCAACATAGAATAACTTAGAAATAATATAATAACTGTTATCAAGTGAAAAAGACAACAGCGTGAGATAGAATACATTTATAGCATAGAGTGATCAGGTAATTAGCTATTTGTGTAACTAGAGTGCAAAATAGCGTTTTTCTGCATCGAGAGAAACAGTTTTTTTCACGAGCCAAAGGCGAGTGAAAAACGTTTCTTGAGTGCAGAAACAATACTTTGCACTCGTATTACACATTGAATTTTTCCTACAGTAATGTATAAAGTAATTCAAAAAGAACAAAACAGGGCATACATAACCTGAAAATTCCTCACATAACCTATCTTCGAATCAAATCGATTTCATCAACAACAACTACAACAACTATTCACAGCTGAAGCAGAGTAGCCAACCTATTTTTGAATGCAGAATAGGGAACCTGCGTATTACATGCTCACTATTTTGTGTTGTTAGGTTGCAAATTTGGAGTGCGGAAAAGTACATTCCCGCACTGCAATTTACTTTCCCGCACTTGTGCAGGAATAGACTATTTTGCGTGCTTCAGTTAGTGCAAAAATAGGCATTTTTCGGGTCACTGTAGGAAAAAATATTTTTTAAAACAGTGACGCGAAAAAGTGCCTATTTTTGCACTAACAGTAGCAAGCAATACAGCCTATTCCTGCACCAGTGCGGGAGAATACTTTTCCGCAATCCAGATTTGCAACCTAACAACACAAAATAGTGAGCATGTGATACGCAGGTTCCCTATTCTGCATTCAAAAATAGGTTGGCTTCTCAAGTAAAAACAGTGAGCTGTTGATATAGATTTGGAAGATAGGTTATTTGAGGAATTGTCAGGTTACGCAGGTCCTGTTTTGTTCTGTTTAAATTACTTTATACATTACTGTAGGAAAAAATTTAATGTGTAATTCGAGCGCAAAGTATTGTTTCTGCACTTGAGAAACTTTTTTCACTCGCCTCCAGCTCGATGTTTCTCTCGATGCAGAAATACCCCACTTTTCGCTCTAGTTACACAAATAGCTGTATCCCATTTTGTGGAATTAGGTGGCAACGACTATCATATTGTTAGAATGAATCTAATAACGTGATTAAGTAAATTAAAAAAAAATATTAATAACCATATTATTTCCAATAAATCTAAAGCTTAATATACATAATAAGACATAAGACTACATTCACAGCTACAAGATAATTTAAATCCTCAATATTATTGAAATTTCACCATGGACTTCAGCATTCTGTTACTACATGTATTGGGACATACAATGTGTAATAATAAAAACGAATACGTCTCAAATAAATTAATAAAAAACAAATAAATACTATTAAAAAGGTTTGTACATACCGTACACGAACAAACCACGCACTAGAGAAGGGTAGCTTAGGTTGCAATTATTATTGGGGAGAATTCTAATATTTATAATGTGTGAAATGCGTGAAAAAGAAGTAGTACATATTACTAAATAAGTCATATTTACAAAGAAAATGAACTATTATTTTCTCATTCATTTCTTGAGAACAACAACTTTTGATGAAACTACAGCATCAAGTGTAGTTAATTGGCTGGAGTTAATCAAGTCAAGTTTTTCAAGTTCCGAATTTCTATTGACAGAGTTTAACAGATTTAGCAATTAGGGAGTAAAGCGATGTTGCCGCTGCCTCACTAGTTTAGGCCGACCAAGATGGCGCGGCAGGGGGTACCGATGATAATGAAGTGCCCGCGGCGTCAACAAGTTGGAAACAAGAGGAGCTGTTTCCGAACGCAATGCACAGCAGCCAACAGAGACCGTTTGTACAGTTCAACTGCAATAATAGAGATGCTGGCATATAACACGATGAGCAGATAATACAGGAGGCATGTCTCTGTGAGAGTCTATGGCGCTGCATAACTTCTGCGAATCGGAGTGAATTTAATCTTGACTCGCCCCAGACCTCTGCTCTACTCTGCGTGGGAAGATGTTGTGTGTGGATGAGGAGGAGGATGTAGGATTGGTGATGAAGATGGAGAATAAGAAGAGTTAGAAGAGAGAGGAAAAGGAGAAATAGGAAAGGAGGAGGGAAAAAGAAGGTGATGAAGAAAGGAAAATGGGAGGAAGAATGAAACGGGAAAAAGAAACTCAAAATGAGAGAAAAAGAATAGAATGAGGAGGAAGGAAAAAAAGAAAAGGTAAAAGGAAAAGAAAGGGAGAACTAGAAAATGGGGATGGGAGGAGGAGGAGGATGTAGGATCGCTGATGGAGATGGAGAATAAGAAGAGTTAGAAGAGAGAGAAGAAGGAGAAATAGGAAAGGAGGAGGGAAAAAGAAGGTGATGAAGAAAGGGAAATGGGAGGAAAGAGGAAGAATGAAACAAGAAAAAACTGTCATAATAAGAGAAAGAAGAATAGATTGAAGAGGAAGGAAGAGGAAGGAAGAGAAGGAAAAGGAGAACTAGAAAATGGGCATGGGAGGAGGAGGATGTAGGATTGGTGATGGAGATGGAGAATAAGAAGAGTTAGAAGAGGAGGGAAAAGGAGGAGGGAAACAGGTGATAAAGAAAGGGATATGGGAGGAAAAGAGGAAGAATAAAACGGGAAAAGAAACTGTCAAAATAAGTGAAAGAAGGAGAAAATGGGAAGGAAGGAAAAGAAGAAAAGATAGAAAGAAAGGAAAGGGAGAACTAGAAAATGGGGATGAGAAAGGTGATGGAGGAGGAGAGAAATAAGGAGAACTATGAAAAGGAGGTGGGAAGAAGAATAAAAAGGAAGGAGAGTAGTAAGAGAGGGAGAAGAATAAGATAGAATAAGGAGAATTATGAGAAAGAGAGAAGAAGCATAGAAAAGAGGAGAACAGTAACATTAGGAAAAAACAGAAGAAGGGGAGGAATAGAAGAAGAAAGAAGATAATATGATTAAGTTGTAGGGTAGAAGAAGAAGAAGAAGAAAAAGGAATAAGGATGGAAGAAGAATGAAGGCAAGAAAAAAAACAAGAACAAGATGGGGTGGAAAAGAAAGAAGATAAAGTAGGAAAAGAAAATGGGTGACCTAGAAGAAATGAAATGAGAATATGTGGGAAGCAGTAAATGAAATGAGAATAAGGAGCAATGGGAGGAGAAGAAGGACAAAAAATAAGGGGAAGAAAAAAGTAAAGGGAAAAGACGAAAGGAGAAGAAAACTGATAGAAATGAACAGAAGAGGAAGAACAAGGAGAAGGAGATGAAAAACGAAGAGGAGAGGTAGGGAAAAGAGAAGGAGAAGAGAAACATGATGAAAAGGATTGTAGTCAAATCCAATCCCAGTTTTTTGTGTCTTCTCAAAGATGGTATTTCGGTGAAAGACAAAGATGGTGAAATGTGCTCTGTTGGTAAAAGACAGAGAAGGTGAGAAGATAAAGACTGAGAAAGTAAGCATGTTCTATGTTCAGTTTTAGTGAAAGAGAAAGATGTTGGTATGAGTTCTATGGGTGGAAACCAAGATGGGAGATGCTCTTTTTTTGAGGAAGACAAAGATGGTTAGCTATGCCCTATTGGTAGAAGAAAGAGAAAGTGTCATACATGTTTCGTGGGTGAAGACAGAGAAAATGAATGTGTAACTAAGAGCTCCATGGATGAAGACAAAGATACACTACGTTCTATTTTGGCAAAAAGCAAAGCTGGTATAGATGTTCTGGTATAAGATGAAGATGGTGTGATATTCTCTGTTGGTGGAAAACAGAGATGGTGTCATGCATGTTCTGATGGTGAAGACAGAGAAAGCAAATATGGTGTTCTATTCGTGGCATGCGGCAAAAGTAGCCCGGGGGTGTTCTGGGGCTGGTAACAAAGTTGAAGGTCTGCATTCGTGTCTGAAGGAGGTGAAACGATACTTCCACCAAGTCCCCTCCTCAGAACTCCTCACAAGTGTATGTGAAGAGTGTCTCACTGCTGGAAACTGTAAGTAAAGTGGCAAAGCATATCGTGCAATAAACGCTCAACATCACACCCTGGGTCTCATTTTAGTCACATTATCACTACTTGGAATATGTTTTCTGCATTGAGTTTTGGCTTTGAGTCTAGTGAAAGTTTCCAGAGATCTTTGCCTCCAAGTGGTGTTTGGCTATCTTGGTGCTTGCTGTGGCTCTGTAATTAGTGTGCTGCTTCTTATCGAGAAGTTATTTGGAGTAGTATTTGGAGTCGTTATTCAGAGTAGTTTTGTTTTCAGATATGGAGTATAGAATATGCTGCCTTCCTGTACTTTATTCAAAGAATCTAGTATCAAAACTGACACTTTTTCTATTTGAATTACAATTTTTATTCACTTAATTGAAGGGTTATCAAGATGTGGTCTTATTACTTGATAATGCAACGATTTTCAATGACAGATGTCATGACGTAAGAAGTATGTTGTCTTGCTGTACCTTATTTAAAGAGTAATCAAGATGAAAGTTTAATCAAGTCTTATTACTTGATAATCTCATCTATATAAATAAAATTAGAGTTTTGTCTGTACATTTATCAGAATTATATATTTTTTGGTTATTTTTATGTTTTATACATTAAAGAAGCCGAAACAAGTCTTATCTCAATTTCTGTCTGTCACGGCCCTGAAGGCATTTTACGCGGCCTTCTCCTGAAAAACGAGAGCATCGATCGGGATTTAAATTATTTAACAGTATTGAAAACTATTTTGACAATGTCTTTTACTATAAAAACTAAATTAAATTTTTCAACAGAACGTTTAAAAACCAAGTATTGTGCAATTTTGGATAAATTTCTTCTAAGTTTTATCACCACGTTTTATTACCGAGAGCATCGATTGGGATTTAAGTTATTTAACAGTATTGAAATTTTCAGGCATAATGTAGAATAGTCCTGAGATGGTTCCTGTGAAGGTTGTGAGTTCAAAAGTCTTCGCTTAAGGACACAAAAAGGAGAAATCTATCCTTAAAGGAACAGCTGACAGAAATCAACTGTTTTTAATCATATGGTGGGCCATTAGCGGCGTTATTTACACTGTCTGCAGACTTGTGTAGTCGGAGCATAGCAGTCATGTAGGAAACATATGACTGGTGAATCAAAGTTCAGCTTATGTTTCATCCATTATTTCTTTGGTAAAAAAAACAAAATTTTTTATTTCAATTTATCCAAACAAAAATTTACATTTTAGGAAGGTGCGGCTTGTGCTAGGCTCTTGGGAATTCGCCAGGTAGCACTATTTTAACTAAAATACCGTTGCATTGCACGGTTGAAACACTAGTGATTTCTAAACGCAGATATAGAGTATGAAGTATGTTGTTTTACTGAACCTTATTTGAAGGACAATCAAGATGTGGTGTTATAGTAATTCCATTATTTCCAAGAAGAATTTTTGAGACAAAGTTAAAAATTGATAATTTTTCATGCTATGATTTCATTTGGAAGGAGTGTTGAAGCGTTGGAAGGAAGGCTTCTCTGGGGCAATTTTTCTTCCAAGATGAAAATGGTTTTACAATTTAATTTAAATGTTCTTAAAGGTAGATTCCTTATATTTTGGAGTTAACTACTGCACTGAGTACCATATGAAATATATCTACAACATGTTGATGACATTCACATGTTTGGGAAGTTGTGATATTCAGTCGGTACTGCGCTTGGTAAAAATTGACTTGAAGATATCTGCTTTATTATCACTTACCTGCTGGTTCGAAATCCAGATGAAACTTTAAGATTTTTCTAATTACGTTGTAAAGACTCCGTTTAAGGAGTATGAGACAACTAAAATCGACACCTATATACATACAATATTATCAATCTTTCATGCTAGGTCACAATCCATAACACCGTTAGCATCCATTCATTGCCCTTGCACAAGTATCGAACTCATTCCATCAGCAAGGAATGAAGAGAAAAAATGTACACTCATAGAAACCTATTCATAGTTGAAATTAATTATGGAGAATGAAGAATCGAAATATAACTTTGATGAAATTCAAAATTTATTGGAGGTTTCTTTTGTCAAGACCATGAAGAAGTGCAATAAACCTAAATAATAAAGAACCTACAAAATCTGAACCCAATGAATGGAGAGTTACAAACTTGAATAGAACAACTCGTAGCTTTCAAAACCACTTGAACTGCCTTATTGCGATAGTTATCTCTGAAAAAGCAGGAAACGATGGTTCTCACTGGAGTGCATGCCTACTGAACAATTATTAAGCTCTATTCTATGGAAATACTCTAAAAATGTCTCGTGCCAAGTCGCGGATCAAGAATTCTACTTCTAACGAAGTGATACTCCAAGAGCTGAAAATATCCTTGAACTGTGCTAAGGTTAGCAGAAAAATGTTTCGCGATTTCTTGTTGCTCTATTTAATGAGAACAGCATCCTGAGATGATACTTTACTCCTTAATAAAGGATATGGAAGCAAAACTCGAAACGGAAAGACTTTCCTCCGACATTAAAGTTTGCAACTTCCTCCTTACTGTTAAAATCTGAGGTAGAGAGTTTGCATAGCTTTTACCTTGATACTTTGTCATCTTTATTCCTCGAAAAGTATCTCGGGAAATGATGTTCACTTGGTAATTAGTCCTTCTTGAAGTGGGTTCAAGTTGATCTTGGGGATAGAATGACTTACATTTTAATACTTCAAAGTGCTGTCGAGCTCTGTTTTATTTACCAAGCATAATTTATTTCGAGGTCGATTCCCAATTTCAAGTGACATAACTATCTCAAGTCTCTTTATTATGTGTATTCAGATTGAAGTGGAAATATATGACTATTTTATTCAATGATGTATTAACCATTGATTATTATGATGAATTTATCGATTGTAGACAAATCAAGGCAAGATTTGTAAGTTGTGCTAGCTCGCCTCCTAGGGGCATACGCTACAATATGTTGTAGCAAACTATCATCAAGCTAATACAATTTATGATTGGCTTTCGCTTGAATTGAGTAAAAATATAATAAACATCCAGATGAAAAAAATTAAAATGAAAAAAAAGTTGATTTACTTGATAATTATGTAGTATTTTTAATCCCCCCCCCCCCTGATTGGGTTAATGTATGGTACTGTACTTTAAACTTTTATCTTTGAAAGTAGTTCGGGTGTACTCCCCCTGAAACTTTTTGGAAATAGTCCCTCTAAAATAATTTTTTAACGATTATAGACACCTCTCTTGTCAAAAATTGTCTCTCAAGACGTTTAAAAATTCCGAAAATTCTTTCTTCTCTGGGGGTTATTCATCAGGGGTATAGGTTATCAAACTTGAAAGGGGATTTCAGGGGTTAAGTATCAGGGGGTCTCCCCCCCCCCCCCTAGTAACGCTATCAATGTTACTAATACTCATTTCTTAGTGAACTTAAACTCAAGTGACTCCTCCGTAATCCATAAACGTGATTAGTAGTAAGCGTAGGATTGTTGCAGCTGCAGTAAACCTTAGCAAAACTTACCAACTCGTGCTCTGATTATTTGCAACAACTTTCATTCTCAATGCTGATGACGTAGTCGGTGAGTTCCACTTCGGGCAAACTATTGCGGGCGGACAAAAGGAAATTCGTTGAAGCAGCTTTGGTCACGTTACACCGGTGCTATCCGAGGTGTACCTTGAAATGATGGGCAAAGAGCCCAAGTTCCAACTTGCAAAGTCCGACTTAACTTCATTACCAAGTCCCGAAAACTAATGGAGAGAGGTCGGCGAGATTCCACAGTGTCATTTCTTTGACTCGGAACACGATCCAGCCCACAAACAACCCGGCAAACTAGATGCAAGTTCGGTAACTCGCATAGAAACACAAGATATGATTAATGATTCACTGAAGCACAGCTAGGTGTGCTCGCTACTCGCTTCCAAGTGTCTTTTCTAGTGATGAAAGCCAGGATTCACGATTACGTTGGGAGTTTTTGCAGGCGACATTAATTAATCATGACAACCGAGGAGTTGCCAACAGAAAAAACTTCAGATGCGCATATAATGGAAAATATAATGGGATGGGTATCACAATAATCTTTTTTGGTGATCTCTCTTGGAACCAGAATGACATTTTTGAATAAAATCTTGAAAATTGCAATGAGTGAATGAAATGTTTTAATAAAATCTTGAAAATCGCAATGAGTGAATGACATTTTTTAATAAAATCTTAAAAATCGCAATGGGTAAATAAAATCTTAAAAATTGCAATGAGTAAATGAAATTTTCTAATAAAATCTTAAAAAATCGCAATGCGTAAATGAATTTTTTTAATAAAATCTTGAAAATCGCAGTGAGTGAATTTTTGTAGAACACACAGACAAATTAGATTTAACCCTTGATTCATCGCATGTTCTATTTTTCATGTCTTTATTTCACAAAAAGTCATTCTGTATCACATCACCAAGGCTGTGTTTCTCGTATTTCCATCCAGCCAATCATCAGTACTTATGTTGTTCCAGACAGTTTATTCCTAAAATAAGTTTAGATTTCGCATGTCCGATGAAAGAATTTATAGTGAAATACTTATTAAATTTATATAATTATCACTTACAACCCTAAAAGGACCCCTACAAACTTGAATATACCCCATAACTTTTCGCTCTAGCAAAACATAATAGGCAACAGAAATTAAAATTAAAATAATTAAAACTAAAAAATTTAAATAAACATTTACTATCTTTAGTATATGAATAATTCACATTTTCAAATTCTAAGTTCAAAGCCCTTTTCTGCCAAATTAGTAGAAATTTTTCCCAATTTAAAAGTTTTCCCAGTTTACTTAATAATCACTTGTTGTTATACTTTATAAAAATCTTATATTTGATTTGTTTCTCTTAAACAAATATGTAGTAATTCTTATGAATAATTACTCAATTATTCTGGCCATGCTCAAATCTCAACCTATGTGGGCTTCACCTAAAAAAATTATGTGAATAAGGCTTAACCAGATTAATCTGGAAGCCCGAGGGCTATCTATGAATCTAATTTCAATTCCATATGATCAAGAAGCTCATTTTAAAAATCAAGTATGTTGCTATAAGAGTGGGCCTAATAGCCTTACTTTTTCCTTTAAAATATCCTTCAAATACGAGTGAAAATCGTGATTCCTTACACATACATCGCTGAACATTCCTAAAAAGATCCATGCAGAGTTTCATCGAATTTGGTCCACGCGTTTAGCCGTAAATGCGTTACTAACATACAGACAAATGCAAAACGGTTGACTTAAAACAGAGACCTCTCTTCGTTCGGTCAATTATTGGTTTATCTTAATCACCTCTTACTTAATCAGATAAGTACACTTTATCCTTCACCAAGGATGGGTGAAATATTGAAATGAGTAAGGTGCAATCACACAGTATTTTATTCAAAAAGGTTATGAAAATTAATTGTTCCGTTTTACGTTACTTTTGTGGCTTAAATGATTGTATTGGTGAATCTATGGTACTATATAGTGTGAAATACGTACAGGACTACTGTTATATAGTAGGATGTGAAACGGAGTGCGCGTGAATTTGTGTGTTAAAAGGTAGATTATCACAGTTGAAAGCCTTTAAATCTGCCCGAATACAACTGATCCGGCGTGAACACATCTTAGATGAACACTGAATTAGAGCACTAATCGTTCTATTCGACAGCTGAATTCGTGAATGCAATGTTTATCGATTAATCAATTCGATTCGAACACGCTGCGGCCACCCATCCTACTTCCGGTCGCACAGTGCGACGCTTAGCTCGCTTTGTCCGCTGATTAAACGGACGCGTTAGCATCGCCTGCGGCACTGATTCTCATCATCATCATCATCATCATCATCATCATCATCCATGAGACCAGCCGTGCGTGTAATCGTAATCAACACCTCCGACCTGTCAACAGTAATCACTTGTTATTTTTACTTAAAATCAATAACGCATTGTCTGCCCATTAGCACGTCTGTGAACTGTGGAGCGAGCTGAAATGTAGGTTGAATATTTATCCAGTGTAGCCTATCTACCACGTATGGGATGCGTGGATTAATTTATGCCTGCAAGTTTAGAGGTATTGGTTTGCCGATTCAGGTTGCCAATGATTGGGAAATTCGAATTAAATAAATGGGAGCCATGATGAATTTGTAAACTAATTAAAATGTGTGGATTGTAATGCTTGTTATGAAGGCCAAACTGGGAAAAGCTTCGAATGTAGAGTTAATGAATAATTACAGTTATTGAGAAATCGAAAAGGGGAATTAAACTTTGTCGACATCTGATTATAATTAACTACAAATATTCAAGGTTGAGGAAAATGTTGAATTCATTTTTTTTTTTCAATAAGAAGGGTAGATTACTGTATATTTCACAGCTTTGAAAAAAACTGGGGTGATTAAGTACGATTCTGCTGCTGGCCTAAATGATGAAATCAATTTGTCTTCTGATTATTAATAACCACAAGCTCAAGATTGGAGAAAATGAGGAATAATTCCTGCATTTGAATTAAAAGATTGGACTATTCAATACGTTCTGTAAATAACTAGGGTGCTAAAGAATGGTTTGTTGCTAATTTAATTGATCAAATCAATTGTAGCCAATTAAAAATCACTAATCTTGTTCTATCATGAAATACTTAAAGGTCATTTTTGTTGAATTAAGCTATAACAGGACATTCATTTATTTTGTTTGTTAATAGATTAACAATGTACTCATTTATTATTCTTTTGGTAGTTCAACCTCGTGTAAGCTATTGAATTTCAGTATTCTCCAGTTCTTCGATCGTTGTTTTGTGCTTAGACATGTGTTTACTACGTGGTTATTATACACGCTTCGTATTGGTGGGCTATTTCTTGTTATTGATGGGCGTGTCTAGTATCAGCCAATGACAGGCCTCCAACGTAGAGTTCGATCTATGAGAGGCTTCCAGTCTATAAACCAATAGTACTTGTCTTTTTCAGCTAGTATGTATTTTAGTTTTACTTTATCGACATATGATGGAACAGTCGAAGATATAGTCTCTCGTGTTTTAAAATAATTGAATTGATTTGGACATCAGTTTGATTAATTACGGATAACCACCACAATGTCACAATAACCAACACCGAGAAGATTGAATCAAATGGTGATCAAAGGGGATTCAAATCAGAGATTAATGGAAATCAACAAGTTTTTCTAGGTCTATGGTTGTTATTTGTACGGCTATTAATGTATTAATGTGTAGACTGGTCTGTGAAAAGAATCTTGTGTTTCTTCCTTGAATTAAAAACATGGATTTGTTTTTGGTGATGATGCCTACATGAGTCCGAGACTTATAGATGCCAGACGGAGGAGCGGGATTCGAACCCACGACCGCTGAAACGACAGCAAGTTGAAGTTGTGACGCCCCAACCAACTGCGCTAAGTGGCTCGCCGGATTATTTCATGATTGTAGATTTAGAGGTGTTGGTCTCCTGAATGAGATTCACACTGTTTGTGGCAGATAGAATTCAAATAAATCACTCTCAAAGAGAGTTGGAACTCTCTTTGTAGTGGTGGAGGTGATTTTGTGGAAGAAATTCATAATGAATGATTTTTATTTTTGCTTGTTGCTCCTCCCACCAGAGGTCGTGACCTGTCACGGCCTACAGTCAATCAAAACCGTTAATGAAGATCAGCCTATCCCTTAGCCAATAGTATAATTCCGTATTTAGTATATATTAAGCTACTCTGTACTTCAGTTTTAGTTTGTATGTGATTGATAATGGAGTAACTTCCCGAACTAGTTTCTCACTATTTTTAATAAATGTGGTTGTGACAACTTCGTCTTATTATTCATTAGAGTTGGAACTCCTAGTTAGTAGATAGACAGATAGATAGATAAATAGAAAATGCCTTTATTTGATATTTAAAAGAAAAAATACAATTCAGTAAAAAAACAAAAGAGACAAAAATATACAATGGAGAAAATTACAAAGAAATGGCTGTCAAAATAAACTAATTACATAAGACAAAATTCTGACATAACCGAAAAGGTTACTAGTTAGTACTTTCAGTAGAAAATCTCTCATCAACAGTAGTTTCAATAATATGAAAATTGGGACAGTGAGTAAACTTGAAAGCTCTTGAACTTTCAACTAGCCTGCTAACCTGCCGACCAACATCAGGGAGTAGTAGTTGTACTCTCAAAGTCGTAGAGACACCTTTTCCGATGGGACCCACGATTCCAATGGACTGGGTTCTGAGTATAGGGGTGGGAGGGGGAGATCGATAGCCGAATAAGCGTTATAAATCACTTACCAGGGGGGGGGGGGGGAGAAGGTCGCCGGTCGTCGAACAAGAATGATGAAGTGAAGCGGAGACTGCCGACAAGGAAAAACGTTGTCTGGCTTGTCGCTTTCGGACAGGCTGTTAGAGGAAAAAAGAGAGAATTGGTGGACGAGAAAGAGCAGAAAGCTGCGATAGAGCAAGTGTTAACGAAGGGAGGAGTGAGAAAGGAGGGAGAAATGCGGGTGAGGGGATAAGATACAGGAAGTGATACTGATGGGGGAAGGGGAGGAAAGAAGGAGGAAGTAATGGAGGAGTAGGAGGAGGATGATGATACAGCATTTATGGTGTCAGAGGGGGAGACGACAAAGGAGGTGGTACGGAAGGAGGAAGGAGAGAGTAAGGATAAAACAGGAGAAGTAGAAGAAGGAGAAAGGGTGGAAGGAGGAAACAGTGCAGAAGAAGATTAAGAAGGAACGAAGAACTATGAAAGAACAAGATGCGGTAGAAGGGGAAATGAAGGAGAACTTGAACGAAAAGGGAAAGAAAAGTGTGATGGAGGAAGGGAAAAATGGCTGTAGTTGAAATAGAAGAAGAAGAAGAAAATGGAAAAGATGTTGACGGGGAAAGGAAACAATGACTGTAGTTGTTATAAAATTGAGTGAAAAAGAATAAGAGAAAGAAAAGAGAACAAGGAAGAGAAAAAGAAGGAAAAGTGAGGAGTAGAAGAAGGACTAGAAAAAGAACAAGAAGGGGAAGAAGCTGGCGAAGGAGGATTTGGAGGAGAAGAAGAAGAACGAGGTGAAAAAGACGGAGAAGAAAATGAAGGAGAAGTAAGAAGTAGAAGAAAGACCAGAAAAAAACATGAAAGAGTAGGAGAAGGAGGAGGAGAAGGAAGGGAAGAAGGAGAGAAACAAGAGTGATAAGAAGACAACGGAATGGGAGGAAAAGTAAAGAGAAAAGAGCGAGTAGAAGAAGAAGGAAAAGAGTGAGAACAAGAAGAACCAGAAAAAGTAAAAGAGGAGGAAGAATAAATGATGAATAAGAGGAGGAAGAAGAAATGATAAATAAGAAGAGAAAGAAAAGAAATAAGAAGACGAAAATAGGAAAGGGTTTCAAGGGGAAGAGGAACTCGGTAATGTATAAAAAAGTGTCGTGAAGAAGACGAGGATTAATTTGATAATAGGAAAGAAAAGGAAATGTGGCGAAGAATGGGAAGGATAAAGAACAATGAATGAAGAAAAATAAATTTTCAACCTTCAAATCTTCCATTAATGTTGAGTTTTGTTTCTTCTACTCTATTGAAGAGGAGAGAAGACTACTTACTTATTCAAGCCATCATTTCACAGTTGCAACCTGATAATGTTCGTCCTCTAAGATGTGAAACAATTGAAATACTGATTTACAATTCATTTGAATGAAAAAAAGGGTTGTGAAAGTAGGAAATACAATGGTGGATGAAAACACGTTATGAATGAAATACATAACACAACGGTTTAAAAACTTCGGCATCATACAATGAAAAAATCTACCAAATGCAATTTTTGTTTACTTTTCTTATCTTTCTTATTCTTCCAACTCAATAGCTCTCTTCCTCCCTCTCATAATTTTTCCTTAGTTTTCTTTTCTATTTTCCTTGTTCCACGCCTTCACTATTTTCATCCATACACTCCCAAACTAATGTTTATTGTAATTCTTCCAACTCTATAGTTTCCCTTCTTCCTTTCACAATTTTCTTAATTATTTTTCTCTATTTCCTTTTACTTCACCACTTCCCTCAAATCAAATTAAAATCAATTTTATTTCCTTTTCATTTTACATTGAAAAATTACACATTATAATAAAGGAAATCCTTTACTCACTTTCAAACTCTTGTCGTCAAACAACAAGTAAAAACTGAAAACAACATGAAAAACACATTAACAGAATTTATCAATTTCTTAATTTCTCAGAATGCTATTAATTCATACTGGAGACTTCCGCAGTGGCGGAAATTGACAAAAGAATTTAATAGCTGATGATAATCCATGAATGCTACTGTACAAAAATAATACTGTTTAAATACCACGAGATCCGCGGTTCGATTCCATGCGGTGATTGTAATTTTTGTACAGTAGCATTCATCGATTTCCATCGGCTATTCAATGCTGTTGTCAATATTCGCCGCCATTGCGGAAGTCTTCAGTATAGTTGATAGTGCTCTAGGAACTCGAGCATTACGTGCTACGAAACTACGTGCAGGGTTTTTGGTCATAATTTTTTTTTCAAGTTTATTGTATTGGATATTATTAGGTCTTCAAAATGTTACCTATTGCTGTAAGGAAAAATGTTTTTTCAATTATTTTGTGAAATATGGGGGTTCAGAGTTGTAATTTTTCGGTTTTGGGCAATTGATCTCACCTATGAGTGATTTTGAACTTTTGATAAATT